>CM065925.1:50483021-50776021 GCA_033439105.1 Magallana nippona
AAAGGTTGATTGCCAAGACTTTGAAGAGTGTGCCATGAACAAGATGAAGATTATTATTGAATTAGCTGTCCATGTTGTACATGACTGAGGTATATTGGTAGTGACCAGCCTGCCACTGATACAAGAGGCTGGGTTTTTGTTTGTTAGGGGGTGATTTGTAGGAATCTCTGATTTATCATGATAAACTGTCATGGTACTCGACTTATCGCCAGGAAACAACTCGCATCTCCTTCCTTGTCCCCCCAGGAAATCTGGCCTTGTCACAAGTCCCACAGGAAGTGTGCAAGCCGGATCCAGGAAACCCAACAAAGGACTCAGCTGTTAGGCAGAAAACTCATGACCCGGCACACAAATCCGTCCTGTTCTTACCACTCACAAATACTTACTAATCCTTGTAAGGGGGGGGGGGGGGGGGGGGGTATTCATTGTTAAATGTACTGTTTTATTGGCTAAATTAGAGGCCAAGAGGCCATGAAGGGAGGTAGTTCACTATTAGTGGGACACAGTTTCATCTTTTTGGGGGGTGGGGGAGATACGTAGTAGGAGGTTAATTTTAAATTGGTTGAGAGAGAGGAGAGAGATGTTGGCCTAGCAGGTTCTGCCTGTGTTTTTAGATGTAGAGAACGTATAGTGGTTTGGAAGGGGGAGCAATTACTACTCTTGATTCTCATTCATACAAGTTTAGAATAAATGGTCTTAATCATGAGAGGGAGTTAATTGTATTAAGTTGTTATGTGTAGAGGATTTGTTGAGAAAGGAAGGGATGTTAGTTTTAGAGAGGGGGTTTAGTTATTAGTAGATTGGTGAAGGATCTAGTAAAAAGGGGATGTTAATTTCTGTAGAGTAAAAAAGGGGGGTGTGGATGTAAATGTTGATGTCAGTATTAGGCTGTTGATGTGGTCAGGTTAAGTGTTGTTACAGGGAGAATCCGCTATGTCCTGGTGAGTAGTCTCTCTCTCTCTGTGACAGTTTACACAGCTTAGAGTGAAGAGCTCAGCGATGACATCAGGTTATAGACTACAATAGGATCACACAGCCAATCTTGTTATACACTGCTTAATTCTGGTGTAACACTGTCCAACGTCCAAACAAGATTACCCCCCCCCCCCCCCCCCCCCCCCCCCCCCTCCCTTATTTGACCATTTCCTGATCATTGTAAGGTTTGAGTGCAGCGGTCAATTTATGGGAATCTGATATCATATCCCCAATAGAATAGTGGATTGGTGTTGTTCTATACATTTATTTCTATGCAGAAATTGTGTATTGATTAGCTATAGAGAATTTTAATGAGTTCCACTTCTAAGCAGGACGGATACCTGTTTAGAATTGTCTTTCTGTTCTGGAAATAAAATCTCCCTGAAAGCCTGGGTAGAGAGAGAGTATTTAAACTGTACAGTGACACCGGGCTGACCACGAGCCCCGAGACAACAAAACCTCTATAGATTTTAAATTTGCTTTTTGTGTTGTACAAACAAAGTCTAAATGAGCATTTGTTTGTCATTTTCCCTGAACTATTGAGGAATAATTGATCTGTGTTTTTAAACAGAGTTAATATTTTAAGGAAATGGGGTAGCTTTTTATCGGGGGAAGAATTCAATATTATTTGTAATAAATTAAAGCGGAAGCATGCTTGCTCAAAGACTTGGTCTAGGAAACAGAATTATTATTTCCCTGAGAAAGATAAATGTTGTAAGTTGGTTTTTTTCCTTTATCAAAGGTAGTCAGAGACACGAACAGATAATGAAGTCTCGCTGGATGTTTTAGCAAAACTCCAATGTGTTATTAAAATGTCAATATCTCTCTAAAAAAAGATAACGAACAGGGAGAAAAAAGAAAGAAATCAATCTGTAATTCGGGGAAGCTTTCTGGGTAGTGAAAACAGAATGAGCCAATGGGTAACATGGTGTTCAAATGAACAATGGGACAACATGAACACACAGTCAATCATGAGTTATTGGGAGTAAATAAAAATAGCATCTAAAGCAATGAATTTCAGGTTCATAAAGGCCAGGAATTTTAAGACGATGGTTCAGTCTCATGATTTGAGTCGTAATAAATAGATCTGCTGTCTGGGGTCATTTAAATGAAGAGCTGAGAGGAGAGAGGGTATTGTGATACATTCAATGAGAGTCCCTGTCAGATTTACAGTCAGGTATACAGAGTTAGGGACTGTTATACTGGGGGGTGGGGGGGTTGACAGTTGTATTTGGGTGGAGATCAGTGGCTGAAGAGCTTCTCTTATTGATGTGTTGATGGGTGGATCTCTGGGTTTATCTCTGATTTCTCGGAAGTAAACAGAGAATTGGAAATAATAACTTCATTCCAGAATAATAACCGGACTAAAAAGCCTGATAAAATTCACAGAAAGTTGATGACAAGTGTGAGAACGTCTGTAGAGAAGATAACAGGTGAAAGGGGCAGGTAATGGATTACCAGGTGAAAGGGACAGTCTGACCCCAGGGCTCAGGTATTACATCACCTGTCTATTGTCTACCTATAACACCTGGCATTACCTGGACAATTAACAATAACCACAGGAATTAATTAAAATCATTATATTTTAATGGTTTAACAGAAGTAAATTTGTATAGGTCACCCAGGTAAGAAATCAAGGGAGAGAAGTCACATTGGTAGAAAAGAAATGTGTGAAGAATTTCATTTATACCTAGAGGCACTACATTAAGTGAAAAAACAACAAACTATCTAGACAGGAAAATCTCTGGAAAAATATGCATGCATGCTCAGCTTAAACTTTGTTATTTCTCAGTTGATGGGAGTTGAGTTCATGTAAACAAAAAAACTTCCCAGGAATTCAAAGTACATGCATCTTTAGTTATTTTATAAATCTTTTGAAACTGTTTTAAGAGAAAAAATGAGATTAGTAATTAAGTATTTAAGGGATGTTAAAGGTTGTTGTTATTGCTGGTATGACTGGTATGATGTTATGCTACTTGATATGAGGAGTTCAGATTCAAGAGTTTCAGTGACAATCTCAGCATGTATTGTTAAGTGACAGAGGACATGTCAGGCTAGAACTCTCCAATCATCAGATGTCTTGTGTCTCCGATCACCGAAAGTCCTGTGTTACGTGAGAGCTACGTTAGAGATTGGTCGGTAGATAAACTTATATTTTCTTAAGATGACCTGAAAGAGGTAGCAGGTTGGGACAGGAACCGGCTGGGGGGCGGGGGATGGGGTGTGTGATGTTTGTAGAGATGGCGGCCTGGCCTGAGTTCTGTGTACAGACCACTCTCAGATACCCCTAACCACTTTATTAACACACATATTGCCTTACACCCAGTCTAAATATGTCCTGATTTTCTTTGGAAAGCGTGAGGTGGTATTTAAATTTTGGAGGATCTTGGGTACACAATATATTGATTGATTGCGATGAAAATTTATCTGTGTAAAGTAAAAACCCTTGGAAGGATTACAAGTGTTTGAACAAGACTGGTCGCCGTGGTTTCGGCGAGGTGTTTTGAGGAAATTAGTGTGGTATAGATTTTGTCATTTCTACCCTGTAGGGGGTGTGCTTTGATCAGATAGCGGGGTCATGGTTGATTTCTGATCACTATCTGACTCTCACTGTGTCCCTGTGTAGATTATATATAGTCTGAGGCCAGCACGGCCTGTCCACACCTGTTACAGCTCCTTGTGTTGGTAAAGTAAGCTGATGTAAGGGAGACAACCCCTACTGTCTTGACAGCAAGTGCAACAGAGGGAAATCGAATGTGAATAAAAGCGATGCAGCGGGTCATGATGTTTGTAGGTTTAAATAAACGCTGATTATAATAGCGCGTAAAGCTGATACCTCTGTTATAAAGATGTGATAGAGGGTTTAGATATTACATTTAAAAAACGCCTAGTTTTTCTTTGTACTTCAATATCATTTAAAGCCATTACTGAATTGGGCAAACTTTTCAGAGTGAAATCCCCACATTCACTGGACAGGGAATTAGGGGTACCATTCAAATGTAGAGGTTCAAGTATTGTATCATAAGTAAATATGTGAGAGAGTTGAACGTGTGTAAATCTATGGGATTATTCTAAGGTGATCTACCAGAGCCATTGCATTAATTAACAAGATCAGCGCCGCTCAGACACATTGTCAAACACCATCTCAAGTCGGACAATATGAAACTTGATCTAATGACACCTGATTTTTGAATAGACACAAGTATATTCGTGCATCCTGATATTGCGAAACTGAGGGGGAGTGAGGCTTTGTTGGTAACAACGCGACAATATTATTGGATCGGCACGGCTGAGCTAGCAGCGTGCTATATACCTTCTATTATTTGTCAATGGTTGACTGCCCTGCTCTGTGTGTGTATTGAGTGACTCCTCTCTCTCTCTCTAGCCTTGTTCTTCTCTGGATCTCTCTGCTTTCTGTTCTGGTGAGTAGCTGAATATTTGTGGGGTATGGAGAGGGGACAATGTCACGGGGGGAGGAGAGCAGCTTTATCACGGGGTGGGGGATCATTGACCCCACAAATGAATTGTGCGGCAGGATTTATCACTTTCATTTTTGTTCACACCTCTGAAGGCTGGATCCCTTCCTTGTTTGGAGGAGATCCACCTTCCCTTTCTCGTATTACAGGTAATTGTCATCTTGTTTTGGAGGTGTGAATTGACCTGTTATAGATGTGATTATATGGAGTCTTGCCGGTCTGTCACCGACCTTCAGATAGAACCTCTTGCCTGATGGTGGGGGTGATTAAATGAAGGGACAGACTCCGATGTCCGACTCAATTCGGTGCTGCCATTCTGACAGATTTTATTGGGCATGGCATTCAGCATCAATTGGTTAGGTCCATTAATTCGGATCAATGTTGTGTGTAGTGGTACAGGATCAATGATGAGTGTTTGATGTCACACAAGCTGTGTATAGACAGCGGTACTCTGTCACAGATGTTTCTTTAAACATCGCCATGGAGACACAACTTTACGGTCACTGATGTCCAGAGTTGTCTGTCATGGTCCTCGACAAGGGGCCTTGTTACACCTCATGCTAAAGTTCACACACCTCCAGAAGTTGCAAGATTGTACTCTCTGTCACATTTGACATTTGTCTTCTTTGTTCATATAATTGCTGATAAAAGGATTTGCTTAAGTTTTTATGAGCCAATCTGCATATGGAATTCTAAAAAAAGAGAAATTGTAGCTTAATTGAAGAAAAAGTAGTGATTTTTCGTATTATTTTAATACCTCCTGTTATTGAGATAGTAACAGACAGTTATTGCCCTTTTTGAGATGATGAGTGACAATTATTGTGTGTTATTGAGATAGCGATTGACAGTTATTGTCTGCTGTTGAGATAACATTATGTTGCAGCTATGTAGCTGTGAGTATAGTGGCAAATTGAAACATCTCGAGAAGCAGTCTTCATTCAATGTATTTTATGGTCTCCTGTTAAATGATTTTAATGTTTAACATGATTTTTGTTTCTGTTTGATAGCGCCCCTCTGACGACCTGATGTCACAGTCACCCATGGTTACCAATGGGACCAGTCCCCCTCACCTGTCGGGCTCAGACAATGATGCAAAAAAGGTGAGTACTTTGTCCATCCATCTGTCTGCTGGTCGGGGTAGGGCGCTCACATTCACTGACCACCCTGTGGACTGTGCTGTATCAAACCTACAGGTGGGTCATGTGTGTGGAGCCTGAATTGGACAGAGTTTGATATTTAAGCTGTATTGTAGATAGGTAATATCTTGCAAAACTACTCATCACAAGCCGGTAGCTTACACTGCTTACCTGAGATGATTGTGTTTTTTCTGTCATTGATTTCATTGTGGTATTGTCAGGAGGTGTATTAAAGAATATTGTTCCGTGTAGTCTTCATAATCTGTGTGTCAAAGGAAATCTAAAAGTTGACAATGTGGGCTATTGATTTTGTACATGATGGTTTTATGTTCCCAAGGATGGAATTGATTTATTGGCGAGTTCATCAGTGAATTGAGTGTCGCTTACCAAGAAAAAACTGATAAATGATTAAAAAATTGATTGTGAAAAATGAGTGAAAAACAACAGACAGACGAAAAATCCATAGCATGGAAAGGTGACAGTAGAAGTAGCTGCGAGTGTCACCTGGAATCCATGGCATTCGCCGGTAGAAAAGTGAAATATTTATATCTTGGCAGAACCAATCAATAGGCAGACATAGGCAGATCAATACTGTCACCTGAAGTCAGTTTCTATGACACCGCGATATCTCCAAAACTCGACACACTGGTCATTGCCATGGAGACGGGAAATAAGCGTCCCAGTGGACTGGTTCGCTCTCCGAGTGTCCTGGCTAATTTTTGTCTAATCCTGTTGGATCGACACGATCATAATTACCTCCTAAGGCCGGGGATAAGAGCATTTAAAAGGAGTGAATTTAAATATTATTGCATTGTAAATGGCACATTCATTTAAAGTATTATAAAAGGTAGAGGGTTTAGCGCAAATTTTAATTATAAAGTTATTGGAGAGTCATGGTGACTGAGATACCAGCCATCAAATGAATAGCTCGTTCAACCATGTCCAAGTCTGATACCCTGCCAAATGAGAACGGCAATTTTTTATCCATTTAATTTTTGTTTACTTTTCTTTAAGCTAATGAAAGCGGATCTTTTGGGAAGTTATTTATGAATGTCCTGAAAAAACTCTGAATGTTGCCACATCCAGAAATAAGTAGAATGCATGGACTTAGTTTAAGGCTTAATGAAAACACCACATGAAAAGAGAGAACAGAATTAAATCACATTTAAAATTCAGCATTAAGCCTGTTTACGCTGAGACAAGGGGAAATTTGAAAAACTGCCACGTAGAATGAAACGGATAATTGGGCTGGTAAATGAAATGGATCAACGGCTATGAAAATTACAATTCTCCACTCTCCATAGCGGAACTATAGAGTTCTCCATATGTTGTGACAAGAATTGGATATGATTCATATCTATACAGCATTCAAATATCTGATGACTGTAATGTCTCTAATTACATACTTAATGTAGCGTCCACATACAGATCTGTACATGTCCCAGTCAGAGTTTATCACTAAACAGAGGTCCTGACTATAGGCTTAGAAAGTTAATAAACTTGGTTTGTGAATGATATAATTCTCACTATGATTATTGGTTATCTAGTGGGACTCTTTTGATGCTACCATTCCAAATTAGAAACAACTCTTAACGTTATTGAATCATGATGAGTTTGGTAGGAGTGAATTACATGTAATAGACTAGGGATTTATGTTCACAGATATTATTTTACCCTATTTTTTAAGAAAGTTGACAATATTAGATAGAGTGGATTAAATTTGTTTCCTTGTTCCCTTATTCTATCTGTTTGGTTTGAACTTTACGCTACCTCTTTGGGACTCGGTTTTAAATCTTGGCTCCAGGGATGTTTATACTTTACTAAACAATGATATAGGTATTGGATAAACTATGATATTTTAACAAGCAGACATTTTTATTTAGTTGTTACAGGGGAGATAACTTAAATTTTAATACATTCATCTTGAATGTATTGACACAGTTCAAAAACCTCTCCAACAACAAAGTTCGATGGGCATACAATAGCATAGGACTTTGTTTTTGATTTGGTTGGGGTAGGACTTTGTTTTTGATTTGGTTGGAGTAGGATTTTGGTTTGGTTGGAGTAGGCCTTTGTATTTGATATTGCTGTATCTTGCTACAGTATTCCTTATCCTTTGCAACTTGGAGCTTCATACTTTCAAACTTTGGATTTTTATAACATGGCTCTTTGTTGTTACAGGTGAAGCTGGAACAGAACTCACCTAATGGGCCATCCCGCGTGGTGCACATCAGGAGTCTCCCGCCGGACTGTACAGAGGCAGATGTCGTCCAGCTCGGAATGCCATACGGAAAAATGTCAAATGTCCTCCTGCTCAAACAGAAAAATCAGGTACACAACATAGAAAAGTCAGGAACACTACATAGAAAACTTAGGTACACAACATAGAAAACTTAGGTACACTACATAGAAAACTTAGGTACACTACATAGAAAACTTAGGGTCTCTACATAGAAAACTTAGGTACACTACATAGAAAAATTAGGATCTCTACATAGAAAACTTAGGTACACAACATAGAAAACTTAGGGTCTCTACATAGAAAACTTAGGTACACTACATAGAAAAATTAGGGTCTCTACATAGAAAACTTAGGTACACAACATAGAAAAATTAGGGTCTCTACATAGAAAACTTAGGTACACAACATAGAAAACTTAGGATCTCTACATAGAAAACTTAGGTACACAACATAGAAAAATTAGGGTCTCTACATAGAAAACTTAGGAACACTACATAGAAAACTTAGGTACACTACATAGAAAACTTAGGAACACTACATAGAAAACTTAGGTACACTACATAGAAAACTTAGGTACACTACATAGGAAACGTAGGTACACTACATAGAAAACTTAGGGAAACATAGGAAAATCAGGTACACATAATCATATTAATAGATCAAAGCAATATATACCAATGTGGATAATGTATTTTGGGGAGAAATATATGTAGAGTGTTTAAGTTAGTGGTAGTACAGTAGAGTAATGGGATAAAGGATAGTCTCTATCTGTTCTCTGCTCAAGGAAAACCATGATATTACAAAATCAAAGTTTGTAATACATGAATTAATTATAAGGTATCTAGACCATTCTAACATAAAGTGTGGAGAGATTCTGAATATGTTTCTATCAAGAATATCTAATCTTTGGTATCAAAGCTTTTTGTCCTGGGTGTTATAAATAAGTTTTCGCCTCCGTTCTGTTCAGGCATTCCTGGAGTTTTTAGACGAGCAGGCGGCCGTCACCATGGTCAGCTTCCACCAACAGAACCCCGCTCAGATCCGCATGAAACCGGTCTACGTGCAATTTTCAAATCACAAGGAGCTCAAAACAGACCAGGCCAACTCATTTCAGGTCAGGCTCTCCTTCATCATCCATTGTAACTGTAAACTGACTTGCATTAGTGGCCTAGTTTATTTTGTGTTAAACCAGTGATAAATCTGGCTTACAGTAATCTTTGCCACATAGTCTATGTTGATGAACTTAAAATAGATGAGATACTTTAAAGGACTGCTTCATGGTGAAATACTTGTAGCCATGATGTCTCATAAACCTTGCGAAATGTTCTTGCTTGCAAATTAAAGTTGGGTTACATTATACTTGTAACTTTATAAAGATTTGTTTTCTTTTGGAGACTTTTTTACGTATTGTAATGAGAAAAGAAAGGCCTGATTTTTATTGAATGAAATTAGCTGTGTGGACTTTTCCAAAGTGTTAGAATAAAGGATGTAGAATAGAGGTAGATATTGTGTTGGTGATATATAATGAATTGTATAATGATGCTGTATATGATCATGATGATTTCATTTTGTATTTTGATGTTTTACAGAACGCTACAGCCCAGGCAGCTCTTCAGGCGGCGTCCGCGGTGATGGGGGGCCCCACAGAGGAGGGACAGAAACGCACCACCCTCCGCATCATCGTGGAGCACCTGGTGTACCCCGTAGGAATAGAGGTGCTATACCAGGTCAGTCACAGAACCAGCCAACACAGATCTCCTCTACCAACTTTTCTTAAATCAATTCTAAAAACATGATTAAGCTGTTGTTTCACAGAGCAAAACTAACATTTAAACAGTTTTAACTTATTTTTATGGTTTTTTTTTTCAGATCTTTTCCAAATTTGGTAAAGTTTTGAAGATGATTATATTCACCAAAAACAGTAAGTTGTTTACTTGTCTGTCTGTTGTTATTTTCTTGTGTTTTTGTTGAAGTAGTGACAGAGAATTTGACCCAGGGAGTAATTATGGTAACTATTTGTCTTACAGATTCATTCCAAGCTTTGATTCAGATGTCTGACCCCGTGGCAGCAAACGCAGCAAAACTGGTGAGTAGGGAAAAAGCAGTTCTATAAAGAATAGTACTGTATTAAGTAGAGATCTGAGTTCAGAAAAAGGAGTTCTGTAAAAAAAAGTACTGAAGAGATTTTATTAATGAATCTCTTTTATCTGTATTCAAAGTTATGTTTGAACTGTACAACTGTACGACAAAAGACATTTATATTCAAAGAAAACAATAATGCTAAGCCAGATTATGATGACATTGGATCAGTATATATGAGGATGTACGTGTGTGTCATTGCAGTCTCTTGACGGACAGAACATATACAATGGCTGCTGTACTCTAAGAATTGACTACTCCAAGTTAAATAATCTAAACGTGAAGTACAACAACGACAAGAGTCGAGACTTCACAAACCCCAACCTCCCGAGCGGGGACCCCGGGCTGGACCAGGCCATGCCATTCGGAGGTAAGTCCCTCCCTCAGTCCCCCTAATTCTTAAGTTACTGTATAACCGTACACTTTGTATATAGAAAATTCACCCACTCAGTATTTGACCCTTAGATGGAAAGGTCAAGGTTAAGTCTCCACTGGAAATGCGTGAGTAAATATTGATCAAATGTTTTGTTACCTTTAGTTGCCAGTTGTTGTTTCATGAAGAGAAAATGGAGAACAGATTTTATGTTCTATTTACCATCATTACATAGTTATTTTCTTATATATAAAGTTTATATTGTTATATCCAGAATCTGTTGCTATTAACACTGACTTTGGTGCTTATATAAGTTTGTAAATTCATTATACTAATTATTTATGGTTATTGTGTACTGACCTAACCTTTAATTAGTGCATCTTTTCACATTTATTGACTTTCATTTTGTGGTTAACTTTTATCAGAAAAATAAGGAAGAATGTGATAAGATGCTATTATATTGTGCAGTGATTTTTAAAGTTCTGGTTCTCTGTGAAGGTCACCTTGGTGTCAAGGTCACAGAGGATTAAGAGCAGTAATCTGTCATATCATTGTATTCGTAGTGACACATCCTGCATCCCATCACACCTGAAGCTAGAAACAGACCCCGTCACAAAGTATAGAAATTTCCCCATAACCTCTAAAATATATGTTTAGACCTTCCCAAACCTGCAACAAAAGCTATCTGACATAAAAAAAATTTTAATTGAGGAGAAATTATTTTAAAATTTTGTGCATCGTTTTAGGATCCTTGAAAATTAAAGATTAAATATGTTCAGATACAACATCTATACTAAATTAGAATTTCAGTTTTGTTTTGTTCCTGTGACAGATAAAGAAACAAACCACCAAGCCTGCGATGCTACCAATGTGTGCCCCTCCCCTTCTCTCCCCTCCCACATTAGACAGTACAGGGTGTGACTGAGTAGATAGCAGTCGTGTCCGCTTTGGTGAATCGCTTTTTGCTTTGTCTGTAGCCAGTTATCATGTAGTAATAATGGCATGTGTTTGGAAGGTTCGGGCAGCCTGGTGACACCCATGGTTCCAGGGATGGGAGCAGCCCCACTAACGGCCTACGGTGCCGCCAATGTGGTGGGAGGCACACCTGTTTATGGTACTAGTCACTTATCACTAATTCTCTTTGTCCTGTCCTTCTCTCTCCTGTCACGCTGCGCCTATACACTGTCTGCTGCTCTAATCAACCATCAACAGTCAATCATTAACTACGACTAAATCAACTGTCAACGACGACTTCTAAAACAACCCCCAACAGACCTCCAAATTAAATACATCGATTAACCTCTAAATTAATCATCAACAATGACTATATCAACTAAAAGACTGACCCTTAAATCATCCATAAATGACCTCCGTATAAACCATGACTGACTTCTTAATCAACCACGACTTACCTCTTAATCAATCAACCGCAACTGACCTCATGATAAATCAACCACAACTGAACACAAAATCAACCATGACTGAGCTCATAATAAATCATTGCGACTGACCTCATAATGAACCACGACTGACCTCTTAATCAACCCCGACTGACCTCATTATCAACTGACTGACCTCAAAATAAATCAACGGCGACTGATCTCATAATCAACCATGATTGACCTCATAATCAACCATGATTGACCTCATAATAAATCAACCATGACTGACCTCATAATCAACCATGACTAACCTCATAATAAATCGACCGCGACTGACATCATAATCAATCATGACTGACCTCATAATAATTCAACTGCGACTGACCTCATAATCAACTGACTGACCTCATCATAAATCAACCATGACTGACCTCATAATCAACCACAAATGACCTCATCATAAATCAACCATGACTGACCTCTTAATTTACCACAAATGACCTCATAATCAACCCTGACTGACCTCTAGACTTTGTGTGACCTTACAGAGTAGTGACAGTGGCTGTGTTTGACCTTACAGAGTAGTGACAGTGACTGTGTTTGACCTTACATAGTAGTGACAATGTTTGACCTTACAGAGTAGTGACAGTGACTGTGCTTGACCTTAAAGAGTAGTGACTGTGTTTGACCGTACAGAGTAGTGACAGTGACTGTGTTTGACCTTACAGAGTAGTGACAGTGACTGTATTTGACCTTACAGAGTAGTGACAGTGACTGTGTTTGACCTGACCATGTGTAACTGTGGTGGACTAGTAGAACTAATTCTAGCTGCATGTTTTTAACTTCACTACAACACCTCCCCCTGCTTCTGTCAATCAGTGCTGTTGGGGAATTTGATTGGTTAACCAATGCTGGGTGGGTGTGTTCAGGCTACTGATTGACAGAGTGGATCCTGAGTGTATGCTTGGCATGAGAAGATTTCTTGCCTCTTTCTTGATCTGCTCTGACTCTCTCGTTTTCTTTCCTCTTTTAGCAAGTAACTTGAGTGGAAACAATTCAGGTGAGTAAATCCGCTTCTTCAAAAGGTCATGACCCTTGGAATGTTTGCAGGCCATGACATTTAGATATGAACGGTCCACTGCTGTTTTTTATGTTAACGGGCTTGAATCAAAGCACGGAAAACATTTGATTCCATTCCGTCCTTCATAAAATTCTGTAGTTTGCTATTGAGTATTGTATGATATTTAAGTACCGGTATGTAATTCATGTTTCAGAACCAGATTATGATGCGCTTTTAGTAATGCTAGGGCTATTATCCATTTACATTGTTTGATAAAGCTGAATTCTGCATTAAAATTCAGTCAACTACAGTTATGCATGAAAATAGTGATGTGGTCCAGCTGTGTTTAGATTAGATTTGTTTCTTTAAGATATCAAAAGCTGATATAGATCAATTTTGTAACTTTGACAATAGATGATAATTGATGTGGATCATGTATTGGCTACCTTGTATGTCACAGACAGCTTGATTTGTACAGTTCTTGGTTGTTTTTGTCATGGTGGCAGATTTCTGTATTTGTCTGAACTGTGTCTTTTCTAATGTTTGTTTTCCAAATTTTACTAACTTTATCTACAAAATCATTCCTTTTTAAAACTGCTCAAATTAAAAAGATCAAAAAAATATTTGATAAAATTTGTTTTACTAGTGAAATTTACATAAGAAGTTCTTCAAGTAATCAAGTACAGCTTTTGATTTGGTCACGTAAGTTTTTAGTTTGTATATAAATTTGATACATGTATTTTATTTCACAGCTCAAGTTTCTCAGATGTCGAGTTATGGCGTTCCGAGTGCTCTGGGAGCTGCACGGATGATGACGCTGAATGCAGCGGCAGCGGGAGCAGGAAACGCTGTGCTCCTGGTCTCCAATCTCGACGAACAGGTCAGTGGTTAACACATCGCTGTAAGCCACCGCTAACAAGCTAACACCGCAAACCAGCAGTAGCTAGCCCGCCCAATGGGGGGGTTAGAAAGACTGAGGCCCCACTTAAGTTATCATGGTGGGGCTAGCCACTGTTGACTTGTCTGGGTCTGGAGACTACCGTAGCTTATGGTCCACCAGTCCAACAGGTGCTTGCTGTTACAAAGTTAGCGGGTGAGCTAGCATAGTTAGCTACTTTAGTTTTTTGTAAAGAACTTTGCTAATCATCTATAAAGATCTTGCCGAGTTTCTAGCCTGCCGCTAATGGATTGGTGTATTTTCATTGTTATAAGCCACTGAGCAGATTGACTCAGTGCTGTGCTAAGCTGGCCCCACAGGAAGAACGCAGCCCCATAACATTCAAAACGAATTGCACTTCAGATGGACCAATCAGAAAATTTCATTTTCATTATTGGCCATACCAATGCAGAATGTATAAAATATAATACCAGCGTAAACAAGGACTTTTGGAATTCTGTGCAGTCTGTCCCCATTTTCCCATGCTTTATAACTACCAATGCTTATCTTCATGTGAGGCATGCTTACTCAGCTCTACAGTTGCTTTCACCATTCTTAAGCTATTCAGTCCGTATAATCTACATTTTTTCCTGCTATCTTGGTAGACCTGAGTTAGATTTTATTCAAATCAATGTATATATATTTCTTTATTCACTTTTATTTTTTTACAGAAGTGTATTTCTTGCTTACCACAGCATAACGAGCTCATCTTGTCCCCAATCTATATAGTTAGCTCAGAACACCAATTAATGAGCTCCCCAATCTAAAGCGAGCTCAGAACACGAGCTCTCCAATCTATAGCTAGCTCAGAACACCAATTATTTGCTCCCAAATCTATAAATAGTTCAGAACATCAATTTATGAGCTATGACTTTCCTATAGGTTGCTTAAGACTTAGATTTAAGAGCTCATATTTCCCTCTATACCAGGTAGTAAGTGTTAATAAATTGAAAAAAAAAAACCTTACAATGCACATAACATAAAATATCAAAATATCATAGTGTCTGTTGGTTTACAAATTGTATTGAATGCGTAAGTTTGTGCACAATTTTGGCATAAGAGAAATTAGACATTTTAAAAAGAACTTGAAATAGAGCTCATTTGCTGTTAACTTAATGTGAAGATATAAAGGGTTAATATGTACCTCAATTAAGAACCATCTCTGAGAATGTACAATTATAAGACAATGTGTATATGTGGGTGGGTGGGGAGGTAAGCTGAGACTGAATAGCTTATACTAGGGAATTAATAGCATGACATAAGTGGGCATGTTGATTTTGTATAGACTAATGTAGCACACTGCTAGAGTCCCTAGAAAGTAACCACATTCACTAAATTATTGATGTCTTTTTTTTATTCCCATACTCTGCTGGTGTTCTACACGTGGACTTTTTCTCCTCGGATTCTTGGTTTCGCTCTGCTAACTTCCTGTCTCTAGAAGGTTACGCCCGACGCTCTCTTTACCCTTTTTGGTACGTTTGTATTTTAAAGCACTTCTTTTTTATTTAGTCTGTTTCCTGTGTATTGTAGTATTATCTGTACATAGATGGAAATTTTCATAAAGAGCACGAGAATCAATTTGTTCTGCTGTGATTTATTTGGCCGGTGGAATCCTCTCTCTCTCTGTATATATATATATATATATATGTTGACTTTGTACAGGTGTCTATGGTGATGTGCACCGAGTGAAAATTCTGTTCAACAAGAAAGATAACGCCCTGGTGCAGATGGCCGAACCTCATCAAGCTCAGTTAGGTAGGTGTCGCCTCATCAGGAACAACAACCCCACTCCCCCACCCCCCCCCCCCCCCCCCCCCCCCACCCCACCACCTCGACCCCACCCCATTCACATCACATCAGCTTGATTTTGTTAAAGATACAAACATCTGAATTTTTAAAGTAGTATTTCTTTACTGTACACTGAGATATTTTTGCCCTGTTTTACTTTTGCCATGTCACAGAACTTAGGTGTTCCACCCTGTTTAAAATTTGCCTGAATGTTATTTTAGAGATATTACCTGCAGTTTTTAATTAGACCCGTTTTAAATTTGCCCACTGTCAATGAAGGCAAATAATGCAAAAATAAAAGGGGGCTGAAATAATCCTGTATGCAATAAATTTCGATTTCCCATGAAATTCTACAGCATAACTTGAATGTTATGGAAACCCTTTAGGAAAATACATGACAAACTTAAGATCATGATAAATGCATGTAACAAATAGATAAGATTTTTATTTAAAGGATTGGTGTTTTCCCTTGACAATGAGGGTAATGATATCCATGACAAAATGCTATTTAAGCAAAAATTTAAAGTTTTAATTAGGATTCAATTTTTCTGAAAAAAAATGTTAAGGTTGTCAAAATTAGATATCACTTGCAACTCATTTCACAGCAAGGATAAAACACTTAACTAGTTCTATATAAAATAATATGCCTTCTCTCAGAATCACTGAATTTTGCATTTGGCTTAAAAAAAGATTTATACTAAATGTATTGAGACTAAGATTTAAAGGTAAATACAGGAGATATCATAGTGCAGCATTTAGTGATGATTTTTCTACTTGCGTGGAAATCTAGTTTTATGCTATTACATCATCATTTGAAAACCTCAAGGTGCCCGTGCAATACCCAAACTTTTCCAGATATTTTTATTGATCAGAATCTTTAAAATCTTTGTCATCATTTAGTTATGAAATGTAGAGATGTGTGATTGTTAAAGTTGTAAACTGTGGTGATGTTTGACCAAAGTTGAAATGTCCGATATTGTTGAAATATGTTATATTGTTGAAATGTGGGATATTATTAAAATGTGAGATATTGTTGAGATATGAGATATTAGTGAGATGGGAGGTATTGTTGAGATGTGAGATGTTGTTGAGATGATTTGTATTATCTCGGTTACAGCAATTGCTCACTTGGACAAAGTCAAGGTTTGGGGTAAGAATATCCGCGTGACACAGTCCAAACACACCCTTGTACAGATGCCCAAAGAGGGACAGCCGGTAAGCATTACAGTACAGAGCTATCAAATGATTGTAAGCAATGAAAGAATCTTCAGCATTTAACAATGAAATGATTGTTAGCACTGAAAAACCGCTAAAGCATAAATCTGTCAAATGGTTGTAATGATTGTTATCAAGGTATAAATCTATAAATCTGATTGTATTGTAAGCACTGAATAATTCCTACACAAATGATGGATGTGAGTAGTATGAGGTGAGGTGTGTGATGTGTTGATATCTTGATTTCCTTTTTTTTGAGCAGGATGCCGGACTCACCAAAGACTTCACTAACTCCCCTCTACACCGCTTCAAACGCCCCGGCTCCAAGAACTGTCAGAACATCTTCCCTCCATCCGCAGTGCTGCATTTATCCAACATTCCGTAAGTGTCAGAATAGTTCAAATCAGGACAAATCAGGAACTCTTATATTCAATGGATATCAGACCAAGTTATAGTTTAAAAAAAACCCCAATAAACCTAAATATCAGAAACACAAAATTCCAAACCCCATTTAGAAACCAATGAAGTAATGAAGTAACTATAGAGACAGTGTATAATCACTATAGAGACAGTGTATAATCACTATAGAGATAGTGTATAATCACTATAGAGACAGTGTATAATCAAAACAATGGAATTCCTTTCGATTAATCATAGAGTTTGAACAGATTACCGGGTAAATAACAAATAAGGAATTTAGAATATTTATATGACCGATATATATATTTTTTATTCAGAATCATTAGATAACAGAGTTTTAAATGTATTGATTTTCAGACCCAACATAGAGGAGGACTTTCTATCCGATGCTTTCGCGCAGCATGGACAAGTCAAAGCATTCAAATTTTTCCCGTGAGTTTCCAGAGGAATATTAAATTATTTGAAAAGATTTCCTAGATTGACACTTTCCATACATTTGAAATAAATTAAAGCTTCAGAGTCATTCTTAGCAAGAATTCAGTGTGCTGAAGATTTTCCAATCATTGAACTGATATGATGTTTAAAACTCATTGCTTCTGCTCTACTTTTCTCACTTTTTCAATTCTTTTTGAACTTCGCTGTAGAAATTTGACAATGATCTTGTTGTGTTGCAGGAAAGACAGAAAAATGGCGCTGATTCAGATGGCTTCAGTGGACGAGGCCGTCACAGCACTGATAGTAAGTACTAGAACTGTATTGTTAGTAGGTACCATTCTCTTCCTGGTAGAGAGATAAAAAGCTAAAAATAGTACTGTTTTGTTTCTCGTACATTGCTGAATTAGGTAAAATACTACCATAAGAATCAATTTTATTTTTAGTTTTAAACACTTTAAAAGATTAAAATTTGCCATCTCAAGTTGATCAAGTTAATTATTCCTCTTTGCAAATAATTGACAATGAAAAGAGAGATAACTATTGCAGTGGATATAGAGATAGAAGTGTTTGGCCTATGAGTAAGAAAGTTATGTTTATTGATCAATGAAGTCAGTGATAACTAAATGGTTGTTGTTTTTGTTGCAGGCTATGCACAACTACCCCTTAAGTGACACCAACCACCTGCGAGTCTCATTTTCCAAGTCCACCATTTAGTGTGTGAAGTGTGCAGCCCATCATGACATTACTGAACGTTGATTAATTGCCTCCCTTTGTGGGCGGGGCTCTGGTGGTATATGTGAAGTGCCTTTATGTGGTAATGGCATTGGAGTTTTACAGATGCCATGTTGAATGTGCAATGATCTCACATTTACCATTCTTGTCCAGTGTGGTGTCTGGGGGGCCAGGAACCACTGACCGGCCCACTGACCTCTCCCCACACCACACTGGACCCCAGGGGTCAAATTTGTTCAGTTTCAATTTTTAATAGTTGATTTATTTTTATTGTTGAAATTGTTGGTCTACTATATGATGTGTTTCTAACCAGGCTCTCCAGTATTTTTCAACGTCCCACACAAAGAAATCCATTTCTACATGTAAGCCTGGTTTTCATTGGTGCTGATATCAGCATTCATATCTATTGAATCACCCAGCTTTAACTACCAAGGACAGACTAAAATGTCCAAAACATTCAGGGGAACCGAATCATCAACTGTAATGTCAGTTACCATAGCAATACAACATGGCGGGGGGTATACTGCTGTCACTGACACAAATGGATCTGAGGGAATTATGGGAACAAAAGTCATCTTTTTTTGTACTATGTTGATGTTTTGTAGCTTTTTTTTATCAAGACGGAGATGTTTTTATTTATTACTGCTGGTCTCTGATTTTTTTGAGAGCCACAGTTCAGAGATGTTACAGATCAACTGTTAAGATATTACGACATATTTGTAATAAAACAAATCAAAATTAGCTTCTGTTGTCATTACAGCTATATAATCCTTCTCTGATTTTCTCTGTCTGTTTTTTGTTTTCTTTGTCATCACCATAGTACTTTGTATATTTGTGCATTAAACTTGACACTTGATCTTCTGTTTCTTTCTGTTCTCTTTACCTATGTGCACTGTCTCCAGCTCCCTATGACCTTGACCTTTGACTCTCATCTCGTGATCTCTGGACTTCTCTCGCTGGTACTATATATATATATACTACTATATGTATTGGGTCTGTCGCTGACCCATTGTGATCACTGATTATCTGTCGTCTTGGTTTGCTCAATCATTTCGTATCAGAAGCCAGTATAATGTTTAAAGTTATGAATTGTGAATTTCAAGATCCCTACCCATGTCTTAAATAGAGGATATCTATATTGTGTGATTTTATATTTGCTTTATCCAACGAGTTGAAATGGTGTATATATTCGCGAGGCTTGCCGAGCGAATATAACCATTTCAACGAGTTGGATAAAGCAAATATAAATTCACACAATTATAGATGTTCTATTTATCTCATACAATTTGATTTATATTATGAAGCTTTTGAGACAGTCCCTAATATGACCCGAATTGATTTTTTTTTTTATGAAAGATTAAACGATGATGCAACGTTGTGTTATGCGGTTATTGTGACCTTGCGCAATACAATTTAGTACGTCATTTCGGAGATAAATATAACAATTTTAATGTAAAGTTTCACTGAAATGTACATTGAAATAATTTTTTATCTCCAAATAATTTTTCATAGAGCTTAATCACTTAATTAAATGGAAATACTGATCAGAAGACTTGAATGATCAAGTTTGTTGACATACACAAAGTTGCGAATGCTCGTTAGTTTGAATTGACTCGAACGAGGAACAGTTGTTGATGTTTTATAAAACGAACACTAGCCTAATGATTCGAAGTTGAAAATATCGAATAAGGATGCTTACTGCTGGTGAAATAAAAGTCTTAGGAGACATTGTTTCGGTAATTTCTTGTATAGAAACACAACCAAAGCGTTAAATTCTGTTTTCATTGCGTCGTCAGAATGAACTCCTTGATAGCTAACGTGATTTGCTGTTTCATAAACTTAACAGTTATGTGTTTTCCTTTATATTTGTAATTAAAATCTTCGACAAAATCCATTTTAAATCAATTTTTGGAAGAAGATATAGCTATATGGAAAATACTAGAAAGTCTTCGAAAATAGGTCACTGAAGCGTTGAAGCGAGGGGCTGTGTCAAAAATAGTTCGGACCGGAAGTATTTCATAAAGCATCACCTGTTTGATAAAGCAAAGGTTTATCACACGGGTAGTATACACCACACGTATGAGATAAATATGAGACCAAAACTACTGTAAAATTGAAATCAACTATATTACTGGTGAACATGATGTCATCTGAGAGACAATGTGCATACGAGTGTTTCATGAAGCCTTTACTCAAATTATCATAAGACCCGACTATGTCGGGTAATAGAGAAATCTACAATTATTGGATCTAATGTAGAAATGACAGCAATCTATAGTATGACTGAAATTATTAACAAAATCGGGTTTCTAAACACAAGTTCGTGTTCCTTTATTTAAAAAAAGGTTGACAAATCGACCCAATGGCATATTCAGTAACTAGCTAATGGCATGTCGTTCTGATCGAACACGAGCTATATTACAATATATTTTTTTTAATTTAAACCTATCTGGGTTTCGTATCAAATGCAGAAATAATTTATTGATGTTCATCGTAGTAATGCGAAAAACCAACCTGTCCAAAAGAGGTACACAGCATTACTATTTTGTTGATGAATATAAAGTACCTTGGGGGAGAATACAGCAAGTTAAACAAAGACAATTGTTTCTCCACTATTTCTTCCATATCACCATGCTTGATGCATATATGGTTAATATAACTTGCTCCCGTGTATTACAGCCAGTTGTGGCTAATGTGAATTTCACGAGAAAATAGCCTTTCCGGGATGGGTTAACCCTAACCCTTTACATTACATTTAGTTTACGTTATTTTTTTTCACCTTAATCTCGCGTTAAAAGGTAGACAATACAACGTACTAAGCATGAGTGCTGTAATGTGCAATGAGAATGTGAAATTCAAGTGAAAGCTCTTTTAACGAAAAAAAAAATCCTGCGAAATTCATGTGGGGCACACTTGCCTGCGTAAGTAGGTTCAGTTTTACCTATTGAAATGATATTAACTGACATAGAATTGGGCGGTTCGTTAAAATTACCAATTGAGTTCTGAACTTTTTATGGCGGTGGGAATTTTTTTTCCTTTTATTTCATAAAACGTTCAGAATTCTTTAAAAAAAATCGGCTCAAGTCTTGAGAAATTTTGTGTGCCACTATTCGTCTTTCGTTTATTGAAAATGTACAATTTATTGAGAAGAAATGAATTATAATCCTCAAGCAACAAGTTGCAAGGAGTATAATGTTTCTGACGCGTCAGTCAGTCAGTCCGTCCGTCCGTCCGTCGGTCAGTCAGTCAGTCCGTCCGTCCGTCCGTCAGTCAGTCTGTCGGTCAGCCAGTCAGTCAGTCAGTCCGTCGGTCAGTAGTCCGTCCGTCCGCCAGTCAGTCAGTCAGTCAGTCCGTCGGTCAGTCAGTCAGTCCGTCGGTCAGTCAGTACTGCTTTTCTGTGTCAGCTCAACTCCTCTTAAACTGCTGCAAGGAATTTCGTACAGTTTGTAAGTATTTTGGACACAATGTGTAGATGTGCATAATACCAGGGAATTCCAATTCTATTATTTTTATGGAAATTTCAGCTATTTTGATCTTTAAATTTTGGCCATTTATTGAATATAGTAATAAAGTTTTTCCGTGTAACTCCTCTTAAGCCGAAAACGGATTTTCGTAAGTAGGTATTTAGGACATAATGTGTAGATGTGCATATAACAAAAAAAATAGAAATTATTTTTTTTGTGAATTTCAACCCTTTTGAATTAAGAATTTTGTTGTTGTTTAAATCAAAAGTAAGATGTGTATATATTGTATATATTTTATATATTTTTGTGTATTTTGATGTGATAATTTTTATAGAGTTTTGCCCCTTTATTGAATTATTTTGTGCATTAAAGGGCCATGGTCACGATTTTGGTCAAATTCTATTTTTCTGTTTTTATTATTTAAAATGATTTAGGAATGCATTTCTAATGATCAAATGAAATTGAGAGTCAGTCGTACATTTATAAGCAAGATACAGGGCTCACAATTCTTTGTCATGTAAACAAGGCTCGTGCCCTGTTTTTGTTTACATAGGTTCAATATACCAATTAAAAATCTTTTTCAAGCTGATTTGTCAATCTTCTTATTCATTTTAAGCATAAATAAACAGTTCCTAACGTTTAACGTATTCATTTTAGGTCTAAAACTTGAAATTTCTCTTCAACATTCAAAATGTAAACAAAAGCTTTGTTTACATAGCAAATAATTCTAAGCTCTGTAACTCACTTATAACTTAACAAATGACACTCAAATTTTGGTTGCCTATTAAAAATGCCTTTCTGAAGCATTGTAAACATTAAAATCGGAAAAATAATTTTTGACCAAAATCATGACCATGTCCCTTTAGTGCGTACACTGCCGTTCATTTTGTGTAGTACATGTATTGTCAAGTAATGGGGGAGCGTGGGGTGTGTGAGCTTGCTTATTTTCTTTCATTTTATATCTGGGAGATTCAACATCAAACTTTTTTCAACATTGTTTGCGTTACCGGAGAACAGCATCAAACAAGAATCAAACAAATGTTGAAGAATAAAGACAATATCTTCCAAATCCTGGCAACATCATATGCTATTCCAAGAAATTTTAAGGGAATTTGTGAAACAGAAATTTTAAATCGCTGAAATGATGAAAATAATGCAAGATTGTTTGGATCTAGTAGAGAAGATACGCAACAGACATTCTAAAAGGATTTGCTGATGAAGAAGAGGTACAAACGGACGCTGATATATCAAATATGTATACAGTGTATATGTTAATTCAAGAGAGTTGAATGGTCGAGCCATTTAAAAATTGTATTAATCTCCTTGAGAAGTAGACCTCTGTATGAATATATAGATAAAGTAAGCTTAAATATTTAGATTTTCTCTCTGAAAAACAATACATTATAGCAAAATTAAATTATTTCTAAAACTTCAGAGCAGATCGGTTATTTGTTGACCATCCAACCTTCTAAAAGCTCAAGCTTCGTTAATTGATGAAGCGTTCATTGCCTAAAAAAGCGATGTCGGCCCTCTTGGAATCTAATTTAGTGGTAAACTTTTCAAGTCAAATACAGCCTGGTAAAGATGAAAAATTAAAAAACAATAGAGCCTTGCTTTGTTTGGAGGCACTTCAAATTGTTTCAGGATTTACATTGACAAATGCAAATATAGACAAGTAGATGAAATATCTGAAAGAAGGACATATCCACAAAATAACATGTAAACCAATCGTTATTGAATACACACACACACTGAACACACACACACACACACACACACACACACACACACACACACACACACACACACATATATATATATATATATATATATATATATATATAAAGTACGCATATTCTAAAATAAAAGCTACAACACAGGCAACTGTAACGTAGAAAAAAAAACAGGAAAACATAAAGACGGATGTTATGTTTTTTTATTTTCTTGGCAATCTTTCAATAAAACGTGCAGCAACTCGCATAACCATACATGTAAATGTACACAACAAGTAAACAGCGGAAAAACATCTGCAGGAACGGAAAAATACGTTTGAACACCATAACAAATCGAAATCTTCTCTCAAGTTTGTCGTAATGAAGCAGTGGCTAGTTCTATCAACGTAATGTAATGTTCATCATATGTTGGACATTATGTTTGATGAAGCATGTGAGGGATCAAGACAATCTCTTTTCAACCAAACAGTTGGCATGTCCCTCGAGACTTATAATTACAACTCTTTCTGAAATGGACAGTTATTTGTTTGTTAAAAAAAATCTTCTTTTCAATACTATAAAACCTTTAATTCGATATTTATTTCTCCAATTTGATATCATACATATCTTTCATTTTCATGCTCTTAATCATTGCTCATATCCACGTTTTCCCTGGTACATACACCATCTTCTAAACAATAATCGATGTCTGTATTTATCATTGGTTTTGCTTGTTGACTTTGATCTCCCACTTTGTTGTTAAATTTGTGACCACTCTGTTAGATTTGTTTCCAACCTCGCTTCACTAGAAAACTGGTAAAGTTAAAGAAAGTGGTGCAACATCAGATAGATTTCCTTTAAATGGTGCTTCTGTGCTGTCATTCTGCTTCATTATGAGGGTGATTCAACAAACAAGTCTTCTTAAAAAAACATATGTCCTATCTCTTTTTTGATGAACAAAGTATTGTCCTTGCGCTACTGCATTTAACAAACAAGTCATTAGAGAAATACTAATGTATGTGATTGTATTATCTTATTCATCTTTGCTTGCATATTCAGTTTAATCAAACTATGAGGTACCGGTAACTTTTTCAAAAGGTAATAGAATCTTTACCAGATTTCAACCATGCAGCAACATTGAAAACAAATGTTGAGCTGGCATGTTTAGGCATGGGTGCAAGGTTAGGCGATAGTGAAACACTTACAGAGTAGAGATCCATCTGATCTCCACATCAATCAAAACTCCGTGCCCCATCTTACTTTGGTAGTTTATCATGTACCATAGATGTGACGCTTATGGATAAACGTAAGAACTCTAGCTACCAGAACTGTCCTTTCCCTTTACTGATGCCACCTTCCATGAATTCTGATGTTCTATTTGAATTTAGGGATGTATTACCCTGGAAAATAAGGTGTTTCTGTATATCCGGTGTAACGAAGAATTTTGACCCGGGTCGAAAATTGACCCGGGGTCATTTTTCAACGGCCTGAAAAATATTTTTTCTAAACTCTGATGACCTCAACGCGTTGAAAATTGACTCTGTTGAAAACTGACTCCAACTACAGAATTTTGAACTGTCTTTGAACTGGAACAGGAACTTGTTCAACACGGTTTAAATGTACATGTTTACACGTGAATGTTTCAGTTCTGAAATTTTAATTCTTTTATACTCTCCGATTCATATGTAGGCGTGGCTGATTTGTTTTAGGTTTATTTGTCCGATTACAATTATTTAAGCATTGAATCATTATTTTTTGAAAGATATAGTCTCATAACTGCAGCGCTGTGTGCATACAAATTAAGTAACGCGCGTTAGCCGGTTATGAAAATTTGTATGCACACACCGCTGCAGTTATGAGACTATATCTTTCAAAAAATAATGATTTAATGCTTATATTTACATTTTTTTAAAAATTCTTGCCTTGTCTGCAAATATGATTTATACGTCAAAATTTCTGTTTTATCCTAAGGGTAAGTACAAATTAATGGAAGAGCCACTGTAACAGTCACAAGCGTGAACTTTGATTCTCGCTTATGACGTTACACTTTACAGCGTTTAACGTTTGTGACGTCATAATGAAACTCGTCATTTTAACCTTTGAGTACCCTGTGTGTGTTACGGTCTTATAACTGCAGTATCTTTCCACACATTTTACATGCAAACAGTATTTGGAATGTAAATATTTAAAATTAAGAATTTTAAATCGATATTCTGTTATTAAACTATGTAAATAAAGCTATAACGTATATATTCTTCGTTACACCGGCGACAATAAGACGGAAATGCTTTAGATTGTAAAAAGCACTTTATTTGAAGTTTAGGTTGGAAGTGTGAATTCTAGAAATCCAAAAATTACACCCGAGCAATCCGAAGCCTAGTTTCTGACCGATGACAATGATTTACAAAATAAACAAGAATTTTCACAGAGTATTCGGTTGGACATAATATTTTCTTGCTAAAAAAATCTTTTCGAATGATAATAACACGTTACATTCTAAGAGGTAATGAAAACTCGTCCCCAATTTGATTATTACACAAATTGCAAACTTTTTCTTGACGTTGTAATTTATTCCAGCGACCAACCTCTATAGGGAGATGGTGATTGCTTGTTCTAAATTTCACAAACTTAAAATATTTCTAAATTTTCTAGGTAATGCATTTAGATTTTCTTCGAATACAAACTTTGTTTTAAAAATTCTGTAAGTGATTCCTTTACTGGAGTTGTTATCACTGTTCCAGTTTTGTTAAAAACAATCTTTAAGTTTTTGATTAACTGAAACACTTATCCATTTGACACTGTAAACATTTTGATTTATCCAAATATAACTAATTCCAGTTGTGTTAAAAATGTTATGTATGTATGTACATAATATCCATGGGTTGGTGGTCTGGTTTTTGGTATATCTATTATACAGATGTATATATTTACATAATTGGTTATCATTACCATGAATCAAGCTTCACAAAACGATATAATTCTTGTAAAAATAAAAAAGGAGATAACGTCCAGTTTCTCCACATACCATAAAATTTGGAGTACTGAATTCCAGGTTTAAAATATATTTCTAAAAACGTAAATGTAAACGCAAGTAGAATTACTTGGGGAGTTTCTGACCTCGACGAAGGCTAATATGTTATATGGTAAAATAATAAAAAAAAAAACCCAGATAAGATACATAAATCACCTCTTTTGTACTCAGACTATGATTGATAATGAAATAGCTAGTTTTAAATATTCATATTTACATGTTATTTCGTATAACTCTCATGGTATGGACAAATAAAACTAACGTTACAGAAACTTTTAAATAATGAACAAGTTAAGAAAAATAAATCTACTTAGTATATGGAATTTTGAAACTTGTGTTTAAATGTCCCAATAATATTTAATTGAATGCTGGTTAAGCACGTATCTTACTGGATAAGAAGTCATATCCCATCATACATTATGTTTGACATCATAGCACACGATTTTGTGTTACTGTATGTGCCATATACATATAGTGAATAAACAAGGAAGAAAATGGAATGGAATTGACTGGTTCTAGATACTGACATGAGGAATATTAATATCATAACGCACCACATAGCAATAACTCTCAATCTATTCTCAAATCACTGCAATGCAGGCACAGGGAGAATTTCATTCCATTAGAGTTAAGGGGGATGTGCGGCCATCTTGTAATTTGATGATAAAAATGTGAACATGCTGGCTTGTTTCTGCCCAAAATTGACTAAAACTGTTGTCAGAAGATAAAAAAGCAATAAACACGAGGTTCTACATGTTGTTATTACAATGCCATTTTTAAGCACTTAGAACTGCACAGCTACAGCCTTACATTCATAATTTAAAAAATCTGCAAAAATATGAAAGGAGGCCATCAGTGTCCACTCTACAACCATTTGTTGAGAAAAAAAATCTAAACATGTTTATTTAAGTTGTAACTTTGTCTCAAAAGAGGGTACCCTATTATTAATATGGGTCTTAAAAACCATCAATTCGATATTTTTGTCTTTGTCTATGGGAATGCATTGAACTTATATTTTTATTGAAAAATATTTTTTTTTATCTTAGACAATTAATTTTTTTGGACCCCTTACCCATTTCTATAAAGAATTAAAATTAATTTATACTTATAGAACTGAAAAAAACCCCACTATGAACTGGTATAGAGATGTCTGTCACATTCAACACAGATTGTTTTGAATTGACATTTATTTTTTTTCTATGAAAATATAACGCCAATGTGCCTCCATAGACACAGAAGTTCTAAGTATATACTGAATTTTTCTTGTTCTAAAAAATGCTTCTTCTGAAGCAGAATTTATTCAAAAATTTGTACGTGAAAAAAATAAATTACTCGTTGTGGCCTGCAACTCAACATTCAAGTATATCGACAACGTATTATCAATTAACAATTGTTATTTCCATACTTACGTCGACTCGATATATCCCAGTGAACTTGAAATAAAAGATACCACAGAGTCTGCGTCATCTGTTTCATATATGGATATTTTACTGAAAATGAACATTGATGGTAACCTAACAACAAAACTTTATGATTAACGCGATGACTTCCATTTTTCTTAAGTCAACTTTCCTTACTTATGAAGCAATATACCTTCATCACGTGCATATGGTGTTTTTGTCTCTCAGTTATCTCGACAGAACAGAAAAACAAACAAGTGTTTTGGCAGTTTTTTGTCATGGCTTTACTTATTTATCATCATATTAAACATGAACAATATACAAAATTAATATACAATGGTTCAATGATACACAAAGATGAATGAACAACAATGAGACAACGGTTAATTTTAACTCAAAATAATCAATTGATGTGTACACTGAAGATGATCAATAAAATGGATATATAACATTGAATTATGTTACCTAATAAATGTTCAATGTGTGTAAATGATAAAAGCTTCAATGTCAATCAATGGATCATGCACACAATGGTCTACGTCGACTTTTTCAACAGTATATGACGTAGAAAGCAATGACAAAGACAAAATGACGGAAGCCCATATTATTGGCCAGAGACACTGGAAAGTAACAGAATCTGCGGCGGGGCTTCATGCTAAATTCGGCCATATGTCTGAAGGCAACAGGTTAAACTACCTGTTGTCAAAAGACATCCGCCACATGCGGGCAAATTTTGCCCAAGCCATAACAAAACTGCGCTACATAGATAAAAGGGAAAACAACTGCACTAACTAGATAACGGGGGAAAAGTCTTGAGATTTTCAGGTAAAATTTTGAACAAGCCACCCTGAATGGTATTCAAAAATACTGTTTGGGCACAGTCGGTAAGATGGGTACCATCACGGTATAAAGTTTGAGAGCACCTTTGCAAGTCCGGGTAATTAATGTAACCCCCATTTCTAGAAATAATAAAGTTTGACAAGGAACTATTTATCCTCACTCGAGCGTTTTCCGCCGCTACATGTGAAAACATATGCCGGTAATATGTCCTTGGTAAAATCTGTGACCAAATTATTTTACAATTGGGTCGGACGGCAAGAATATTGGAAACTGTAAGTTTCTTTTGAAGGCGACGCAAGGACATTGTACCAATGCTGTTACCACGACAATGCAACATCAGAACATCCGGATAGCCGAACTGGAAGACCAGTTCATAAAACCAAGGCTCGACGTCTTCCCATACCATGTCTCTCTTTCCAAACCATCTCAGCTTGATATTATGGGGTTCTAAGTGGAGATGCTGGTTTTTGTAGTTTAAGAGTGTATGTTCATAGGCGTGGAATATCAATGAAGAGCCCATTATCCATACTGTAGTGTTGGTACCTGCAAACTTAGCGTACTATTAGAACAAGTATTTGTGTTGCGAGGTACTTAATTAAATTCGAATGTATGTTTGGACTGCATTAGATTTCCAACGACCTTTGACCTTAATTTCTTCCTCAGTGGAACCTTGTAAAAACATATGTGTTGCCCCACCTATTCGAAATGAGTGAGATTTGAAAGTTGTAATGTCCAAGCCAATGAATTTTATAGTCTTGTGGAGAACAGAAGTAAATTGATAAGATGTTAATGGCGTTGAGTTTAAATGACAGAAGAATGGCCCAGGTGAGTCAGGTCTTAATGCTAAATACTGATTCAAATGGGCAAATAATGTGGATGTTTGTGAATTTAAAGTAATTTGTATTGTTGAACCCTTACCAAGTTGGTCAGTTTTTGATCTCTTGATAATAACTCGGAGATCTGTGGCCGATAGTTGAACATCTGTCTTATGCAGCACCACTGTATTTTTGCTAGACGTTGTGAATTCACTTACTCTTAATAATGCAAAAAATGCTAGTTCAAAGGCAGTTGTAAATAGAGTAGCTTCGTAAGAATTTGAGCAAACTGAAGACAGTGCAGAAATAAGTTGGCTTAGCATAGGAAAAGTTATTGGCGCTCTAATGTCTTTGGATGGGTTTAAACGACGCATTCCTTCCAGCATTTTTCTAACAATAAATGATTTTGTGTAATCAACGTGATCATGCAATTGAAGCTGATAACTTATGCCACTTAGGTAACATTTTGCCGTTGAAAATGATATTGAGTTTGATGACAAGTATGCAATGTAATTAACTAACTGGTGAACTGGTGGTGGCCATAGTAAAGGCAAGGAAAACTTATTACAAAATGAACTAAATGACTCGAGTCCTCGCTGATAAGTATCAAGTGTGTTTTTTGCTCTAGCAAATGATAAAAGAGCATCTACTTGGGGTCTAAGATGTTCCAAAACTCTGATGGGATCTGAGTAGGGCAACTGTCCGCATTCGGAGCTAAAGTCCTGAACCTTTCCCACTGAAATCGAGATATAGAATCAGCTATAGAATTAAAATACCCAGGAATATGAATTGATTTAATTTGGATGTTGGATTTTATGCACACTAACACTAGAGGCCTAAGTAGGCTCATGACGCGCTGGCATTTACTTGTTTGGGAATTTAGAATGTAAACCAAGGCCATGTTGTCTGTATTTATGATTAATTTTTTAGCTGCCAGGTTATCCTGCCATAACCAAATTGCCGCAACTATTGGTACAAGTTCAAGAAATGTAATGTCTCTTATAACTTCAGAAGACCAGGAGTCCGGCCACTCGATTACCGTCCAGTGGTTATTATAAAATGCACCTCCACCACAGGAACCACAACTGTCTGTGTAAAGGTTAAGAGCATCATTACTGGACCAGACCAAATCAGGGAATGGGGTTTTGTTGTTGTAATTTTCTAAGAATTGAATCCATATCTTAGCGTCTTCCCTAATAGTGTTGGTTACTTTAATCATAAAATGAGATTTCCTTATGCCAATAGTTGCATTGTAAAAACGACGACAAAAGGGGTTCTGCCACCAGGAAGCGCCTCGGCGACAAAGTTGAGTGAGCCACAAAGAGACTGCATTTGTTTCAAGGAAACCTTCTTTGATTCAAGGAGAAGTGTTAGGCAAGATTTCAGCTCGAGGCGTTGATCATCTGGAATAAAAATGGTTTGTAAAACAGTGTCTATGCCTAATCCCAGGAAGGTTAAATTAGTAGTGGGGCCCTGAGTTTTGTCTGCATTAATAGGTATGCCAAACTGATTACAAAGTGTCTGAAATGACTCTGCTAATTGTGCACAATGCGATGTTTTGCTACTACCGGCAAAAAGAAAGTCATTTAGATAATGAATTATATTTGGATTGTTACAGTTTTTTGCTAATGCCCAGTGTAAAAAGGAAGAGAACTTTTCAAATGTTGAGCAAGCTATGGAGCACCCAAACGGCATACACTTGTCAATATAAAATTTACCTTGTATACACATACCCAGTAGACAGAAATCTGAAGGATGAATGGGCAGTAGACGAAAAGCGCTTGACAAGTCCATTTTGCATAACAATGTAGCTTTACCGAGAGAACTGATCATAGTTATTGCATCATCAAAGGACGCATAAGATACTGAACACAATGCAGGATCAATAAAATCATTAACACTGTTACCAATAGGGGCAGAAAAGTTTGTAATTAATCTCCAATCCCCATCCTTTTTTGGCAGAACTCCTACAGGATTACATCTAAGATTGAACATTGGTGGATTTTTGAATGGTCCTGCCATGCGACCAAGATCTATTTCCTTATTGATTATTGCAAGTAATTCTGAGCTATGAACATCTGCAGATTTCATGTTCTTGGGTAGTAAGGGAAGTCTTAAACCAGTGTAGTTTAAATAAAAACCTGTACTAAAACCACTCAAAAGGAGCATTGCTGTGTCTCTGTCGAGTACAGTGCTAAGTAATCTTGCAAAATGTTGATCTGAACTGGAGATGTGCCTAGGCCCCATAAATCTTTGTCTTGGGTATTGAAATGGTTGGCGTGGGCTTGAGGTTTGAAATGGTTGGCGTGGGCGGATGGTGTCATTGTGCAAGCTGGGACGAAAGGAAGCATTATTTGATTGGTTTGGTTGAGAAGGGGGTATGCCTGGTATTGACTGATTGTGATAACTGCAATGACCAGCAATGTATTCTTGGGTAGTTTTTGTGACATTACATGCATGAATGCAGGTAGAGACAAGGCTGTCTACTACAAGAACCCTTAAATTTGTAGTCATAACATTTGAGGTTTGACTGATTTTGTTGAGTTAAGGATTGATTTGACATGTAAATTAACCACAGCTCTGCATCTGCCGAGGCCCATGATATGGTTGAGTCAGCTGACATCTTTATACGAAACTGCTTGTCATACTCGAGCCAACTTGCATTGGGATTTCTACTTGCCCCTAGTCTAATGGTTTGCATATATTTTAGAATGCCTTGAATGTCTGCTGGATGTCTTGTTAAATAGATGCTAGCAAAGACAATGAATGCTTCCGTCCAAGCTTCAAGAGATGTGATTTTCTTTGGGTTAGTTTTAGGTGTCATAACTAACTGACCATCTATAATGGCGAATTTGTGTTGGTTTGTCTTGTCAGTGTCTGGGTCAGGCTGTATGAGCTTAGATAGGTCAATATAGTTCTTTGCCCAGATCTTTTCTTTCATGGGTTGTGAAACATGGATGCCTAAGCAATGTGAAACACTAATGAGGGGTGTAAGATTTTGACTAACAGAGGAGATGGGGGACATATTATAACCAATAGTTGTGGATAGAGTGTGAGGTAATGGATATGATAATTCGATCCCACTTGAAACAGTACCTGAGGTTAATGTACTAGGCACTGGAACTGCAGATGGATTGTTGTTTTGGTGAATCGGGGGCAAGACGTTGCCTTGAGCCAGTGCAGACGGGTCCCCTGGGGGCAGTGCAGGTTGATGTTCAGCGACAGCACTTTGAGGTGGCTATATAGACGGTGCACCAGAGGCCCTATTCCTTCCTAGTCTTGATGTGGCTGGACTAGAAGCCGCATATGGAGATGTTGACTTGCGCTTAGAATTTCTAGCCCTCAGCATTTTGGCTTGGATAACAAAAAATGTAATGAGAGGATATCTAAGTATTTTTTTTTAATTTTTTTTTAAAATAATATACACTACTCACACATTCTTAATTACGCTATTATAATGATAAATGGATTATAAATAATATCAAAGAAATTAAAGATGAGTACTTGTGTTTAAAAACAAATGCAAATGATGACAAACGCTTGGCAAGTGACAATATTTAGTAAAAATATTACTAAAGAGACACATTTAAACGATAAAAGATCAAAAAAATTGGAAGTAAACACTTACCGATTAATTTCCTAAAAGATAATATACAACCTGATATGAATTAGAAATGGATTGGTCGGGATCGTTGGATTTACGTCTTCTCTGGTGCAGCGAAATTTGGAAAAGGACGCTGACAATTGCGCACGGTCCCTTGCGCACGATAAAGATGTTACAATAGCCGATGACCATCGAAATAATAACTTGGTAAACAATTTAGAGTTGTCTCTCTTTGAACAGCCAGGTTTATCTATTCGTCTCAATAACTGGACTTAACTCATATCGAGTTAAGTCGGATTAATTCGATACGCAAGGGCATGCTCTTCGTATGAACAGTTTCTAAGGCGAGGCAAGCTACTGACAAACAAGTTGATAAAACAGGACTATCAACAGACTCGTTTGAAGTCATCTTTTTGTAAGTTCTATGGTTGATACAACGACTTTGTCAGCAAATACAATCATCCACTGGGTCGCATGCTAACTGACGTTTTTCATACTAATTGTTAGACCATAATTTATCACCCAATTGTCTACGGACTTTTCCGTTTTTTCCCGATTACGAGAAAGAGCACACGGCGGGTGTGACCGGTCAGCAGAGGTTGCTCACTCCTCCTAGGCACCTGCCTCTATCTTTTTGGAGGTCCGTGTTGCTCTGCTTTGAATTTGTATTTCGTTTTATGGATTTTTGAGATGGTTGACGGTTTGTTCTTGTCATCTTTTCATCCAATGCTGACTGATAAAAATAGGGTACCCTATTTTGAGGCCAAGATTCAACATTTTTTTGCAGATTTTTGAACGTTCAAAATAAGTGTGCAGCTGCGCAGGTCTACAGCTGTTCTAAGTGATTATAAAGGCATTGTTTTGTTCTTGTATGCGTAATTTGCACACAAAACAATGTAGAACCTCATATTTATTGCTTTCTCATCTTTTGACAACAGTTTTGGAGTTTTAGTCAATTTTGGACAAAAACAAGCCAGCTCAAGAAATGTTTACATTTTTATTCTCAAATATACAAGATGGCCGCACATCCCCCTTAAATCTCTGCTCTGACCGTGCTTTAATCTCCTAACAGTACGCAACCAGCGCACTAACCACTCGGCCATCTAGACAAGCCAAAACATTGCTTTTGGTGACGAACAAAACATAGACACGGCGTTGCACACTACATGGTAATTGGGATAGAAGTGACATCCGTTAAACGCCAAATATATCAGTCGCAATTTCTGCTCAGTGAATTGTGAAGTATGTGAAATTATAAATCACTGATCACTTCGTGTTCTGCATTATGTTTAAGTGATACAGATTAAGCATATGCACCAGAATATCGAATTTGATTTCCGGGAAAATACAAAAAATGGCATTGATACTAATAGTATTTTTGTTCACAATCATGTACTAAATGTTGAACATGTTTTATTGAAAGAGTTTCCGGATATAAACATGCACATTTAGAATCATCAGTCAGTGAACTAGGAAGACATGAAATGACTGATTTTGACAAAGAATTACATGTAATTCAATTTACAACCGTGTATTTAATAAACGATCAGGACCATGAATTGATCCATACAATAGGTAATTATATTCTGGTCGGTTTTGACTTACTAATATCTGTTGACTTTATTAAACTACATACACTTTGTCTTTTAATTTATTTGCATGTATATCTACTGTTATAATTTTAACCATTATTATGTGTACATGTATCTATTGACCCTTGATAATTTTGTGTTTAATATTGAACATCACTTTGTGTTATCACTAATTATGTAGGAAAGGGCGTTCTAAGTTTTAAAATCAATTCTATGTAAAATTCAAAATTGTATATAGAGGTTCCGACACGCATAATCACCAATTTTCTTTATATTTCATACAATGATACATATTGATGTAATAAGTAGCACGATGCCATAAATTTGTTGATAAGGGCTACCGTTGCCATGGTAACGGGGACCAAAGATAGAGAATTGGCAAGTCTTGGAAACTTCAAAGCAATATAGAAAGTAATTGCTGCTTATCTAAGTTTTGAAATATAAAAAAATTAATTGACTTTATGGTCAATTTTTATATTATAGAAAGATATTGGTGGGCAAATCAAAGTTTTAAGAATATTACCATGGAAAGCGAAAATTATTTTCAAAATATGATTTTTTCGTATTGTTTAAACATCATAAAAGTTATCATTGAATCAAACTCATAGATTTATTGCTGTATTTGAAATAAACATGTTAGATAGAAAATTGACACTTGTTGCTATGGTAACAATGTTAAAAATAAGAAAAAATGAAGAAAACCATTGTGATTCTGTCAAAATGCTTGTTTTAAACACAATTTAGAACCGTTTTTTGTTGCTATTCGTGGTAAACATGCCAAATTTTTATATCATATAGATTCAAGCATTATTCAGCATATATAAACTGCCGTTGATAAGGGAATATGTGGACTTAAGCAACTCATACTGAAATTCCTTATTGTTCAAAACGTCATAGCAACGGACATTCTTTTTGCTTCAATGCAACTTCAACTGATATCGCATTAAAGTTGAGGACATGTTCCGATCAATTTATTGTAAAGTATTATGATCCAGGTATGTGTAAAAAGTCTTCAAAAGTACCTCAAAATATGCAGATTTTTTGTGACTTTTAGTTGTTGTTACCATAGCAACGAATTTCAATTTTCATTTATATTATCTTTGTTGCCAAAGTAAAACAACAGCTTAAATATTTTCCATTTAAAACTATTTGTGTTCAAATAAAACGTAAAAATGTTATGAAGTGGTGTTTAGTTACCATGGTAACAATATTAAACTATTCATTTGCCCATGAAAATTTTCAATAATTTAAAAATTCACAATATTTAGTATGCGATTATTTTATTCTGTATGGCTGAAATTGGTGCAATCTTTTACAATAGGTGTTCAAAAGAGCTTTAAATGTCCATTTTTCAATCTTTTGCTTAGGTTACCATGGCAACCGGTCCCCATAGCAACCCTTTAAGGTTGTCTTGCATCTCTATTCACCAAAGGGTATCAAAATACGAAATATAAAGAAAAATCGGTGACTATGCGTGGCCACCGAATTTTGATATTTACAGAGAATTGATCTTTTTAAAGAACTTATGCCCATTTTTTTTGTTCAAACCAGCAAACAATAAAATATGTTCAAATCAAATAAAATCAAATTATGTATTTGTCTTCTTCATCTTGTTAACTACATGCTCTGCCCAGTGGTTCCATTCTCTGTGTACTGGTTTAAATTTATTAATATTAATATTACTTATATGCTTCGTTCCTAATTTATTCCAATAATTTTAAAATATAGTAAATTAATCACATCTACAACTTAGAGAAAAAATGGAAATTTGTTTGCTGACCGAAACTCTTTATATTTACATTTTCCAGTGTCTGCGATAACACTACGAATCGATTTGGTACTATACAGCCCAATAAATTCAAATGACGTATTGTTGGGGGCACAAGCGGGTTTGCATAATTAATATTATAATATCAAATCGTACAACTGCTGACACTTATATAAATATAAGTAATAAGGAATCATTCTTTGAATATTATGAGGTGTTAATTTCGGTCGGGGTGTGATCAAATCTATCATAAAGCCCTTCGGCTTTATTGGATTTGATCACGCCCCGACCGAAATTATCACCTCATAATACTCAAAGAATGATTCCTTATTCCTTAATTAAACACAAATTCTAATCATCCTAGTGATTCGATTACAATTTTTGCAGTGTTAAACTTTTATTTTGAATTTTTCAATTTTAGGAAGCAATATAGTCAATGCCTTCTGGAAATAGAATGTTAATACGCCAGTTACCAAGGTAAATAATTTGTAATAATAAATGTGTGTTGTAAAAATTGAGTTTCTTTGTATTTTGCTCTTAATGTACTAGAATGTGTATTGGCAATATTAGATTATAAACTTTAAATATAAGGTCGGGGCTTGGTGCTGTGTTATCAAATGACTTTAATCTTTCTTTTGCCCTTAATCCTTTATAGTTTACTGTTTCTCTCTTAACTTTAATTATGATCGATGCTTGTTTTAGATCAGTGTGTCAGTGTTTAATATTTAGGTTTAAATGATGCATTAAACAGTGCAATGCTGATGTTATTTTTTTGCATTAAAAAAGGATGATTTATTTCAGTCAGAAATATAATTTAAATATGAACTCCATGACATTCGATTGAATGAAATACGGTTTTAAATGCACAAATATGTTATAATGGGATATATTTTTGTGTCGTCTTATTTAGATTTACAATAGAAAGGTTGTCATCCTTTTTTGAAACTTTGTTTTGCAATGACTGTGACAGATTAGGGGACTAACTAAATTTCGAGGTTGACACATATTTAACTGAATATTATAGACAACAGAAAACTCAAAAAATTAAATCTCTTGAGTGCTGTTTTAAATCAACTGAAGGTTGTTACATACTTATATAGTTAAAAAACGTAATTGAGACTTCGCTGACTTTAAATTGCTAGTAGACAGTTATTTGTCATCAATGTAAAACATATATTATTATAACATTATGCAATCTACCTTCCGGTATGTAAAATAGATGCAGTAGTTCCCGATTACCCGTGTTAATATAGAAAATAAAGATACCGATCGCGATGGGGAAAATCTCGTGTAAGTATCTATGGGGCAAATTTCGAGTAAACTTGTATCAATGGGAAAAACTTGACCTCTCGTGTCTGGCTGTCCAGTTCTTAGAAAGGTGGAAACGTACATTTTTTTTTTCTGATGCGACATTTACAATTTGGTTACTTTCTACAAATATCCAATAACTATATTCCTTTGTGAGTAATGTAATCTAAATAATGAATTTTTAATACAATATTTACGTCGCGTTATTTATAAGAACACGTGAACTAGTTTGTATTGTCACTGTCAACTCAATAAGAATTATAAAACTAATAATGGGTTGTATCAAAAGCAAACTTCTACGCTTAAAATCACATTTTCCTCTTCCCTATTTGAGTTTTATCTTTCCTGTTTCACTTTCATATATACATGTATTTTTAAATCATATGTTTTCCCTTTATGTTGTCATTTAATCAAATATTTTTTGACGATTTCCAGTTGTTTTTTTTACATACATAATTTAATTGTTGTAGAGATTTATAATTGGCATAGTTCAATTTTTGTAGATTTAGTAGTTAAGCCTTTTGAAAAACTGCAAAGAGATGTACTTCATATCAATGAGGTTCATTTTATAACAGTTTGCACTCTTGGTCATGAAGATTATTAATCTTGTGTAATAAGTCAAGTGTCCACTAAATCTGTTTAAACTCATCATGTCACGAGACACCGATCTAAATTTCGTTGGTTTTAAAAATACGATATTAAAGCAATTAATTTTCAGTTTTATATTTATGTGGGCATTATGCAAAAACGTGAATAGTGTTTATTTTTTTTACCCTTAATAATCAGAGGGTAGAAGGCTGAATGGCGGGATTTCTTCGAGCGTTGATACTGGGCGTTATTTAAAAAAAGGCATTTGGGTCAATCAGGGTTCTACATCATTTGAAAGCACACGACTTGCAAACAGCAACTAGTCACAAGCCACTCGGGTGGCATAGGTGCCGAGTTGATCAGATGCCGAGATAACTAGATTCAAAATAAATCAAGTACCTTTTAACTTTAGTAGATGGCGCCGACGTAAGCATATTCTGAGCCTATCACAATAGATAATCATAGATACTAGAAGACTACCTAAGTTATTTAGAACTTGTCTCTAATCCATTTGATCTAATCAATAAAACATGTTCAATGCAATTCATTAGATAATCATCGGGTCTTAATTTTTCCTTAATTGTCCCTTACTGTTACATTCCGTTTTCAACAACAAATTAGGTTTTTTAAAAAATTAAATAACCACATAAAAGTGTCTGGTGGTGGTTGCAATATGTGTAATTAGATTTCTAATGCTAAGATCAAATGAATTAATTTCATGTAACCAATATATATATATATATATATATATATATATATATATATATATATATATATATATATATATATATATATATAAAATTAGTGATAATTTGTAGATGCTTCGTGGAATGGTTCTACAGAACTTTGTTCATTTCGAAGAGAGATTTGTCTTAGATTTTTCCAAAACCAAAAATGGCCCAAACATTTTTGTTGGTGCAAGCTCAACAGGAAAAACAGCAGTCCTTGAATTAATCAGAAGATGTATGGACAGCAGACTCAACTCATCTCTTACCAACAGAGCACACTCAAATGAAAGAGCATATGTGTTCTGCGAATTTTATGTTGATATCGATAAATTTGGGCCAACGGTTATAACAGGTATGATAGTAGATGCCAAACATGACAAAAACTCTAGTACAATGAAAATTAATAAAGAAATAAAAGCAAACCCTGCAGTTAAAACAGAAGATATAGAAGAAATAGGAAAAGAGAATAAGCTTGGCAAAAAGAGAGAACAGGGAGACGAGCGAGGAAGTCAAAAGAAGGAAGACGAAGAAGTGGACTGGGGTGAGGAGGATACGATGTTTCACAAAGTAATTATGTACATGTTAGGAAAAGAAATAGAATTTCGTTCTGAAACATATTTAGAGAAACATGACGGTAACATTGTTAATCTAAATAAGGATGTTAAACTTTCTCAAGATCTTTTAGCCAAAATACTGGATGACCTTCATAGAGATAGAGGGTACATAGAAACAAAGGAAAATCATATCAGCAAGGGGATCAAAGAACTCTTTAATGACGATTTCGTTGTAAAAGTATTAAGAGAAATAGGAACACGGGAAAAAGAAAGTAAGACTAACCATGTGTGTCAAGAGTTATGGGGAAAAGTTGAGGAAACATTTGTCGGAATTTTACCCACAAGAGGACTAGGCACAATTCAGTGGACAAAGAGTAAATTGATAGAATATAAAAATAAAGCAAAAAATTATGAAGGCACTTGTGTTCATGCAGAAATTATTACCGAACTTTTGGATAGCGACCTCATAGATAAAAAGAGGGAGCAAGAAATATTCAGTTTTTTAACAAATCCTAGTGAAATTGTCTTTAGGAAGGAAACACCGAATGTCAATGGTATAAATTTAATTCAGGTCAAAAATGGTATGAATGAGTTTCCATTGCTCAAGACCTCAGTTGGGATTATAGAGGCAAAACAGTTTTCTCTCATAATGGCTCACAGGACACTAAAAACAATCTGTTTAGAAGAACCCGATCGCGGAATGCATCCTCAGATGATAGAGCGTATGAAAGAGGTGCTGCATCACGAAAGTCGACACAAAACAATCATTGTTGTAACACACAGTCCATATCTTCTCGACTCCATGTCGTTGAAAAACATCTTTTTCTTTTCCAGGAAATATGATGTTGCTTTTGACGTCGTCAATATATATGACAGACTCGAGAGCAATAAATATTTGAAGTTCGTTAAAATGGAAGATTTAAAAGCAATTTTATTTTCTTCAAAAGTTCTTTTTGTTGAAGGAATCACTGACAAAATTGTCCTGGAAGCGATCTTTAGACATTTGATACAACGGTCCTCAAAGACTTATGAGGATATTCTTCCAATATTGAGTCACGAAATATGTTTTATGGGAGGGAAAGCGTTAAGGGAAAATATATCAGAGTTTTGCAGCAAACTGAACATAAAATTTTGCCTAGTCTTGGATAGGGATGCAATTATTGAAACAGAAGCGTCAACCACGCGTATTAAGAAAATTCAACCTGATTTTTCAAGTTATAATAAGTTTGAAGGATGTCTCGTTTCGGATTTTCTTGTTGATCCTAACGGGTTTGAGGCGTTTTCTACTGATTTGGCAGAAAAGGAAAAAACATTTATTTGGAAAGATGGGGACCTGGAAGATTTCCTCTTAAGTAGCAGCAAGAATCATGCTGAAATTCTTAAGATTTTCAAGCCCGATGCCAACTTTACACCTGCGGAAGATAAAGAAAAATACAACAAGATGAAAACGACCATCAAGAAAGCGTTGAAAAACGGTTTATTTCGGGATAAACTAGATGCCATAGCTGATATTGTAGCACATTTTCCCGAAACCGAACGCTTGTGTTCTTTTTTAAAATATATATAACTGAAAAGCAAATTACTAATTTGAAATACGCTTACAAAAAGATGTGTTTTTACCAATTTCACATCCCATGCAAAATCATTCAATATTATTTAGATTAAACTCTAATATTATTGAATTTTATCTTAGAGATAAAAATGATGAAATAAATAATGCTTTTCTGTCATCATGGTCTTTATTTTTTGTAAAAAAAGTATTATTCATAACTTATTATGAAAATCAATTTTGGTGGTATGATTTAAATTCATAAAAAAAGATTGCTTTCATTGGTTTGTATATGGTGATAACCTATTGATTTTTATATTGTTAGATTCCTTTTTCAAATATGAAAATCGTGATTTGTGAAAATATGAATGCATCAAAAGACATATTGATAAATGTTTTTGGCTTACCTGAGCGGAAGGCTAAAGTGGGCTATTCTGATCACTTTTAATCCGGCGTCCTTTTGTCTGTTTCTCCGTCCATCCATAAACTTTTTACTTTTTGAACTTCTTCTCTAGAACCACTGGGTCAATTTCAAATAAACTTGTCACAAAGCATTATTGGGTAAAAGGGATTCAAGTTTGTTTAAATATAGGACCACTCTCTCTTTTAAGGGAAGATAATTAAGAATTCTGAACAATTATGAACATTTATGAACAGTTTCTAAGGCGAGGCAAACAAGTTGATAAAACAGGACTTTCAACATTCTCGTTTAAAGTCATATTTTCGTAAGTTCTATGGTCAATACAACGACACTGTCAGCTAATAAAATCTCCCATCGCAAGCTAACTGGCGTTTTTCATACTAATTGTAAGCGTTATCACCTAATTGTCTATGGACTTTTTCGATTTTCCCGATGACGACAAAGAGCACATGGCGGGTGTGACCGGTCAGCAGAGGATGCTCACTTTTCCATGGCACCTGATCCTACCTCTAATGTTTTTAGAGGTCCTTGTTTGTTCTGCTCCTGTTTTGAAATTTCCTTTTGGACTTTTGAATTTGAACACTGTTCGTTATCACCACATGTCATTCAAAATTTGTTGGTATTTTTCAAAAAATACCCTAATCTTCTGAAACACCTTTTGGCGAAAAAACTGTAACTTGTGTGGAAGCATCATCGGGTAGTGTAGAATCAAGTTTGTTCAAATCATAGTCCCCAAGGGTAGAATGGGGTCACAGTGGAGGGGTGGGGATGTCAAATTTTACATAGAAATATTTAGAGAAAAATCTTCTCAAAAACCAATTGGCCAGAAAATAAAGTTTGCTCAAATCGTGATCCCCGAGGAAAGGATGGCGCCACAATGGGGGGTAAAAATGTTACATTGGAATATATAGAGAAAAATCTTTTTCTCAAAAACAATTGGGCAGAAAAGCTGTAACTTGTGTGGAAGCATCCTCAGGTAGCGTAGATTCAAGTTTGCTCAAATCATAGTCCACGGGGGTTGACAATGGGGTCGAATTTTTTCATAGGAATGTTTAGAGAAAATCTTAGGAAATCTTCTAAAACCATTTGCCAATGAAAGCTTAATGCTTTAGTTCAAACATACTCAGATAAAAGATATTCAAGTTTGTCAAAATTATTATTTTTTTGGGGTAGTGTTTGGTCACATTGGGGGTCTAATTTTACTCAGACAAATTTAAAAATTATTCTCAAAAACTCAAATGTAATAATATATGGAATATCTTATCTACAATCATAATGCCATATTGTTGATTTTCAATTGCTTAGACTGTGGCCCCTGGACAATTCTTGGGCCTCACAAGAGTTCAAAGTTTGATGTAGGTTTATATATACAGTACCGATCAGACCCAACCTAACACCAAAGTAAATCCCAACTAAACCCCGGGTTTACTCTCGGGGTTTACTTGGGGTTTACTCTGGCTCTGCTTTTTGAAAATTTGTTTCCACTCGGGGTTTACTTTGGGTTTACTCAGGGTTTGCCTTTGGGGTCCACTGTACGCACTGAAGTGTGAAGCAGACCCATCTTTTATCTTACCATCTTATTGCCTGTAATTCCTGCCCCTTGTATATTCCAAATACACGTGTAGCGTCTGCTTTCAGGGGAATACATCTGATCGGGGTGTACTCATCTGTGTCCACTCTGGGTTTAATTTAGATTTACTCTGGGTTTACTCTGGGTCCACTCTAGTAAATCAGGAGTAAACCCAGAGTAAACGCCGTAAGTAAACCAAGGGTTTAGTAGGGTTTACTTTCTGTTACGTTCGGTCTGATCGGTATATATATATATATATATATATATATATATATATATATATATATATATATATATATATATATATATGAACAATTGTTAAAGATTTTCTTGAAAACTGCAATACTCAGTATGTGATATGACATTGAAATCACCCTGTTACAAAAGTGGCTCAATGTTTAACATAAGAAATTGAAAATCTTTTTTTCTACATGATCTATTTTAATACATTGTCTAGATGATTTGTAAATGAGTCTACAAACCTGATTTTATTATGGCTATTGTTTCGTAGGTGAGCGATGTGACATATGGGCCTCTTGTTAATTGTACTATATGGAGATATATTTTAATGAAATTAGCCACTGTTTTGTTGATTTTGAATAGATTTGTGTTGTTCTTGTTGTGTTGATATGGAATCGTTGTCAATAAAATGAAGATGAAATACAGACATGAGCATGATTGATAACAAATACAAGCATTAAATGCGGATAGCGAGATATGTTATTCCTCAATAGATGTGGTTTCAACATATGAATCATTAGTAAAAGTAGTTAGATGGTAACTAAAATGAAAAATATAAAGAAAAAAGTAGATAATGTTTTTATATTATTACGTTTCAATGGGTTATGGTTTTTTTATTCACACAAATTATGAACATAGTTATAAGAAATTAGCACTTGTCTACTTTACTCATGCACTAGCACATTCATTATTTACCACCGTTTTGTTGTAGCTTTTTTGCTTAAATTCATTAAATAAAAAATACGAAAACAATAATATGGGTAGCAGTACAAATATGTCACAATAGACATTGTGCCAATGCTTTTTTTTTTTTTTTTTTTATCATATTTTGTTATATATTTGTCTACTGTATTTAACGTAAGAGTTATCGTTTATAGAGTTTTAGTTCACTTAATTACGCTTTATTGGTCACTGGGTTGTTACGTTCTCTATGTTACTATATTTAGATTGGGATAATCATCGAACTTGTTTTGTATGTTTGCGTAGATGTTTATTAGGGGTGTTGCCAGATGTTACTTTATTTAGTTTCTTGGGTAGTAAAACTCGTTTGGTTACAGTAGATTCCTTATTTTACGCGAGTACTTAATTCCTCGACTTCCCCGTTTTGTATCAAATCGCGAGAATATAGCTAGAATGGCGAACACTGAATATTTCTTATAGTTCTCAACTCTCTTATTTTATCAAAATTTCATGTTCATTCATTTAGAGTCTCTCTCTTGTATAATTCTTTAATAATTCTATTTGGAAGATCCCACATATGAACTGTGCAAGAATGAACCTTTGAAATTTTAGAATGTTCATTAGAAGATAATGAATTGTTTTTATATTGATGATCAATAACAGGAACATGTAAATCAAAAAGACAATACAGATAAACGCAAGTATTTTCTGGCAAAGCCATGCGTTTTCTTTCCTAACTTAATGTTATAATTATATTACAGAGATTCGATTGTGATATACCAGAATATTTGCCAGGAGGTGTCAGAAAAGCCCCGGAATGTTATGTCGCCCGATGCTGAAGGCAGAGTGCAACATAAAACTCTAGCGCTTTTCTATCACTTAAGTACAAATTGCTGGCATTGTCGTCCTAGAAGCCATGTAATGTTTGTTATTTATCATTCTTTGTAGTCATTAAAACTATCAAGAACTTTAAATTTTTCATCAATCTCTTGACACAAGGTATTAAATGATCAAAATATAAAATGCTTAAATGCTTGTTAATCTTGGTTACAGGTTTTCAATGATTTACATTTCTTTTTTATCATAGTATTCTTCAAATAGAATATTTTATAAAATGACAATTGAAAATATATTCACTTAACTAAACATAGGGCGTCAACGGTCACCTTAGATCATTTTTACAAAGTGTCTTCAAAAACACAAAGATAAGAGAAAGCTTTGATAGCTCTAATGTATTACACATTAATTGTTGAGTCCATCCTATCATTATCGTTCTATTGCTTTATTCTGAACACTGTTTTGGAGGTTCCTGATGACTAGTGTTTATTGGACGACTCTTTGTTTTCACTATAGATAAAGGAAAAAGAAGTTTGGTATTATTATATACTATAAACAGCAATGAAGTACATTAGTGTCCTAATTATGACTTGTAGCAAGGAATACCTGTATGTACTGTTTTATATCTCAACACCACTCATATTATCTTAAAGCTTGCTTAAATGAAGATAATATCGAGACAGTATTAATAAATAAAATTGTGGTATAATACAATTGGAGTTTTCAGAAAATAAAGACAAGTAAAAACAGGGTATTGAAAAACGTAGTAAATACTGATGTGACGTAACAAAACCATTAAATCTCGTAAAATATGATAACAAATTTAGGACATATATGACTATTTAAGTAAGTTGTAGGTCAATGATTTAATGTTATATACCGGATTGTAACAAAATTTGTACATGTAAACAAAACAATACAAAAATAAGCAAATGCTGACAATCGTTCTCATATAGATATAATGTTTTGTAAATAGAAAAAGGAATGCAGTTGTGAAACATTGATACAAACATAAATTGTTTGATCAGAATACTAGAGGATTTGATATAAATGGCAGTATTGTTTAAAGTCTAACACCATAACATGCAAAACAACACAAAGGACCTGGACAACAAATTATACAGATCAGTTGTCTCCACACTACAAGCATGCAGCACAACAACACACAGTTGTTGAACAACAAATTACACAGCGCCAGTTGTCTACACACTAACAGAGTATAACCTGTACGTCAATCATTTGTATACATTGCACACACACACACACACACACACACACACACACACACACACACACACACACACACACACACACACACACACACACACACACACACACACACACACACACACACACAGCGAATCCACAAAAAGCCTGCACTTACATCCATGTATCATATATGTACAACATTGAAACACACAGCCTCCAAAGCTGTCTCTCTGTGTCCTCTCCCACACATGGTCACAATTTTAGGGATCAAACACACAGTTTAGCTGAGTTGACACGAGCCAGAAGTTTGACGGAAATGCGATAGCACCATCATGTATGAAATTTCAAAAACGTATGCTCTTATAACCCTTTTATGGGTGTTACTGTAAACACAAAAATGAAGGCAATCCGATCATTAATTCAAAATTGATTGGTAAACAAGATGAAGCCCTGATGAGGCTGATCTAATTACATTTGCTATTTCAACCACCGAAACTTTCTTTATAAGATGTCTTATTTAAGCAATTGACCAATTATGAATGTCGAGTTCTATTACTAATTCACCTTTTCCCCCAAATTTTGTGTGACACGCAAAACACCACCGGAAATACGGCGAGTTTAAAACATTCCTGATTTGTAGGTTAAGTTGTTTTATTACACAAGACAGAAATGTTTACGTTATCAATAATTTTAAGCTAATTTACATATCACTCAGACTTTACCTACTTTGATTATGTAACATACATGAACAAGTCGCTTATCAGTCATAAAACGATAACCTTAAATACGCGTTATCTTCGAAAACTCAAACTTTGTACCGTATTGAAGTTGTTTTATTACACAAGACAGAATTCGAAATGTTTACGTTATCAATTATTTTAAGCTAAATTACACATCACTCAGACTTTACCTACTTTGATTATGTAACATACATGTACAAGTCGCTTATCAGTCATAAAAAGATAACCTTAAATACGCGTTATCTTTGAAAACTCAAACTTTGTACCGTATTATCAGCTTATTAATGTGCTCTCAGTCAGAATAGAAGCCACACTCTTTTGGAGAACAGAAGGTAATATCAATATTTGCTTACTGTATTAAAATTTCTATGTACTTCAAACTGATATTATGAATTTCATCGAAAAATTCATTGTATTATCAATTATCGAATATACATATTTTGTAAAATATAATATTAATAATACAAGTATGAAGAAAAAAAATACAAAAAGATCATCAAGAACTTTTTGCTAAGTGCTGTATCTCGGGACATATTTATGACTTAGCCGGGGTTAATAGATTTACCAGAAATTAACCGCCTGCCTTCTTCTTTTTAAAAAAAAAAAAGAAAAAGATAAATGACTGATAAAACTCAATAAAATTGAAAATTATATTGAAAAGATTACATTAATTGAATTATAATGCTTTTTTCCTTCAAGAACGTAATTCGTTTAATTGAAAAAAGTTAATTCATTATTTACTGATTTGATTATATTTACATGAGTCTACTAATTTTATAATACAACAAGTGATAGGATGTACAATATTACACTTATGCTGAGGCTATTGAGAGATTTTAAATGAAGAAAGAGCTGACCGAAGTCTAAACTATAATAGAGGACCAAGATCAAAATTAAGTTCTCAGTTGTCTTATTTATAAGTCTTAGAAAACCGACATATCCTTAATTTTCTAAGGAGCTTATGTTACATGTATGTGTTTAAGATACAAAGGTTTTGTGTCAATTTTCTATGCTCAAATTAAATGCACAATATGATGTCGATCCTACCATATATGGTTTTTCGGTACATTCGTTTGTTTGCATTTGCAGGCATGTTTTTCTTCTGGCTTATAGTTGGTCTAACAATGGATGTTTAAGAGTAAAGACTATGTATGAAGAGAGAGAAATAACTCAAATTATTATACATAATTTTGTAATTTTGTAATTAAAACTTTTAAATGGACAAGGGTATATAATGAATTTATCATTGTAACAGTAACTTGATCAAAAGAGTCGGATCACGTCTCTTTGCCAGGCGCAAATCATCAGATCAAACTCGACGATCTGATGATACACGTCTGTCACCTCGACGTGATCCGAGCCTTTGGATCAATTTATTGTTAAATAATATATATATGTAAGCACTTAAAATAAACAACGACACGAACAATAAAGTAAAATATTGTCAAATTTTCGGGAAAACCCGTCCCTTAAGCTTATTTACATATCACCCAAACTTTAACTACTTATATGATGTAACATACATGTACAACTCGCTAATCAATCATAAAACGATAACCTTATCGACGCGTTATCTACAAAAATTCAAACTTTGTACGTATTATCAGTGTGATACTTTACTTGTTAATGTGCTCTTAACCAACATAAAAACTAAAACTCTTTTAAAAAACAGAAGGTAATTTTAATATTTGCTTACTTTATTTAAATTATATATACTAAACATAAAACTGAAATGATTGTAATCATGTTGATATTTAAAGACCTTTCTTAAGGTAATGATCCATACCCCTCTAGATAAATAAAATACGTACAGAATGGTTTCATAATTCTCAAACATGTATGAAAAAATGACAATAACAAACCGAGGATATGTTCTTATCAATTTTTTTCCAGTTAGCTGGTCCATCGGTATTATACAAGCTAGGGCCGTTGCTAAAGAACCGATTGCGGAAAATGGTGCTTTTTTCATACATAAAGAATATTAGCCTAAGCCTGATATTTGACGTTCAGAAAATCATTTTTGACTGATATCCGATGTAAACTGAACGAATTTCATTTTACAAATCCTGTTTTGTAATTTTCCTTTGGAATTTTAAATTTGAACACTGTTCGTTATCACTACATATCATCAAATAATTTTATGTTAAACTTGCTTATTTATTAAATAATAGATAAATTTTCTTACACATGAGATAAAATGAAACAAATTTTCAAGGAGAATTTAAACACTTGTAATTTAATTTACGTACAGAATTCTCTGAAATATTGATATTGTTTACCGCTTAAGGTCCTTAATCAATTGGAAATAAAAATACCCAGAATACCGGCCTTTTAAGGATCACAATGGGCGTATTTTTGGTAAAAATGATTAAAATTTATATTTTGAAAAAAGATCTGTGAAATTAACATTGTGCATACATTTATTATTCCATCGCTCTAAAAATATCTGTTAAGCATATTTTTTAATAGAAACATGATTAATTTAAACAAACCGTACGCGTTGATAAATCAGTATTATTTAAATCGCATAAGATGGTTTCTTGGATATATCGGTAAGTATATTGGATCGAGATCGGTATTTAGAAATTGCAGTCACATACGTGGATAACGCTAATACCTAATATGCTTTCAGGACAAAACTCTATTCAGCTATTTTTACTGGTTTTTAAGACTGTTCTAAAAATGAAATACTTATCTTCAGCGTATAGTTTCAATTCTAAAAACAGTTTTTTTGGGAAAATATATTTGTGCTCGTTTTTAAGCGAATAGAATAAAGATGATATAGCTTAAGAAGTAGTTCAAATTATTTCCCTTTGAGTATTTAACTCTCTTATGTACTAGAATCGATCTCGGTGAGGATTTCATTTTGGATGTTTATGGGCTTTCAGGGATTAATGTTCAAAGATTCGGAATCAATTCAACCTTACAATGCAATACTGTTTATACAGGAAAAAAGTAAGCGGTCTATATTTTCAAAATGAGTACGCATTCGACACAGCCGAGTCATGTTTTCATTCCGCTTATTTAGAATTGATTGCAGTTATCAGGATTTTTATTAGATTTGTTTTAGATCAATTTCTAGGTTAGATTGGTTTCTTTTCTTTAAAATACACCTTTTAACGTTAGGTCTCAATTAGATCGGCACGGACAAGACGTAGTAACGAGTGAATTACGTCAGACGTTGTTTTGTGACGTATGGATAATTACCTTAATCCTTAATTTCTATACGGACAAAGTAATTTTAAATGCAATTAAATCAAATAATCAAGACGATATTTGTAAATACAAATCAAACAAGAGCGCACTATCTAACTAAGCATAATTCTACTATCTTGTTAAAAAATGAGTAACATATTAATTTATCAAGGATGTAAATTCACAGGTGAGTATCCACAAATCCTGAAATCACAAATAATAATAATTCCACAGTAATTTATGTAACTAGTAATAAAATAATGATAATGGAACACTTAAAAGAGAAACAAACAAACACAGAAACCATCAAAATACCAACAACTTCAACACAGGAACAGAATAAAATCTAAGAACAGGAACATATTATCAACGTGGAGTACTAGTAAAAGGTTCATAATTCTTTGAAGGCCTTCTGGTCTGTGAATTAGTCCTTCCAATTTGTAATAATCTGTTTCACAGTTCTCTATTGTGAGTTGTGAATTGTATGCTAGCTCATTAGTGAGCACATCCCCACCACAAATTTTGTGCTCGCGATTTCTCGAAAACTATCCAACCGATCTCGACTATTTTTTCACAGATGGTTGGAAGTGATCTGAATTTATTTTGTTTTTCATATTTTGGCTGTCGTCATTTCCGGTACCGATTTATAGCTGGTTTTGTAAATTTTACGACCCATTTTGTGCAAACTTGATCTCAAAAACTATCAGAGATATGAATATGAAATTTTCAGGATAGGTAGACCATGGTCTGAAGTTCTGCCTATTATTTTTGATTTACGCCAGTGGCGCCATTTCTTGGAGCCCGCCTGGGCGCGAAAATTGGGTACGAATTTTGAAATCTTTTTTTGTCCACAAGATCTCTCAGAGATGGTTTGATAGATTTTCTTGAAATTTGCAGGAATGATTGAGAATAATAATATCTCGAGGAAATGCATTTCATTTTTTCAAAATTCATTTCCTGTCGTCCGTTTCCTGTCCCGCAACAAAAAGCTTGTGACATCGAGATCTCAAAAATGATAAGGACTTGAGCATTTAGACTTTGTAGAATTATAGATCTAAAGTTGTAGATGTCTTTAAGCTATTTTAATTTGTTCGTCATAACTTCCGGTCGTCACCGGAAGCACTTCAAAACTTATTTTTTACGCTTTTAATATAGTTTCACATAAAATTGAAATATAAGTATAAATTCTTACATATGTCATCTCTCCGATGTTGAATAAACAATAAAATTCTACTTCCGGTGAGATATCTCAAATATCTCAGATACATTTTTTTAAACAAATGTTTTACCCGCGAGATTTCAGAAAGTGCAAGTAATCAAGATATAAAACTTTCAAAAATGATAGACATTTGATATAAAATGGTTTTACTGCTTTCATTTTGTCAACCGTCACTTTCGGTCCTCAGCGGAAGGGTTCAAACAGATGAAGTTGTTTGAACTTTTTACTGTTTTTGTTTGATAATTTTAGTAAAATTGATACACAATAAAGTACACTTTTCCAATGTTTAAGAAATACAAACTTTTATTTTCACTGAGCATTTCCGTTTGTCCGTTTCCTGTCCCGAGACAAAAATAAAACATTGACTCCACGAGATCTCAAAAACGGTGAAGACTTGAACGACCAAACTTTGTTGGATGATAGCCCTATGTATGTATCTGTGTTTACATTATTTTGTTTGATTCGTCACCGGAAGTACTTCAAAAATTAATTTTGTTCTAATTTTATTTATGTTACATGGAATGAATATATCAGTATACGATCTTATATATGTTATCTATACAATGTTAATTAAGCAAAGATATTCTACTTCCGGTGAGATATATCAAGTATCTAGCTATAGGTAGCTATCCTTTTCACAAATTTGATACCCGCGAGATTTTAGTCACTGTAAGTGATTGAGACAGAAACTTTGATGAATGGTTGACATTTGATTGAAAATGTGTTTAACGGGTTTTATTTTGTCAACCGTCACTTCCGGTTCTCACCGGAAGGGTTCAAACAATTCATGTTCTTAACATGTTTAACAGACTTACTTGGGTGTTTCATCTAGCCTGATAAACAGTGATGTACACTAGGCAAATGTACAAGAAATACCAGCTATTATTAACATTAATCACTTCCGTTCGTCCGTTTCCGGTCCCGAGACAAAAAACCTAGTTTAACGAGATCTGAGATTTGGCAGAGAGTATCGATATTTCATTGTATCATATAAAACAAATCGGACGGAATAATGAAGTCTTTTTAATTATAATTTAGCGATGTTTTGTACGATTGCTTAAGTAAATTAAACAATTATTCTCTTCATAGCTTTGCACTTAATTATGCGCGATTTTGAAACCCATTACACGCAATTATCCGATTCGCCGATAAGGAATATAAATTAAAAAGTTTGCATGCCTTTGCCATTTATGAAGTTCTGAATCAGGTAAGGAATATATTTCGTAAAGATTTACATTAAACTTCCGTTGAAACGTTTGTTTAACTCACGTGACTATTGGCAACTTTCGTTTCGGAAAGACAAATCTCCACGTTGTTACATGTACCTGTTGATTGCATTCAACGAAGAATGTTTGTTTTATAATTAAATATAATGATACAGAACTTTCTTTACAATTTATGAAAAAAAAGGATAGTCATTAGTCCTTTCGTTTAGTTGAAAATATTACATTAAGAGAGGAAAAAAGGAGAGGCAGTGACAAAAATGGAATACATATTTGCATTAGTCGTATGATTTAAAGTAAAATGTAAAAACATAAAACATATCGTTGACGAAAAGGTAGGTCTTGTATTCAGTTTCATTGCAAAATAAAGTTTATAAGTACGAAAAAGTGATTGGAAACGATTAACATATTCAGATTATCCTTAACAAAATTAAAGCTGTTTTTGTGCTAAAAATTTGGTAAAGAAAAAGACTTAGAAATTCTTTGTTTCTTGATTGAGAATCCTTTAAAAAACAATTGATTTCACAGTTTACTGAGTATGTATTTTGAGTAGGTTGTATTCGAATTTAGCAAATAAAGTTAAAGCTTACTGGTTTTTTATTTGATCTTGATGAATTATAGGTGCTTTAACATGTCATTGAGATGTAAATAGAATACTGTAAAAGTGGTTCTTTATGCTGGTGGTTAAGTAAGCGTTTTCTATGGTCAAACAATACGCGTGGGTGTTTAATACGCGGATGCGTGATTGCTTACTCTAAAGTTTTGATTTTTTTTTACCATAGACGCGGGGGTATTTTCCGCGATTTTAAACTTACCACATAACTAGTGTTAATTTCCCCCACGCGTAAATAACCACTTTTTCAGTAGTTGAAATATTACAAAATCTCGAACATTTTAGTTTATTTCTATATCTATAGATGTATTAATAAAACGTCACTTTTCAACTTAAAGTGACAAGGTGACACAAAAAAATGTTTTACTTCTCGAATATGACTACGGAAACGAAAAGAATTATACGAAAGTTGATCATACGGGAGGTTTCACGCATTTTAATTCATCTCCTACCAGGTTAAAAGTCGTTAAAATTCACCTGAAATACACTGAGATGCCCCTTGCTCATGATTTATGCCATTTTGTAGCACTTACATTCCTCTGCTCTTGTGTGTCTAGTAACTATAGAAGTAATAATGTGGCTCAATATTTATGTGTTTGCTCAAAATATTTATATTTTTCTTTTTATAATTTGGTTTATTTACTTTTGAAAACCGTTATTTTTCATCTTTTGATATGATAAATAAAATATGTGGAAATCGTGTTAAAATAATGTGCACTAAACACCATTTTTCAAACGTCTCTTGTTAAAGTCTTAATAAGACAGCCAATTGTCTACTTGCACTGAGCGTACAAATATAAATGGGAACAAATCAGCAAATCTTCATCATTAAGAAAACCGAAGAATATTTCTAATCACAAATTTACCAGCATTTTATAACAACAGAATTTGGTTTTTCATATGTTTTTAAGAGTAAAAAAAAAACAATAGAAAAATCAAGCGACCTAGTTATATATATTTATAGCGAACACTTGGTGTATATTTCAGTCATAAATTATGTTTGTGGTGTTCAACCTATCATTACAATAAGTGGCAAGGTATCTTATCCGGTAATGAGTTTTTTCATAAAAACCGTACAAAATGACGTTCGCAATCAAGGAACAAGTACACATATTGTCTGGATAATATGCAGACGTTTTTTGATATGTTTAAATTTAATGGATAGCAGCAAAGGAAAATTACAATGTGTGTATATCAATGATTCTGTAACCATTGTGATAATCAAATCATCAAGGAAACTTTTCTTTTTCTTATCATGGTGTAGCTGACTTTCACGTTAATATGGAGTTGTTGCATCTTAACAATCTGCAATATTTTAAAGAGAAACGCAACCTCAAAAGTATTTTATCCCCTATTTGATAATCACAATACTGTTAATTAAACAAAAACACACACACTCAAGCGTTTAACAACTATCGCTTGTTAAAAGAAGAAAATCATACGGGTCAAAATGACGGGTGTCTACAATTCGTTTTCATTAAACCAAATCTCAATATACATTCTTCTTCTTCGTTTATATTGAATTAACTTAAAACAATTTCCCCCCTTTTTTTTGTAATATAACTAAAAAGGGGCAAATAACGATCTAGTGTTTAACAGTACAGAGAAAGCATTTTCTCTAAACTATTTAACACTATCAAGTTATTTATTTACTTATAAAATGTACAATTAAGATTTTATAAACAAGGTTGAATTATGACAATAGCATGACCACTGAGCCGTGGAGCTTATACTTCCTTGGCATCAACAAAAAATTATTGTTCGAGGTGTGAAACGTGTTCTAGCTCCTATTGCTTATAAAAATGTGATTTTAGAAAAGAACCTACAGAGAAGTCATTTTATTATTGCAATCAAATAACTGAAAAGATGGATAGCTGGGATCTTTTTTAGTTCGCAAACAAGTTCACTTTGTAGGCACACATTTTAAATTACCTAAGTTTCATAACGATTTTAAGAATTATTTTAATTCATGATATATTGACTTTAAATTGGCTAAAACAACAGTTATAATACCCGTGCATTCGTAATGTAAGTATAAAAATCTGAACGTTTCATATATTCAATTTGGACAGCCATTCGTTTTTCCGATGAAACACATCTTCAGTTTACAATACTTAGATTTCTCAAAGATAATGTCGATAATTTTTTTTTCAAAATGCTGATGATACTTATCTTGTTTAAGATAGAAATCTTTTAAAACTGGATGGTAGGTAAATATTTAAAAATATTTCTGGTCTTCAATTCAAATGCAAAAACCCCTTTTTTTAAAGATTAAATTTGTTTTATTTTTATTGGAGAACACTTTTATTATATCCGCGATTAGGTTTGTAGATTTACTTCTTGAAAGACAAAGAAGTAATACCTTTAACTCTATTACATACTTCCTTGGAAACGAATGATTAATTCATTTGACTAATGTCAACTTCCGTTTTACAGGAACAATTCCAACAGGCAGAGCTTGAAAGGTAATTATGCATGATTGAATTAATTGTTTTTTATCCATTTGATCCTTGAAAATTGAGATTTTACGAAAATATATCAACTTATCCTGTTATGATAATCTGCACAACAAATAGCTTTAATTTTGAGTTACTGACAAAAAAGTTTTAAAAATGAAACAAGATTATCAACAGTCTTGGTTGAAGTCTTAATTTTCTAGTTCTATGGCCGCCTTGTCAGCAAAAACAATCTAGGCCGAATGTTGACTGACGTTTTTCATACTTATTGTTAGGCTGTTATTAATCACCGGGTTGTCTACGGAATTTCCCGTTTTTCCGATTACGAAAACAGCACGCGGCGGGTGTGACCGGTGATGTTCACCCCATGGCACCTGATCATACCTCTAGTTTTTGTAGAGGTCCGTGTTTGTTCTGCTCCTAATTTGTATTTTTCCTTTGAACTTTTGATTTTGAACACTGTTCGTTATCACCACATTTCATTTTAAAAGAGAAGTGTCTTTTTATCAAATATTTATCCGCAGACTCTATGTATGGAAAATATCTAATCAAAGTAAACACACGGTTGATGATAAACGTTATTTATTTTTATTCTGACATCGAAATATCAAAGTATTCATGTACAGATTTTGTCTTGGTTGACGAAGGTGAGAGTAGGAAACACAATCAAAATTGATTGAGAAACAGTTAATGAAAATTAATAAAAAATAAAGAACAATGTTCAAATATGTAAACTAGATATTAGTTGAAGGAAAATCGAGTACACGCGTACGTACATTTCAGAACCTTCGACAAACTTACAGTTCAAGAAAGTCGTCTATCTTCCTTAACCTGGCATTTAATGTTGAAAACGTATGATTAACAAATCTTCAAAATCTTATAATTTATTGATAAATTAATGATCCCCTAGTCAATTTTCAACCCGGCTTAATATTTTTTGAAACATCATGAACGTTTCGGATCATGTTGTTTTGCCAAAAAACTCACAAAATAAAGAAAGCTATACTGTCGTACTTTGGACAACATTAAAAAAAACCCTGTGCAAAGCTATGCGCACTCGAATTTTACTCGACAATCTTTCCTTTGCAAATAAGAGGAACACATTTGAATTTTAGTATTGCAAATAAGTTTGATTTGTTAATCAATTTCATTCAATATGATTACAGCTTTGTTCTTTTTTTACTTGACACCAGAAAACAACTATATGTACTCTAAAGGCATGGCATAAGATAAAATGCCAATACCTAGATAAAATAAGGAGTTGAGTGCCTTTATGTTGATTTTGAAAGACTAATTCGGTATGTCTTATGTTTTATAAGAGCTGATTTAATATCATATTAGAAAATTTCCATTTAATTTTTATAGATGCTTCGAGGAATGGTCTTGGAGAATTTTGTTAATTTCTCAGAAAGATATGTATTAGATTTTTCAAAAACAAATTATGGACCAAACATTTTTGTTGGGGCGAGTTCAACAGGAAAAACAGCTGTATTAGAATTAATCAGAAGATGCATGGATATAAAATTAAACTCATCCCTCACAAATCGTTGTGATGAAAGTAAAACAGCGTATGTTTTTTGCGAGTTTGAAAATGCATCTAAAAATTATGGACCTACGGTCATATCAGGGATGATTGTAGATAGAGTACACGAAGATAACGTAGACGATGATGAAGAAGATGAAGAATGGGTAGAGAACGTGAAAGTAGACAAAGAAGACACAATATTTCATAAAGTCATAATGTACGTTTACAAAGAAGAAATACAGTTTTGTAGTAAAACGTACTTTAAGACACCTGACGACAGAATCGTCGATCTTAGAAAGAATGTGAGACTCGGTAAAGATTTTTTGGATGAAAGTTTGTTCATTGCCAACAAAGGTGGACGGTCAAATGGAAATTATGAGATTAGCAGTGGTATAACAAAAACTTTCGATATTGCATTCGCGGAAAAAGTTTCAAATGAAATAAGAAAACTACAAAAAGAAAATAAGACATACAATCAATGTCCAAAGGTGTGGGGAGAATTAGAAGATACATTTGTGGGTGTTTTATCAATGAGAGGATTGGGCACATTTCAATGGACAAAAAGTCAATTAATCGATGATAAATTCAAATCAATGAATTATGAAGGCACATGCAATCAAGCGGAAATTATAGCTGAACTTATGGAAAGTGAAGACATTGATGAAGAGAAAGAACACAAAATATTTAATTTTCTTACTAGTGGAAGTAACTTTCATTTTGTTAAGAAATCGAATTCCGAGATAGTTGTTCAAAAAAGCGGTAGAGAGTTTGCGTTGTTGAAGACCTCTGTTGGAACTGTTGAGGCAAAACAATTTTCACTTTTGATGGCACACGATAGACTGCAAACAATTTGTCTAGAAGAGCCTGAGAGAGGAATGCATCCTCAGATGATTGAACGTATGAAAGAAGTTCTGCACTACGAAAGTCGCAACAAAACCATTATTGTTGTAACACATAGCCCATCTCTTGTCGACGCAACGTCACTGAAAAACACTTTCTTCTTTTCCAGAAGAGAGAATGGTGCAAACGTCGTTAATATATACGAAAAACTCGAGGGCAACGGTTATTTAAAGATGTTAGGAACAACAGAATTTAAAACGATTTTGTTTTCTTCAAATGTTCTTTTTGTTGAAGGAATAACTGACAAAATGATTCTCGAAGCAATACTTAGAAAAGTTAAAGAGCGTTCAAAGTCTTTCGATGAACATTTTTCAATATTTAGTCACGAAATATGTTCTATGGGAGGAAAGGGACAAGCAAAAAAAATACAAGGGTTTTGCAACGCGTTGAATATAAAGTTCCGCTTAGTTGTGGATAGGGATTTAATGATTACAACAGAAAAGTCAGACATCAAGGCCATTCGTAGAAATTTAAAAGGAGAAAATGTATCTAAGAGTTGTCCCATTTCAGATTTTCTTAATAAAGAATTTGATGAGTTTTCCCGCCAATTAGCAGAGAACGAAAACATGTTTATTTGGAAACATGGTGAATTGGAAGATTTTCTTTTGAGTGAGAGTACAAAATCTCTCAAAATTTGCAAGATTCTAAATCCTGGTTTGAAGAAAAAGAGGGAAAACAACAAACCTAATACAGAGTCAAATGAAACCAATGTTGAGGGCAATCAAAGCTTTTATGATGATAAAATAAAAATGGATACAGATGAGGGAAAAGAGGAAAAATACAAGAAAATGAAATTGATCATCAACAACGCTTTGCTAGATGGTATATCTCGGGATACACTTGATACGTTAGCCAATGAAATAATAGATTTTACCGAAACTGGCCGCTTACTTTCTTTTTTGAAAGATAAATGACTTATTAAACTCAATAAAATTGGAAATATTATTGAAGATATTACAATAATTGAATTGACAATGCTTTTTTTTTCATTTCGTTCGTAATTATCTTCACCGGAAACGTCAGACACATATCTACCTTATTTGATAATTACAGGAATCTACTACCTGTATAATAAAACAAGTGTTATGATGTCAGATATTGCATACTGTTATATATTGTTAAGCATTGAATTGCTTGGTTTGTTGCGTAATCTTTAATAATTAGTATTTTTATAATTAGTTTTCATTCATTTAAACCTATGGTATTCATGGTTTGTTATTAATGTAAATTCTTGGAAACACTAAAAAATATTTCATTTGTACTAGATGTACATGTAGATATGTTTTAATTAAACAAACAATACGACATACGCAGTTTTGATATGTAATGTTTAACGTGTAGAAACGTACAGAAAAGTTAGCTAATTTGATGTTTAATTAAAGGTGTTATTTAACTTTCTATGTATATTTACATCCGGTGTGACCGGTCAGCAGAGGATGCTCACTCCTTCTAGGCACCTGATCCTATCTCTATCTTTTTGGAGGTCCGTGTTGCTCTGCTTTGAATTTGTATTTCGTTTTATGGATTTGTGAGATGGTTGACGGTTTGTTAATGTCATTTTTTCACAAACATTACATTCGGTATTTCTTCAGCAGAAAGTACGTTATTGCATGCTTTTACATTTGATGTCTTGTAATTAGTTTTGTATTAAAAGACTTTTCTTAGTCTCTAATTTCTATGGGGAAGCATCATGTGAAATGCAGTTAAGTTACAATTTCAAAACACTGTTTGTAATACAAATCATACAAGAACAAATTATTTATCTAATCATAGTTGTGAATGAAATTATATGCCGAAATATCGAAGGAAATCGATATGCCACAATCATAAAGAAGCAATATTGGGTCGGTGTAAAGAAGAATAATTACCCCCGTAGAATTAGGACCGGGGGTCATTTTTCGGCGTAGAATAATGACCCCCTCCCCCTCTTACTGTAGAATAACTTGATTTTTTTTTTTTAAAGAAAAAAGACCCAGAGGTTATTTTTCTTCATGTTCAACATGAAGAGAAATTACCCAGTAGAAAAATGACCCCCGCTGTAAACAAGAATAGGAATCGGTTACCCCGTATCCAAGATATCTGACTTTAAAATTACTTGAATTTTCACTCTGCTCAGCTGATTTTGAAGTAATAAACATCGAGCTTGTAAAGAAATCACTGTACATAGTTTTTTTAAAATCCGTAGCAAAAACACACAAAAACACTTACATAGCCACAAATTGATTGTTAACAGTTATGCCTCTTCTCTCGTCGACGTATGGCGAGGAAATGGTGCTGCACTAGCGTAGAAATCTGTACATGATACTTTCCCATGAATAATTTTGTTATATTATAAGAAATAATCTGTGTACGAATTGATACCGTGGCTCATCATACCATATCAGGGTGTCAGAATTATAGTTTTAAATAGTACGATCATCGGAGAATGGATCTAACAGGTATTCCACAACCACAGATGCAATGGGACGCATCAAACCCACTCGAGGCGTGGAAGAAATTCAGGCAGCACGTGGAACTTATTTTCGAAGGACCTCTCGCAGAAAAAGAAGAGAAACAGAAGATTCGATAGTTACTTCTATGGGCAGGAGAAAAGGGCCGAGATGTTCACAATACTTGGACTCTCAGCGAAGATGAAGGTAAATCGCTAGAAGTACATTTCATGAAATTTCAAGAATACGTACAGCCCAAGCACAATCCTGTCTTTTCGAGATATATTTCTAATAACGAAACACAAGGTGCACGACCAGTGGAGCAATACATTACCCGCTTGCATCTATTAGCTAAAGACTGTGCATTTGGTAGAGCAGAAGAAGAGATGATTAAATACCTTGAATACGCCTTGTATTTGGCACAAACTCGGCTAATGTAAGAGAGAGACTGATCAACGAAGGGGTACAACTCACGTTAGAGAAAGCAATCCAAATTGCTCAGAATTTCGAATACTTGCAACAGCAGCTGAAGACGACGGGGCCACCTGGAACAGATAATTCCACCATTCCGAAGGATGTGAATGCAGTGACTCGTGGCAGGCCTCATTCTCGGGGACGCGGCCGAGGAAACATCCGCGCTCACAGATCTACAGTACTGTCGCGCAGGAGAGGAACTCCTCATAGAGGACGAGATGATCACCGGATAACGCACGCACGCATCAAGATAAGTGTCAGAACTGTGGTTTCGACCATCACAAAGATGCCCAAAGGAAAAACAGTGTTCCAAATTCCGACGATGGAATCATTTCTCAAAGGTGTGCAAAAGTGTTTGTAAAATTCATGAATATAATGGTGTAGATGAATATGGTGATATGTGTCAATCATTTGAAAATGTTGATATAGATGATGATGTATATAATGATTATGATGGTTTCTTTATTGATTGTATTGCAAAATCATTTACAAGTATCACAAATAGTGAAACATTTGCTGAATTGAATGTATTGCATGCAGGGTCAAACAGCACTGTAAATTGTAAACTAGACAGAGGTTCATAAGTAAATGTACTCCCTATCAATGTAAGTTTCACGCCCTCTCCGTCCAGCCCAAAACCTCTACGGGGGTTCCCCACTTAAATCAGTAGGTGTTTGCAGTCTAGATATTTATTGCAAGGGCCAAAGGGCTCAGACAGAATTTCATGTCATTGATACACAGGGGAAAAAGGCTTCGCCTATCTTGGGGTTACCGTCATGTTTAAACCCTGGACTTTTAAAATTTTTAAAATGACCATAATTGCGACCAACTTGCAGCGCGGGTAGGTTAAGGTAACTCTAACTCTGAGTTTAATGATGGTCGCAATTATGGTCATTTTAAAAATTGTTAATTTTCATTAAAACAGTGCTAAATATTAATATCAAGTGAATGTGTTCAACAAGATATTATATTTCTACTTCGGAATTAAGTCGATCGTTGAAGCTGTCGTGCCATGGTATCACGTGACAGTTAAAAATAGATTACTTTTTTACCTTAACAAAAAATCAAAAAGTGTAACACTACCCCGAAGTTCATTTGTATGTATTATACAATAATTCGATCGGCAATTAGTTCATGTTTATTAGTATTACTGCTAGAATCCTATTGTAAATCGCATAAAATAAATATTGTCATTATTTATCGGAAACCCCCTCAACTTTTTCTATTTCATTGAAAATACTACGTATTTTTCAATTACAACAACGAAGCAAAGGACTCTAGCAGCACTTTTCAAGTATTTTAGGTCTTATGCTTTTGATATTTGCCAAATTCATCTTTCATAATATTCGGGGTAGTGTTACACTTTTGCCTTTTTTGTACACACTGACAGAGGAAAGGCCGGTCAAGCCATATAAATTTGTATCTGCTTACCTTATAACACTCGCTGATAAAACAAAATATCCATGCCTGTATTATCCTGATTATATCCTAACTGACAATCATCTAAATCTTGGGTATCTGTATTAAATATGTCTTATTTCGGCATTATTTACACTGCATTCCGATGATTTGTCTTCCGACATTGATCTTTTCTATTAAACATGCTTGTGACGTCATCAATGTTAATAATACGTTATACAGAGAAATCAAAGATATATTCAGTTAGAAGAGTTTCTAGCGACATTTAACGCCTGTAGTTTTTATAATTTGGACCAGAAATGAAGTTAAAATTGACAGGTTTCTTGAGTAAAATATCACATCTTGCTGCTTATTGTGACGTCATATCGATCAGAGGAATTTTTACTCAATCGATCGCTGAGAGTTGCCTTATCATACCCGCGTGTTTGTCAGACAGAAGTAGACTATTTTGGTCATAATTTCAGGTAAAGGTCTTAAGCATGATCCCAAAAAGTTTAATGCCATCAGCGAGATGCAGCCCCTAAGAATCGCAGTGAGCTAGAGACTGTGTTAGGTATGATTACCTATTTAGCAAAATTTGCGCCAAGTTTGTCAGAGGTAACTGCTCAAAACAAATAAATGACAAGAGATCAAAATTATCACCACCTTTGGATAAGGGAAATAATGTTAGAGTTCAGTTAAATTCCAAGGCAAGGACCCCAGCAACTATCTTAGAACCTTACAATGATATGTCATATCTTGTTAAAACGCACAATGGCTCTATTTATAGGAGAAGTAGCAGAGAAATATTTAGGTCCCGGGAAAAGGCAGAGTGTGATATTGAAACCCCTAATCTTTCAATAATGTCCCCAAGGCCTATTGCTGAACCTGAAGCAAAGCCTAAGACATTTGACCCGGACATTGTCCAACCCATGTCTACTTACACATTAAGTGACCAGCCTAACCTTGTCGCCCCTAAACCAGTACAAAATGACAAACCATATGTTACCAGCTCAGGCAGGATTGTTAAACCAAAACAGATACTGAATCTTTGAATACTCTGTTGTCTTTAAATTTGAACTTATATTGGGACAAGTCATTATATTTGCAATGATGAAATGGAACTTTGGACATTTGATGCAATATACTGTCAATGTGTATACAAACCAATGTGTGACATTTTGGATCTACAGTTGTTATTATTTGTATACAATGTGGTTAATACATCAATTTAATTGTGTAGTTAAAGTTTATTTCCAATTCCTTTAAAAAAAGGGAGATGTTATATTATAAGAAATATTCTGTGTACGAATTGATTTGTTTAATAAGCATGCGCAGATAAAAGTTTCATAAAATTTAGAAATGGCGTTATTTGTAACGTGCTGAAATCCGCTAGCATCCGTGGCTCATCATACCATAACAACTTTTAACAACATTTTATTTATATTTATTATTTAAAAACGATATTTGATTTACAAAATTTATACACAGCTTGCTAAACTATATTTTATCGCGATTTTACAATTGCATCGGCAATTGCCAGGTCTACACGAGTGTGATCAGAAAGCTGTGCAGGTGTTGCAAAACAATTTCGGAATTAAAAAGAGAAAAAAGAAAAACACATTCATACAAATAACAAACTAACATCCTTTCTCAGAGGAAATTGTGTGATAATTAACGAACAATAATCATAAAAGAATAATTGTTGTAATAATATAAGCAACATTCTTTGGTGAATAAATTGTCAATTGAAGAATGACATATATTTTCGTGAAAAGACTAAGGAGGCAGGTAACGTAGGAATATGAATACTTCTCTTTTACATTTCTGGGGGAAAGTAATTTTTTAAAATCATCTTACGTTAGTTTTGTTTTCTTCTATATTCTTAACATTTGTTGTAATGTTGTATTTGTGATCATGAATAGAACTATATTTTTTCAGAGCAATTGTGTGTGGAGTACCTGACTATAGTAATTTATCTTAATAATAATTAGATAATATAACTGTTTAAATATATTAAAAAAATTATTTCTAAATCATGGGTACTAATTATGTCCCAATGTTAGCAGACCTATTTTTGTATTCTTATGAAGCAGAATTTATTCAAAAACTTGTACGTGAAAAAAAATCACTTGCTGTGGCCTTCAACTCAGCATTCAGGTATATCGACGACGTATTATCAATTAACTATTGTTATTTCCATACTTACGTCGACTCGATATATCCAAGTGAATTTGAAATAAAAGATACCACACCTCACAACAAAACCTTATGATAAACGTGATGACTTCAATGTTTTTATAGTCAACTTTCCTTACTTATGTAGCACCTGCATATGGTGTTTTGTCTCAGTTAATTAGATACGCAAGGGCGTGCTCTTCGTATGAACAGTTTCTAAGGCGAGGCAAGCTACTGCCAAACAAGTTGATAAAACAGGACTATCAACAGTCTCGTTTAAAGTAATCTTTTCGTAAGTTCTATGGTCGATACAACGACCTTGTCGGAAAATACAATCTTCCACTGGGTCGCATGCTGACTGACGTTGTTCATACTAATTGTTAGACCATAATTAATCACCTAATTGTCTACGGACTTTTCCGGGTTTTTTTTCCCCGATTACGACAAAGAGCACACTGTGGGTGTGACCGGTCAGCAGTGGATGCTCACTCCTCCTAGGGACCTGATCTTACCTCCATCTTTTTAGAGGTCCGTGTTGCTCTGCTGTGAACTGCTTTGAATTTGTATTTCGTTTTATGGATTTTTGAGATGGTTGACAGTTTGTTATTGTCATTTTTCATTCTAAAAGCGTTGAAAAGGTTAAAAAAAAAAGCATTTACATGTAGTTCACATTAAAGATTGTATTCTTTACGTTAACAAAGTTTCAAGAGCAATTTTATGTAAAAGTACATACAGCGCTTCTGTATTCACCGTGTAGGAACGGACTGAAGTATAATGTTTGCCTTACAGAGTTCTTAACGAGGATAGGTGGTCAACAAAATAATTATCAGATCCGCTTTCAACTTAAAATTTAGCTTTAAAATTTAAATCTCTCGAGCGCTAGCAAGTACGTTAGTCTTTTTTACTGGAATACGCAAGCTCGACTACATGGTAGGGCATTCTGTACTAATGTAGATAAACTGTAAATGTGAATTTCGTTTTATTATCTACATATGATCTGAAGTTTTGTGTTTTATTGCTAGCGCTCTCGAGCGCTAGCAACTACGTCAGTCTTTGTTACTGAAATACGTATGCTCGACTTCATGTTAGGGCATTATAGGAATACTGTACTACTGTAGATAAACTGTACCATGTGAATTTCGTTTTATTACATGTATCTTTATATGATCTGAAATTTTGTGTTTTATAATAAATACCAAAAAGAAACTGTAGCTTAGGTTTTATAATGCCAAGTACTTTAAAAATTATAATAAATAGCTAGCTTTAACTTAACTACCTTCTGTAACAAATAATCGGGTTTGGGGTTCTGATAATTTTTTATCATACGGTTGTTATCTTTGATGTTAATGATAATGTGCGAGGATAGTCTGGATGACACTAGTAGATATAAGAGCGCACTCCAGAGAAGAGCTGATTCTGTGTTCGGCTGTCGAATGAGCACATTTTGGAGATATTCCAGGGTCTGCCCCTCATCAAAGGTCCAACCTGGGTTTTTGGTTTTAATTGTACATAGTAAAATGTACATCAATCCGACCGATCGGTATACGAACTGAGTATAATGTTTTTTTGTATTATCAGGTAAATACAACATGTTCATAAAAGGCTCTGTGAGTCCAAAGTTGTATGCTTTTAACAAATTTAAGACAATGAGTGACAATATTTTGTCTAAGAGAAATAATATTCTCTGGTCTGCGAGCTAGTAGAGTATCTGCTCGTCTTGTTTTGTATCACGAGTTTTGTGAGTCCAAAGCTATATGCTTTTAACGAATTCACGACTATGAATAAGACTATATATTGTATTAGAGAAATAATATTCTCTAATGTGCGAGCTAGTAGGGTATTTGCTCGTCTTGGTTTGTATTACGAGTTGACATAAACAGCCTTTTTATAGAACTGCCATAAGCAGGCAGGGCGATACGTCACGTCAGCGCGCACGTGGAGTTAGTGCTCTTGGTGTAAGAAGATGTTTGTTATGAAACTCCCTTATTTTAAATGTGTTAATTGATTTGAGTCGAGTTTATGACCCTACTTGTCATAGAATACAGACCCTGGGTCAGGTTTTCCCGCAGAAATTTGACTTTTGATCATAAATAAATGAGATATAAGCCCCTCGGAACCACCTAGTGGTTCCCGTACAGCCCAAATTTGAGATTTGGAAATAATAGCCCTATAGGTCTCCTACATTGCCCTGTAATTCGTTTTAATGCACACTTTAAAGATAAGGGAGATAACGGCCCACCATTCACCACAATATCGTTGTGAAAAGTTAAAACAAGTATTCCTTTTAAAGGAATGATCGACATGTAATATCATTGGTCAGCTCTGTTAATGTAATACGAAAGTTCTAGTGAGCTAAATGGACACATTTAGATGTGATAGACGTCCTCTGACTCTTGTTATGAATATTTAGAAAGTTCCTCTACTTAACTTCAGTGTTTCGAAGTTCTTGTGATCAAATTCAAGGGGGATATAAACCCCTAAATCGAGCCCGAACCCATGGGGACCACTTGGTGGTACCCCTACAGCCCAATTTTGAAACCGGGAAATAATAGCATGATATGTCCCCTTCACTGCCCTGTTATCCGTTTGTATTCACTTCAAAGATTAGGTATATAATAACACAGTCAGTCATCTTTCATTTCTAAAATTATTTCATTGAAAAATGCTAAAAAAAAAGACAAAGTTCGGGTGAGCTAATTGGACCCTTTTTATTGTCATAAATGTATTTCCTCGAAGGTTCACATCAAAACATGGCTGAGACAAAATAACCCCAATTTCACCTTAGGATTAATATTTTGGCCGTTTTTGACTGCGACAGGCGCTAATTTATACTTATAAATTAAGACTTTTTGCCAATAAACTACGAAATGCCTGCACCAGAGTAACTGCTTTTACCTTTGGTATTTCAACGCGTGTGAGATGATGTCCGTAAGCTATAATTGAATTATATCTGATAAGTAATTATTGTGAAATAAATCAAAAACCTACTTTCATTTTCGATAAACTAGCCTGAAATAGCAAAAATGAGAGTAAGGTTGTGTACCAATCATTCTTAGAATTGCTACTCCATTACCCTAGTCACGTTTTAAAAATAAAAGTTTGCCAGATTGTTTTAATAGTTTGGTTTTCCAAAAGAACATCATCTATGGTGTTTCCTAAAAATTACTCCCACATACCTGTTGTATTTAAAAAACTAGGTCTGATTCTTTGCATGGGGGTGGGGTGGGGGGTGTTAAATCACAGTAACAGATGTTAATCTTATCAAAGCAGTGCTTTATTCTAGCAATAAATAAATATTTAGTCAAAAGAATCACTAATTCTATAAATATTTCAAATTATATAGATGTTTATTACTGAAACCTTGAAAAGCATGTTAATTTTGTTTTAAATCGGCAAAGATATCGAATGCGCAGCACGAATGGAAATGGAGGAAAATTTGTTTATCGACACCAGAACATATCCAAGTCTGTTAATGATAATTACTAGAATTTGAGAAACATACAGTTGCCTCTTAAAAGCGAATTTATATATCTCTATGAAAGGATATTGTTCATAAAAAACATTAAATGAAAAGATTATTACAAAATTGAAAGTTAAATGGATGTTAAATGAAACTTCAAAATACATTTCTTATATAATACAAGGTAAGAATGTCTTCAATAAGTAATTATATAATAATTATAAATAAATAATAATATTATCATTATTAGTTTGTAGAATGATGGTAATTGACAGGAAATTGTAAAACATCTAGTATTTCCTTTTCATATATTTTTAACCTGTCCTTGATTTTTCTTTCCCGATATCGAAGGTTGTATTTCCGATGTATAAAGTACCATCGAGAAAATTAAGATATGCATGTTTAATTAAATCAGGTTCATTCTACTGCGAATGAATATTGGAATGCATATATAACAGAGGAATTTATAATTTATATGACGTTTTCAATATATCAGGTATTATTTTGATTAGTCTTCAATATATGCAACACGAACGTGAGTGGAGTGGGGGGTCCGAGGGATATCTATGTTTGCCGGGGGGGGGGGGGGGGGTCAAGGCCTTTTTTCGTTAAATTCATTATGTAAATATATGACATTTTAATTTATTAGTGGGATCCGGACCCCTCCCCATCCCCTCTAGATCCGCACAAAATATTTCATGCAATAAACTTTTCTTGTTTTATAAATTGCTAAATCTTTGTACAAGAAATTGATATTGAAATGTGTCTTTTTCTATATAAACAATAAAAAACACTTTGCCGATGAAAAAAATTACTTAATAGAATCTAAGCGTGAAAAAGCCAGCAACGGGCGTTATATTATAACTTCTTGATATAATACAAAGCTCCTTAACATCCGTTACCATTACTTTTTTTTTAAATACTTCGAGTCAATGAATATTTTTACCAAAAAAATATATATACACAGCTTCCAATGGATGCCGTTATGATGATTTGTATATACACTGTACATGTACTCAATTATGTGCATTGTCAAAAAACAATCACATTTTATACATATGTTATATGATCGATAATCGAATACATTAAGATATAAACTTTGAATAAAAAATGTTGTGACCCTTCAAAAATGGTGCTGTTGTGGTAAATTCATTCTTACTCGTGTTTGTTACTTTACTTTTACGTCATGGGTGCCTAGATATTTGAAAATTCCCGATAAGTAATATTCGTTTCGAAATTAAAAGAAATAATAACGCCTGTTAACGGTAACGCTTGTTAAGAAAAAGTGTAATTAGGGCTTTTCGACTTTCGGTCGAAAAGACCTATTGTTTTCCTTCTGTTTTATTATTATAAACTACCGTCAGCGATTTTTTGAAAACGAAAAGTAATATTGAAACAAAACACATCTGATTGCAATTCTTAATGACACGTGTATGTAAGGTTTTGGACTTCCGGTTCCAATACTTCCGGTTTTGACAAGGAAAATACTAATACATAAATGAAACTATCTTTCTTACTTTTTGAGTTAGAGGATTCAAATTTTAGAATTAAATGTATCTTGTCCAGCTGTACAAATTTGTTAGCGTAGGCATTTTTTTCTATATCTTACTGCTTTTGAGATATTAGGCCTGAAACTTCAAAAAAGGGGGGATGAAAACTAAAAAAATTCCAAAAAACCTTAGGAATATTATATGACGCCTACACATTGTTAAGATAGAAGTGATTAACATATATTTCATTAAAAATTATTGAGTACTTCCGGTTTTATTAGTCGATGAAAATCGTCTATGGGAGTTTCAGTGTTAAATAAAAATCACGCGTCGTTCGTTTTCTCAAAATGTTTCGAAGTAAATATTACAATATTTCATTTGTATAATGACATACACAATGCGCAGACCGGAAAAGATTTTGAGTAGACAACTCGAAAAAATAAGGGATTTGCAGTGGCCATCATTCAAAACAGCTCTTAAGCTTTTTAATTTTTGTCCAATTTTAAAAATCTTTTCAGTTTATTGTTTAGAATAAACAGTACAATCTAAAAATTATGGTCCAAGGTGCCACTTTTTGACTCCTTATAGGGGTTTGAAAGGTCTAAAGATTACAATTTGTTGAAAATTCAAAATCTATTAAGAAAGAGTTATCTCGCTTTGCTCTAAGAATGTAGAGCATAAATGCTGTTTGCATACCAAGTTTTGTGTCCGAAGAATGAATACTTACTTTAAAATGATTATTTGAAAATATTACTCTAGAAATTAAAAGTGTAGGTACTTGTAAAATTCTGGAGTTATCTTTCTTTTGACATTACTTTTAAGTTCTTAGTTTAAGCAATTCGTTATACCAAGGCGTTCCAAAATTTGGGAAATAGATTTAAAGTGATTTTTCTGATATTTTAACTAAAAGAAGGAAATGGGGCAGTCGAAAAGCCCTTACTTTTTGTTGAAGACAAAAACAGTTCTAATATTTTATTGTTCTTCTTTACATCATTGCTTTTTTGGTTCGAAAATCGCCAAAACATAAATCTATACAACTATCCAGAAGATATATACGGTGGGATTAATCAGAGTATTGTTTACGCAGAGAAAAAGTGGTAACGCTTGTTAATCCTCAATCATATGACGGTGAAGAGAATCGGAAAGATGCCGAGTTTTTCAACAATGCAAAGCCAAATAGTATAAAAGGATCTCATACTTAAATGCCTACAAAATCGATATATTCAGTTGAAACTTGATTCACATAAGATCGTTTTTAGCTTAATATCTATCGGAGGGCAAGTTTTGGTAATGATTTTTAATGCTACCATTGCGACATGATTTATCAATCCTTGATTCAAGACATATTGGCGAGTGGCAAACACTTTAGTCTCTAAAATGTTGGGGTTGTATCATATCAAAAATCTATATTTTAATTTTTTCTTTGGAAAATCATTATCATTAGCCAACATAGCAACATATGGAAACCACCGTGATATCTATAATAATTCGGCTGTTAAAATAATAATACTGCATTTAAAAAATAAAGGCAATATATTGTACATAAAATGGTTATATACCCCTTAAATCATTTATTGCAAAACATGTATAATTTTAGGCATTCAGAAGTTGGAGTTCTATTCGCTTCTCGCTATTCACTATTCGAATAGCAAATATAATTCATGTTTGGCAAGGATGGGGCCCCGGAAATATCCAGTCGACCCTCAAAAGGAATTGGGTTTACACAACCATTCACATGCTTTGCTAGCCAGGCAAAAATAGGAGATTTCGTATAATACAGTTATAATGGAAATATCTTTCAAGGGGCTGGCTAGCACCCTGTATCCCATATTTGGGCCTTCATATTTGGCAAGGATGGGGCCCCGGAAATATCCAGTCGACCCTCAAAAGGAATTGGATTTACACAACCATTCACAGGCTTTGCTAGCCAGGCAAAAATAGGAGATTTCGTATAATACATTTATAATGGAAATATCTTTCGAGGGGCTGGCTAACACCCTATATCCCATATTTGGGCCTTCATATTTGGTGCGGATGGGGCCCCGGAAATGTCCAGTCGACCCTCAAAAAGGAATTGGGTTAACAGGCTTAACTAGCCTGGCGAAATTAGGAAATTTCGTAACATTCTGTATCCAATATTTGGGCCTTCAAATTTTGTGAGGATAGGGTCCTGGGAATGGGGCTGGCTAACACCCTGTGTCCAATATTTAAGCCTTCATATTTGGTGAGGATGGGGTCCCAGAAATGTCCAGTCGACCCGCAAAAGGAATTAGGTTTACACGACCATTCACAGGCTTGGCTAGGCTGGCGAAAATAAGAAATTTCGTATAATATATCATAAAGGGAATATCATTCGAGGGGCTGGCTAACGCCCTGAATGCCATATTTGGGCCCTCATATTTGGTAAGGATGGGGCCATGGGAATGTCCAGTCCACCCTCAAAAGGAATTGGGTTTACACGACCACTAACAGGCTTAGCAAGCCTGGCGAAAATAAGAAATTTCATATAATACAGTTAAAATGGAAATATCTTCAAAGGGTCTGGCTAACACCCTGTATCCAATGTTTGGGCCTTCATATTTGGTAAGGTTGGGGCCCCAGGAATGTCCAGTCGACCCTCAAAAGGAATTAGGTTTACACGACCATTCACAGGCTTGACTAGCCTGGCGAAAATTGGAAATTTCATATAATACAGTTCTTATGGAAATATCTTCAAAGGGGCTGGCTAAAACCCTGTATCCAATATCTGGGCCTTCATATTTGGTGAAGATGCGGCTCCGGGAATGTCCAGTCGACCCTAAAAAAAAAAATTGGGTTTACATGACCATTGGCAGGTTTAGCAAGCCTGGCGAAAATAGGAAATTTCGTATAATAAAATTATAATGGAAATATTTTCAAAAGTGCTGGCTAACACCCTGTATCCCATATTTGGGCCTTCAAATTTCGTGGGGATGGGGCCCCGAGAATGTCCAGTCGACCCTCAAAAGAATTTGGGTTTACACGACCATTACAAGGCTTGGCTAGCCTGCCGAAAATAAAAAATTTCGTACAATAGTTATAATGGAAATATCTTCAAAGGGTCTGATTAACACTCTGTATCCAATATCTGGACCTTCATATTTGGTGAGGATGGGGCCCCGGTAATGTCCAGTCGACCCTCAAAAGAAATTGGGTTTAAATGACCATTAACAGGTTTAGCTAGCCTGGTGATAATAGAAAATTTCGTATAATAAAATTATAATGGAAATATTTTTAAAAGTGCTGGCTAACACCTGTATCCCATATTTGGGCCTTCATATTTCGTGTGGATGGGGCTCCGAGAATGTCCAATCACCCCTCAAAAGGAATTGGGTTTACACGACCATTACCAGGCTAGGCTAGCCTTGCAAAAATAGGAAATTTCGTACAATACAGTTATAATGGAAATATCTTCAAAGGGTCTGATTAACAGCCTGTATCCAATATCTGGGCCTTCATATTTCGTGTGGATGGGGCCCCGGGAATGTCCAATCACCCCTCGAAAGTAATTGGGTTTACACGACCATTACCAGGCTTGACTAGCCTTGCGAAAATAGGAAATTTCGTACAATACAGTTATAATGGAAATATCTTCAAAGGGTCTGATTAACAGCCTGTTTCCAATATTTAGGCCTTCATTTTTGGTAAGGATGGGGCCCCGGGATTGTCCAGTCGACCTTCAAAAGGAATTGGGTTTACACGACCATTAACAGGCTTAACTAGCCTGGCGAAAATCGGACATTTCGTATAACACAGTTATTTTTGAAATATCTTTCAAAGGGCTGGCTAAAACCCTGTATCCCATATCTGGGCCTTCATATTAAGTGAGGATGGTGCCCCAGGAATGTCCAGTCGACCCTAAAAAGAAATTGGGTTTACACGACCATTAAAATGCTTTAGCAAGCATGGCGAAAATAAGAAATTTCGTATAATGCAGTTATAATGAAAATATCTTCAAAGGGTCTGGCTAACACCCTGTATCCAATATTTGGGCCTTCATATTTGGTAAGTATGGGGCCCCGGGAATGTCCAGTCGACCCTCAAAAGGAATTGGGTTTACACGACCATTAACTGGCTTGACTAGCCTGACAAATATAGGAAATTTCGTATCATACAATTATTATGGAAATATCTTCAAAGGGTCTGATTAACACCCTGTATCCAATATTTGGGCCTTCATATTTGGTAATGATGGGACTCCGGGAATGTCCAGTCGACCCTCAAAAGGAATTGGGTTTACACGACCATTAACAGGCTTAGCTAGCCTGGCGAAAATAGAAAATTTAGTATAATACAGTTATAATATAAATATCTTTCAAGGGGCTGGCTTACACACTGTATCTCATATTTTGGCCTTCATATTTGGTAAGGATGGGGCCCCGGGAATGTCCAGTCGACCCTCAAAAGGAATTGGGTTTACATGGCCAATAAAATGCTTTAGCAAGCAAGGCGAAAATAGGAAATTTTGTACAATACAGTTATAATGGGAATATATTTCAAGGGTCTGGGGAACACCCTGTATCTCTTTTTTTGGGTCTTCATATTCGATGGGGATAGGGCCATGGCAGATTATTATTATCGTCTTTAGGGTGGATACAGGGGTGGTGCTGGTGCTGGTGCTGGGGGGGGGGGGGGGGGCATTGCCTGCTTGATACTTAGATTATTCGAATAAACAGCTTGAGTACGCTTTTCCGATCACATGTTATTGCTTATCATCATTATCTTAGTCTGTCATTTACTTTTTCAAATTAAGAAATAAAAGCTATAGTCATGTTTTGTTAATTTAAGTACACTTAATGAAAAATATTCCCCTCACATTACATCTTGGCAGAAGAGAAAGACGTACCTTAGATAATAACTGATTTTTAAAAGATAGTTAAAATAGGGGCGAATCTAGTAAAAAAAAATTAAAAGGTTGGGGGAGTTGGCGGGGTGGGGGGAATGAAGTATGTTTACATTATCAAACCATGACTGAAAAGGAATGCTATCTGAATGAATAAAAAACACGCCCTTATTGTATGCAGAAAAAACAGGGAAAGAAAAAATTATCCATCACAGTCTATATCGCAATGAGAGACGTATTCACCATGGATCTGAAATAGGCATATCTCATCACACGCGTGAATCCAGAAAATTGTATCAAGGGGTGGGGGAGGGGGATCCGAGGGATAATTATGTTTGCCAAAGGGGGGGGGGGTCTAGGCCTATTATCGGTCAATTTGATAAGTGAATTTAAAATGTTTGAATTCCCCCACTCCTTAAATCCGCGATTGCATGCATCATCCCATTTTGATATTTCTAAGAAGAATTATTTTCTTGTTACAACGTTTAAGAAGAATATATATTAAACAAATTCAATGCTTGATTTAAAAACAATATGAACGTCACAAATTCCAAAACTTCGAATTTAGAATTGAACAAAAGAAACAGAATACTTCATAGATGATTCTGTGTGAGTATGAAATCGATCTCTATTGTAATCAAAATTAAAATGTACTTGCGAACTTCGGTATATAACAGAGATAGAAAATCGCAAAGTACATGTAATAATGACACTAAAAAGGGCTTTACATGTAGCATTGGCTTTGACTCCAATTGAATGCAACCGCGGTACTTACATGTATAAACGACATTTGAATCTAGCAATTAATGCAGGCATATTCTGACTTAACTTTGAACTTTTCTTTGATTTAACATATACATGTAAGTGTCCCAGGCATTTATACTCATGTTTAGCAGTTTCTAACAGTAGAAAAAACAGCGGTTATTTTATTAATATTCTCGAAAAAGTGATCTCTTAACTAAGTGTTAATAAAGTATACCATCTATTGAGATATGTTTGTCAATAAGTCAAAATGAAGTCATCATCAACGTGTTGCATACTGCATACAGAAAGTCGGGAAGGGAAGTCCTTTACAGTATTACATTGTATTTGACGGTTCGTTACAGATCAGATTAATTCTAAAATGTATTTGAGACAAAATGCATCTGTCCGGTGAAAGGCATTCGGTCTATATGGAAAAAAGGTTTACCGTGGTTTAAACAATATTTTATTCTGTAAAATATTACATGTTAATAGTATAATTTAATGTCATTTGTGAATCACTGCAACATTGCATCCTCCAATAACTTGATTCAGCAATGCATTAATCATTACGTACCTTTTGATTAGAGCAAAGTTTCTTGCATGTGTTGTTTGTATATTTAGGAAACATTTTTTCTCCTTTGGGGGAACTTTGATATCAGAATTTGAACAAAGCAAACCATTTTGCGACCTTTCGTGTTGGTTGGAATATACAAATTGGTCTCTGCAATTATTTTTTTTCCTCAAACAAGTATTTGATATAGGTATTTTCCGATCCTGAGAGCAGTTTGAGTTAAGTACATTGAAAAACCCCATGGTAATACAATGGCAGTATTACATTCTTAAATTACTTTGTAATCTAAACGCAGACTTGATCAAAATCTATTAGAATCAATCACTCATATCTGTATTCATAAACATGTTCAATAGCACTATTACTATAAGACTCCTAAAGCCATCTAGTGAGATGTTTCATGTGTATTGAACTTAAAATCAATAAAATCATCAAATATGTAAAGAAAATATGAAAACAAATTTGAGGCCAACATTTTTTGTAGAGACCAAAAGTCCTAATTCACAAAAAGTGAATGTGTACCAGTAACATAAGTCTGTCGGTGTGACGGTGTTTTGTTCGGTTGTCAGACATTCACTATAACTAAATAGAACAGATGCCAGTTGTCGCATTATTACCGTATTTAGTTATGCAAAAAGGGAGCGCAAGCGAGATCATCATCACGGATGTACCTTTAGGGGGAGACACAACCCGAAAATGGCTTAGTGAAGGGGCACCATAAGGCAAGCTGAGGAGTACTTTAAGTTTAAGCTAAACAAAAACGTCGCTTTGTTCAAACTAATATTATGTATGTAACAGGGTAAAACGGGAGGCGCATCCATCTTTTATATGCTTTCGCCGCTCCCTTCCCCCTCGCCAAACATGAATGCTACACTACCACCTCTGATTTCTATAATTTCTATGTAGTTTATAAGCGATGTCAAAATTCTATGGGGTCAGTTTTCAACGTGAGGGGGGTCGTAGATCTACAGGTCTGGAATGGGTTTCTACTGTAGAAAAAGGAATCTACTTGTCATAGAATACTGACCCTGGGTCAGTTTTCTACGTAGAAATTTGACCCCCGGGTCAATATTCTACAGGGGTCACTTTTCGTCGTTACACCGGCTCAGGCTGGAAGTTAGTTTGCGATGGACCGGTTTTTATTTTCAGTCCATTGCACTATGCTGTTAGGTAACATTATTTGGGGGGGAAATATTATATTTGATACTTTATTGTTTTCGTTCAATAAGGAGTTCATCACAATATGTAGGTGTCCCATACCAGCTTAAAGCTGAAAATTGTGCTTTACATGATTAATTACCTAATAAAATTGTGCAAGGGGTTTTAAAGAATAAAGTTGTAAAAATACATGCAATATGTTACAAGTAAATGATCTTTGTCCGAAGTTATGTATACAACACAGGTGTACAGGTTGCATTAGCAGGTACTAGTTTTGCCCAGTTCTTTGGTTAGATGGGTTTCACGTGGTGTACATGCATCTGTGTTTTCGATATGCAGATTCTTTTGTGGTGATCAGCTAAAGGAATTCATATTGTGCTCTAATTGGATTATCATTATGATGTTGACCAATATAGGTAAGTATAATACATGTAGTAGCGCAATATTATAAGACACCGGTATACAAAACAGTTAATTTTTACTTTCACTTTTTAAAATGTGATCTCCCTTTGCCAGCATACTCTATCATACTGTAACATTTTGTATTAAATTTGGGTCTTAAATATCATGTTTATATGAGTTATAATAGGGAGGAAGGGGAAGGGGCCTTCACCGTTCCCCATCCCCAGGATGTGTGGATTAGATATACATTTCTAGTGAGAATGAAGGCATGCTACAGTTTTTTCCCCATTAAACCCCCTTCCACATCATCATACACCAGTAATAGAAAAAGAGTTAATGACTGTAATTTTCTTTTATTTTGATTATTCTTATTTGTCAAGAGATATGTGGTATATCAAGATTTATGACTCATGAAAATTTGTGCATTTTAATCCTGACTGTTAACAAATATATATGCATGTATAATTATAAATAAAGAAAAATACATGTGATATTATACTAGGGATGACAATCAATTGCAGAATTGCCAATCGGTTATTTATAACTCATTTTGACTGATTAATTTGTTAATCATTTTGAAAATATAGACATTTCTAAATACATGTATAACATATTATCAATATTTTTTGAAAATTGATTTTGCAACTATTAACAACTTATTTAGGGCCCCACTCTGCAGATGCCCTATAGTTATCATTCTGTCCAATTCCGCTGATCATGTCAAGATATATGTAAGACAAATTGGCCCTTGCCCCTTGGGTCATTCCCCATAACCCCCCCCCACCCCAAGAGTTGCTTTTAAACCACCACCACCACCTCTCCTCTGAAATAGGAAATGATAATACATTTTAATAATTGTTGAAATCCCCACCCCTCAACCATATTCATTCTTGTTCTTGTGTCATTGCACATCAATTGGTACATGTATATAGGTTATACCCCCTTTGAGATGCCCAGTTAGAACTAGTTAGAGTTAGAACTAATCAAGTAACCTATCTTATTCATATGTAGTGTAATTCCTAGCCCTAGCCCAATGTTGACCCTGCTTTGTTTTTTACAGCAAGGTTTTTGTTGACTGACTTTAGGGTTAGGGTTAGGGTTAGGGTTATATAACATTTTGTTTATCTTTAAGATTAAAATGCAATTCCCAAAATCTCTTTATGTACATCTGACATATACAGAAAAAAACAATCAAGAAATGATTTTGCTACTGTAAAAATGTGAGAAGAAACTCTGAATCTCCCCACCCACCTGCCCCCCGAAAACATGAATAGTCGAATATTTTTAAAATATCCTCAAAATCATCGAAATCCCCGCTCCTAAACCATATATATGTTTGCTTCTTGAACCATGGTCATGTCAATGCAAATCTTTTGTGGTACTAGTAGGTCATGGCCTTTGAGGGTCACCCTCACCCCACCCCACCCTCCCAAAATCAAAAATGATCAAATAACTTGAAAAAAATGCTTGTGATCCCCAACCCTCAAGCATAATTTTATATGTCCTTCCTCCTTATGCATCTTATGGTACGTTATTTCAATCACAAGAGATAAGAGGAGGTCCAGGAATTAGGTTTGTTCTGGGACGGAACATCATTTTGCAGATAGCATTGACCTTCAGAATCAAATTGATATTTCTAAAACCTTATTGCATATCTATAGCTCAGCCCCTGTTATATCCATATAAATGATGTGGCTATTCATTAAATCATGAGAGGAGTTCTTGGAAGTAGGCTTTTTTAGGAGTGATAAACGTCAATTTTCAGCTACTATTTGACTCCTTGGATGAAATTTAAATTTTTAAAACCTTATTGCACATCTATAGGACAGTCCCTATCATATCTCAAGAGATGACATAGCTACTGCATAAATTGTAAGTGGACTTCTGGGAACCATATTTTTTTGGCAAAAAAACGTCATTTTTGATGCCCACAGACCCCCGTGATAAAAACAAAAATTCTGAAACATGATTTCACGTCAACATGACACCCCGAAGCATATTCTATTAGATCATTAGGCTACTGCAAAAAGAAACTGACGTTTTTTGAAACCAGACTTTTTGTAAAAGAAACCGTCATTTTTCAGCCATTTAATGACCCCCAGGACAAAATTGAAATTTCCGAAACCTTATTGCGCATCTATAGGACACCCCAAAACATATTCCAAGAGATGATTTGTCTACTGTTGAAAATGTAAAAGGAGTTCGAGGAAGAAGGTTTTTTGTCAAAAAACGTCAATTTTTACCAATTATTTGACCCCCAGGACTACCAGAGAATTTTTGAAACCTGTTTACAAAACAACCCCAAATCATACTCCAAGAGTTCAGTTTGCTGGTTTATAAGAGCAGTTTGAGAAAATAAAACGTGACAGACGGACGGACGGACGGACAGGCAGTCGGAACAGGGTAACAAAAATATACCCGAACTTAGGTATAATAAGGAATGTTGTTGCATAATGTTGATACAAAATAAATTGTTTGATGTTTGAGGTGTGATATACTGTCATAAGTCCGACACCACAACATATACAACGCACATGACCTAAACAAGAATTAACACATCACCATCAGTTGTCTCCACACTAATAAAGAATATTCAGTACGTCAATCATCTGCATACATTGCATCACACACAGGGAACTCACAAAGCCTGAGCTTACATCCATGTATCATGCTTGTACAGCATTGAAACAAAGCCTCCAAAGCTGTCTCTGTGTGTCCTCCTTTATAAGGATAAATACACAGACTAGCTAAGTTGACACTAGCCAGAAGCCCCAAGGAGAGGTGTTGCCGAAGAGCACTATCGTGTATGGAATTTCTAAAAACAAATGCTCTATGAAATCATATCCATTTATTTGTTCCGTACTGTAAACACAAAAATGAATGCAATCGGATTAATAATTCAAAATTGATTGGTAAACAAGATGAAACCATGATGATACTGAATTAATAATACATTTGAACAGCATGTGATATATTTCACCCACCGAGATTTTCTTCATTAGATTTTTGTAAGCAATTGATCAATTATGAATGTTGAGTTCTATTACCAATTCAATTTTCCCCCAAATTTTGTGACACGCAAAATAGCACCAAAAACGCAGAAACTTTAATTTGATTTAAGGTTAAAGTTGTTTAACAACACAAGACAAAATTGTAAACGTTATCAACAATTTTAAGCTCATTTACAGAATACCTAGATTTTAGCTACATTGATTATGTAGCATACATGTACAATTCGCTGATCAGTTGTTCAAATAAAAAAAAACAGCAGGAAAGACGTTCACCGGTCCGAACTGGTCACGTGATCAAATCATGTGAAACCCAAAGGGTATTCAGAAGATTTGATCACGTATCAACCAAGTTCAAATCATATATATCATATAAACAGTACTGTTTATTATTAATATTTATGGTTGAGAAAGGCATACCAGAATGTTAATAAAAATTACCCGTCCTTATTATAGATGGCGCTCACGCCGATTAGGTTCAACGCTATTCTCTCCCCCACGACTGAAGATCACTTTCATTCTAACCTCCAATCGTACTTTGCTTCACAAATTTTCTTTAAACATTACACTAAATGGCTGATTACGGATCGTGGTGCCTGAAAGATATAAAACATGAATTGCGTCGACGGAATGGGCGAGTTTACAGTCGGACGAGAGAGAGAGAGAGAGAGAGAGAGAGAGAGAGAGAGAGAGAGAGAGAGAGAGAGAGAGAGAGAGAAAGAGAGAGAAAAAGAGAGAGAGCGAGCGAGCTTGTCGGAAGGTCTGACTCCCTTCAATATTTAACCATAATTTCCTCTGTTAAAAATTAATGACGAGTAGAGTGGGGTGTAAATGAAGTCTAAATGTTTTTAAGTTGTTTTAACTGATGTATGAGAAATGTATACTTGCGCAATTGACTATTACAGTGGTGTCTATAGGTTTTAATCCTTGAACATCTTTAAAAACCGGGAATATATAATAAACACAAACTTTGATTAAAAAGGAAGAATGTCATTTATTTTTATACATAATTTAATGAAATGAACATGAAAAATAACGATAAATCCGAATGAAATAAAAGATTACAGTAACTTTGGTAGCATTGCGAATGTAGCAATGAAAGATATTTACAAAGACACATGAATTTCTGTAAAAAAAAAAAGCCATCGCGGCTTATTTAGGGGTAAAAATGGATGACCATGTGAAGTATGTATATAAAAGCAAGTGTCTGAAAATATGCAATTGGCGAGTAATGGCGAGTAATGTTGGTTTGTTTTTTGTGAGAGCGAAACGTCATGCAGAGACGAAGAAGAGCATTTATAGTACAAAGTGGATGTTTGTGTGGATATAGATGGATGTATTGTGCAATGCCAGGGTGAATGTGCTGCGGGAACTTGTCCATCTGCTCTATGTAAGCATATATTTACTGTGTTGTTTGATTTACATATGGTTATTTGGTTTACATATGTTTAGCATGTGGAGACATAGTAACAGAGGAAACATGTACTCAAAACCTCCAAATTTTCACTATACCAAACGTTACAAGGGTAGCCCTATCAAGGCCATAGACTTACCACTGGCAAATCAAGACCTGAACGTCATTTTTGAACAGCGACCAAGAGACTTTCAGAATGCAGCTGGACAACAAGACATATACAGAAATGTGTGGTTAAATCATCCAAATCTCAATTATTTTCATGTATCTCAGCTATTTTCATATGACAACTGAATGGCTATAAACAATGACCATGACTATTCACAAGATCCCCCTCCGACAACTGGCTTCAGAGTATGAATATTTCTACCATAACTGACGACGAAATAATAAGAACTGAAAGACCGACATGTGAACAAAGTAGCAGTAGATTATGGCATACTGAACATCAAAAGAGAAATAATTTCTCTAACTTTGGAAAAATCTTTAAAGCAACTGAGAAAATTGAATAGAACAAAGTTGAAAAAAAAATCAACAAAACCTAGCCCTCAAATATTTTCCCCATCTATTTTACATGTTTAATGCTATGTTTCTGTTGCTTTGCAGGAATATCGAGATAAAATCTGACATTCAAACCAAATGGTATGGTATTTTTGTGTTTAAAATATATTCTTATTTGGCTGCATCTCCTGATGCAGTCATTGACTTACACAGATAGTTGAAATGTCCCTATACAGCAAAAAACAAAGAGATATCAGAGGAAAATGTATCTTATCTAAACTATGTAAATCGCACCTAGAGCCATTTAATCCTCATGATTATTAAAGTACAATGACAGCTGTTTTGTTCTGGAAGGAAGTAATGTACATTTATTATTTATGCTTTGAAGGACATTGAAACAGTCACAATACTTAGATATGAACATTTCAATAAAAATATGCTTAAAAATTGTAAGAATTTTTCGAGACATTTCAAGAAAGCTGTTTTAAATAGGTTTTTTCCCCAACAAATGGATTAAAAACTGGAATGTGCTGTTTTGGTATACATGTACTAACATTTGACTTCCCTGTTTATTACCTGAGCAATGAATTCTGGCTGTACACTTGATTGAAATATGCAGCACTTACAAACCTAATACATTTTCAGTGCACTTAGTGTTTTATTGGTGATACAAAATTGCATTCTATAAGTGTAATATTTTTTGTTTGCAGCAAAAACTGGAAAGTGTTCAACTTGAATAGCAATTTATTTATGTATGTTTAGGGACATTTTTTCAGGGACTCTTTTGAAAATTGCACTAGTAAAACACACATAAGAAATTTATATATTGAGGGGTCCTTTTAATATCTTAAAAGTTTTCGCAAGTCATATCATCCTCTCAGTGTGAACACGTTCCTTGTAATGTTTCTGTTTTTGATAACAATTTTATTAAATATTCGTTTTTTTTCTTAAAGAATATGGGAATGTTCACCTTTACACCCTTGGGGTAAACAAATCTTGGACATTAAATCCTTTGTCCGACATAATCGAATCTTCGTGTTCACAAATGTTTGTTAAGGGATACGCTCACCAGTTTGCCTCTACCTGGTAGACCGTCCATAAGCGAGGGAGATATATGATGAAAAATGACAATAACAAACCACCAACCATCTCAAAAATCCATAAAGTAAAATACAAATTCAAAGCAGAGCAACACGGACCTCTAAAAAGATGGAGATGGGATCGGGTGCCTAGGAGGAGTAAGCATCCCCTGCCGACCGGTAGCACCCGCCGTGTGCTCATTATCAAGGTCGTGAAAAACAGAAGAAACCGTAGTCAGTCCAGTGTATAAATAATAGCTTAACAAGTGTAAAAAATGTCAGTCAGCATGTCTCTCAATGAAACATTGTACTTGCTGACAAGGTCATCCTATCGACCATAGAACTTGCGTAACGATGTTTTTAGTGGAGGTTCTTGATATTCTTGTTCCATCAACTTGTTTGTTAATAGCTTGCCTCGTTTAAATAATTGTGTGTATGTAGAGCATGCTCTCGTTTAACGAAAAGCTAAAAGACATAAACCCTTTATCAGGTGATGAGGGTATATTGCTACATAAGGGTAGTTGACGATGGAAAAACAGTTTTGTTGTTAGGTTACCATTAACGTCTTTTTCTAGTAAAATATCCAAATTTTAAACAGATGCGTTAGAATCTGTGGTGTCTTTAATGTCAAGCTCACTGGGATATATTGAGTTAACATAAGAGTGAAAGATATATGTCCTCCAGGTGTAGCACCAACAAGAACTTTACCAGTATTTCTGTTTTTGTAAGTTGAGAAGGTAGATTGTTGAGCAACACGAGAGTTTGGTTTTTTGACTAAGATTTCAGTGTCATCAAAAATAACTCTTGTAGAGGGAAATGTTTGAAAAAAGTCACAGGGTGAAACAGATTTACGGTGTCTCTTCTCTATCAGGCCAGAAATTAATTTCTTTAAATTCTTTTCCCGTAAAATTTACCCACGTAATGTTGTCTACTGTAGTTTTTTATATTCCAAATAAGCGACTTATTTCATAGTTTGTTTTGTTCTGTCTTAGTTCTATCGAAGTTAAAAAAGTTGATTTTAACTGATTATACCCGCACTTTCTAAAGAAAGTTCGGGTATATTGTTGTTACCCTGTTCCGTCTGTCCGTCCGTCCGTCCGTCCGTCTGTCACGTTTTAATTTCTCAAACTCCTCTTACATCTTACAAACCAGCAAACTGAACTCTTGAAGTATGATTTGGGGTGTCATGTTGTTTTGTAAACAGGTTTCAAAAATTCTCTGGTAGTCCTGGGGGTCAAATAATTGGTAAAAATTGACGTTTTTTGACAAAAAACCTTCTTCCTCGAACTCCTTTTACATTTTCAACAGTAGACAAATCATCTCTTGGAATATGTTTTGGGGTGTCCTATAGATGCGCAATAAGGTTTCGGAAATTTCAATTTTGTCCTGGGGGTCATTAAATGGCTGAAAAATGATGTTTTTTTTTTTACAAAAAGTCTGGTTTCAAAAAACGTCAATTTCTTTTTGCAGTAGCCTAATGATCTAATAGGATATGCTTCGGGTGTCATGTTGACGTGTAATCATGTTTCAGTATTTTTGTTTTTATCACGGGGGTCTGGGGTCTGTGGGCATCAAAAAATGACGTTTTTTTACCAAAAAAATATGGTTCCCAGAAGTCCTCTTACAATTTATGCAGTAGCTATGTCATCTCTTGAGATATGATAGGGACTGTCCTATAGATGTGCAATAAAGTTTTAAAAATTTAAATTTTATCCAGGGAGTCAAATAGTAGCTGAAAATTGACGTTTATCACTTCTAAAAAAACCTACTTCCCAGAACTCCTCTCATGATTTAATAAATAGCCACATCATATCTTGGGGTATGATAGGGGCTGTCATATAGTCATGCAGTAAGGTTTTAAAAATTAAAATTTCATCCAGGGAGTCAAATAGAAGCTGAAAATTGACGTTTATCACTCCTGAAAAAACCTACTTCCCAGAACTCCTCTCATGATTTAATGAATAGCCACATCATTTATAGGGATATGACAGGGACTGAGCTATAGATATGCAATAAGGTTTTAGAAATATAAATTTGATTCTGAGGGTCAATGCTATCTGCAAAATGATGTTCCGTCCCATAAAAAACCTAATTCCTGGACCTCCTCTTATCTCTTGTGATTGAAATAACGTACCATAAGATGCATAAGGAGGAAGAATATATATGCTTTAGGGGTGGGGATCACAAGCATTTTTTTCAAGTTCTTTGATTATTTTTGATTTTGGGAGGGTGGGGTGGGGTGAGGGTGACCCCAGATGCCATGACCTACTAATACCACAAAAAGATTTGCCTTAACATGGTCATGGTTCAAGAAACAAATATATATATGGTTTAGGAGCGGGGATTTCGATGATTTTGGGGATATTTTAAAAATATTCGACTATTCTTGTTTTCGGGGGGCAGGTAGGTGAGGAGATTCAGAGTCTCTTCTCACATTTTTACAGTAGCAAAATCATTTCTTGATTGTTTTTTTCTGTATGATGTCAGATGTACATAAAGAGATTTTGGGAATTGCATTTTAATCTTAAAAATAAACAAAATGTTATATATAATTGTGGAAATTATAAAGTCAGTCAACAAAAACCTTGCTGTAAAAAACAAAGCAGGGTCAACATTGGGCTAGGGCTAGGAATTACACTACATATGAATAAGATAGGTTACTTGATTAGTTCTAACTCTGGAAAGTCACTGGGCATCTCAAAGGGGGTATAACCTATATACATGTACCAATTGATGTGCAATGACACAAGGAGCAAGAATGAATATGGTTTAGGGGTGGGGGTCTCAACAATTATTAAAATGTATTATCATTCCCTATTTCAGAGGAGGGGGGGGGGGGTTAAAAGCAACTCTTGGGGGGGGGGGGTTAGGGGGAATGACCCAAGGGGCAAGGGCCAATTTGTCTTAAATGTATCTTGACATGATCAGCAGAATTGGTCAGAATGATCACTATAGGGCATCAACAGAGTGGGGCCCTAAATAAGTTGTTAATAGTTACAAAATCAGTCTTCAAAAAATATTGATAATATGTTATACATGTATTTAGAAATGTCTATATTTTCAAAATGATTAACAAATTAATCAGTCAAAATGAGTTATAAATAACCAATTGGCAATTCTGCAATTGATTGCATGATCCCTAGTACAATATCACATGTATTTTTTTTTATATATAATTATACATGTATGTTAACAGTCAGGATTAAAATGCACAAATTTTCATGAGTCATAAATTTTGACATACCACATATCTCTTGACAAAAAAGAATACGTAAAATAAAAGAAAATTACAGTCATTAACTCTTTTTCTATTACTGGTGTATGATGATTGGATAGGGGGTATAATGGGGAAAAAAAGCTGCAGCATGTCTTCATTCTCATTAGAAATGTATATCTAATCCACACATCCTGGGGATGGGGAACGTTTAAGGCCCCTTCCCCTTCCTCCCTATTATAACTCATATCATGAAAAAATAAAAAAAATTCTGCAATTAAAATGACAGAAACTGTAGATAAGCTTATCTAAATAAAGATGATGATATATTATGCTGGCAAAGGGAGATCACATTTTAGAAAGTGAAAGTAAAACTTAACTGTTTTGTATACCGGTGTCTCATAATAATGTGCTTCAACATGTATTATACTTACCTATATTGGTCAACGTCATAATGATGATCCAATTAGCACAATATGAATTCCTTTAGCTGATCACCACAAAAGAAACGTTTATTCATGTTAATTAATCCTATTCTGCATATTGAAAACACATATGCATGTACACCATGTGATACTCATCAAACCAAAGAGCTGGGTAAAACTAGTACCCGATGCAACCTGTAGACCTGTGTTGTGTACGTAACTTCAGACAAAGATCTTTTAATTGTAACATATTGCATGTGGCCTTCTTTTTGGCTAAAACTAGTACAAGAGACTGTTATTTAGAGGCAAACACTTGGTGCGGGTATTACTGTCTAATGACAGCATCTAGTAAATTTTGAATTTGATTATAAAGATATCTTAGATTATAAGCAGCTGGACCTAAACTGTGTAGAACAAAGGGGAAATCTTTGTAAAATGCAAGACCGGTGTATAACAGCATTAATTTTAAGATCATCAATAATGTTTTCAATGGACAAAAAAGGTAAAGGGATGGTTTGAAATGATGTCTCTGTGAAGCACACTTCTTCCTTGACTTCCAACTCAGTAAAATGTGATGCATCTTGATCTTGATTTATATTGTCATTTGTTGACTCAACAGTATCAATACTTCTAATGGTTCTTCTGCCTCATTCTTTCTCTCTTCAACTTTAAGACAGCGGGCATCTCATCGCTCACTTCGCTAATCTTACATGGAAAAACGGAAAGGATCGCGTCTGCCTTTCTTTGTTTTTTCAAAGGATCAGTTCCTAAAAATATTAAAACAATTTCATTTATTTTATTCAAATTACTTCTCTTAGTAATTAATTTCTTTTATGAAACAAGAGGTACATGGGCCACATCACTCCACTGAACAACAGTTCCTTGTAAATTCTATTTCATAGTATATGCTATTTCTATTTTAAACTTTGAACCCCTTTCTGGGGCCCCATTATTGGTCCGGGGTTAACTTTAACAATTTAGAATCTACACTATTTGAGGATGTTTGCGTAGTAATATCACAAACTTAGTAATGTAGTTCTTGGGAAGAAGATTTTTCAACTTTTCCCAATATACTTCCATGTTAAACTTTGAACCCCTTCTGGGGCCCCAGTGTTTGTCCAGGATCTCGGCTTTTACAATTTATAATTTTTACTATTTGAGGATCCTTGCATAGTAGTCTTACAATCTGTAACATTGTAGTTCTCGAGTAAAAGATTTTTAAACATGTTTCCTATATATTTCTATGTTAAATTTGAACCCCTCTTGATGCCCCAGTATAGAACCGGGGGTAACGATTTTAACAATTTAGAATCGACAATAGGCAAGGATGTATTCAAAGTAATATCCCAAACTGTTGCATTGTAGTTCTTGAGAAGATTTTTAAACATTTTTCTATATATGTTAAACTTTGAACCCTGACTTGGGCCCAAGTTTTGGTCTGGGGGTCACGATTTTTACAATTTAGAATCTTCACTATATATATAAGCTTTTGTGTAAATCTTGGCATTTCTGGTGCAGTGGTTCTTTAGAAGAAGATTTTTAAAAAATTTTCTCATATAGTTCTATGGTAAACTTCGAACCCCGCCTTTGGCCCAAATTTTGGTCCGGGGGTCACGATTTTGACAATTTAGAATTTTCACTGTATATACAAGCTTTTGTGTAATATTGACATCTCTGGTGCGATGGTTCTTGAGAAGAAAATTTTTAAAAACAATTCCTATGTATTTTTATGTTAAACTTTGAACCCCGTCTGGGACCCAGTTTTGGTCCGGGGGTCATGATTTTTACAATTTAGAATCCTCACTATATATATTCAAGTTTTTGTTTGTAAATATTGGCATTTCTGATGCAGTGGTTCAGAAGAAAATTTTTAAAGACACACACCCTATACTCACTGTTTCGCAATTATCTTCCTTTTGAAAAGGGTTTAGCCCTTTATTGTAACAATTAAGAACCCCCTTCCCATAAGGATGCTTTGTACCAAGTTTGGTTAAAATTGGCCCTGTGGTTTTTGAGAAGACGTAAAAAATGTGAAAAGTTTACAGACGGACAGACGGACAGACAGATTTCGTTACACATCAATTGTTTATTTCTTCTTTCTGATTGCATGTAAGTGTGTTTGTTGCTTAAATCATTTTATATTGTCCCCACATAATATAACTTTCTTTTAAGTTTATAGCATTTTGATTAATACATGTAATTATTTTTTTAAAAAAATATAATTCCTATATTTTTCATTTTTTGGAGCATAAACATCTACGAATGACAATAGTTGATTATTTTATTTACATTTATTTATAAAGATTCAAAATCCCTATTTTTCTATTTCTGTAAGCACAATTAAAATCCCTCTATTGTGAAAAGATTTTGAAAAGCAATGCAAACTTTCTCAAATGAAATGACTTATGCGCCATCAACAACCATCGCTGGTTAAAAAAATGATACAAAATAGGTCTCTTGTAGAAAACTTATGAATTTAACTAAACTAGTTCATTAAAGATAAAACCATGCTTCTTTGTATAACATTTTACTATACTAAAATCAGCGCATATCTTGTTGAATGAATATGATAAAAGAAGAAAATATTAGGGGCAGATCTGTTGTCTACCGAAAAAAATTAGGTTGACAGACTATAGAACTACAATTCATCACATACAAAAAATCCTTGCAATTTACGGCGCACAAAACTTGGGCTAATTTTTTTTACTTTAAACATATCAACATAAATCCCCTAAACATTTTGTAAATCAAATGGATACTAAATAAATTTGCAAAAGTTTTGGTAATGATATCCTCCAATAACTTGTCTCAGATTTTCCCTTAAACTAGCACATTGACCTCGAAAATGGAAGCCTGATTAAGTAAATTCTCTCGCAATCTCGAGGCGCCATTATTACATATAAACAAACCACACTTGTGTATGAGTTTCGTATTGTTTAACTTTTATATTAGAAAACAACAACTCTAACAGCATAAAATAACATAAAATGTCAACAACTAAATCAAATGTGCAGTAAAGTTAAGCACCTGATCCTACCTCTATCTTTTTGGAGGTTCGTGTTGCTCTACTTTGAATTTGTGTTTCGTTTTATGGATTTTTGAGATGGTTGACGGTTTGTTATTGTCATTTTTTCATGAATAAGTTAAGTTGATATTGAAAGAGTATTTCAGTAATTTTTTTGGAAATCATTTACTTTATATTGCAGCACATTTTTTTTAATTTGTAGATGCTTCGAGGAATGGTCTTGGACAATTTTGTTCATTTCAAAGAGAGATTTGTTTTGAACTTTTCAAAAGCCAAAAATTGCCCAAATTTCTTTGTCGGAGCGAGTTCAACAGGAAGAACTAGATGCTGTCATTAGACAGTAATACCCGCACCAAGTGTTAGCCTCTAAATAACACTCTCTTGTACCAGTTTTAGTCAAAAAGAAGGTCACATGCAATTTCCGGTACTTTTTAAAAATTTTAATTTTCATAAATGACGAGTTCACATCCAATAATACACATATTGCCTTTATGTACAATTTGGGGTTGAACTGTTTGCATCTGTTTGTGATCTTCATATTATTTTCATTAAAACCCCGTTTTTAAATATGACACAAACAAACATTCTTAGGATTTTATATTTGTATTTGTGCCCTCATGCAGAAAAAATATGATAAAATAAAAAAAAATCCCTACCTACCTAACCTAATTTTTTCATCAGTGTTACCCTAAACACACAATTTTTTTTCTTAAACCTAACTGTTAGGTAACATTATTTAGGGGGGAAAATATGATATGTTATACACTTTATTTAATGTTTCGTTCAATAAGGAGTACATTACAATATGTGGGTGTCCCATACCACCTTAAAGCTGAAAATTGTGCTTTACATGGTCAATTACCTAATAAAATTGTGCAAGGAGTTTTAAAGAATAAAGTTATGAAAATACATGATATATGTTACAATTAAATGATCTTTGTCTGAAGTTACGTACACAACACAGGTCTACAGGTTGCATTAGCGGGTACTAGTTTTACCCAGCTCTTTGGTTTGATGAGTATCACATGGTGTACATGCATGTGTGTTTTCGATATGCAGAATAGGATTAATTAACACGAATAAACGTTTCTTTTGTGGTGATCAGCTAAAGGAATTCATATTGTGCTAATTGGATTATCATTATGATGTTGACCAATATAGGTAAGTATAATACATGTAGTAGCGCAATATCATGAGACACCGGTATACAAAACAGTTAATTTTTACTTTCACTTTCTAAAATGTGATCTCCCTTTGCCAGCATACTGTATCATCATCTTTATTTGAATAAGCTTATCTACAGTTTCTGTCATTTTAATTGCAGTTTTTTTTTATTTTTTCATTTGTCAGACTTACACTATTGAGTTGACTCCATATTGACCATATTTTGTATTAAATTTGGGTATTAAATATCATGTTTATATGAGTTATAATAGGGAGGAAGGGCCCGCCTTAACCATTCCCCATCCCCAGGATGTGTGGATTAGATATACATTTCTAGTGAGAATGAAGGCATGCTGCAGCTTTTTATTTCTCCATCATACCCCCTACCCCATCATCATGCACCAGTAATAGAAAAAGAGTTAATGACTAATTTTATTTTATTTTAAATTGCTTATTCTTTTTTGTCAAGAGATATGTGGTATGTCACGATTTATGACTCATGAAAATTTGTGCATTTAAATCCTGATTGTTAACATACATGTATAATTATATATGAAAAAAAATACATGTGATATTATACTAGGGATCATGCAATCAATTGCAGAGTTGCCAATCGGTTATTTATAACTCATTTTGACTGATTAATTTGTTAATTATTTTGAAAATAAAGACATTTCTATATACATGTATAACATTTTATCAATAGTTTGATTTTGTAACTATTTAGGGCCCCACTCTGCAGATGCCCTATAGTGATCTTTCTGTCCAATTCTGCTGATCATGTTCAAGATACATTGGATACATTTAAGACAAATTGGCCCCTGCCCCTTGGGTTATTCTCCGACCCCCTGGAGTTGTTTTTAAACAACCACCCCCCCCCCCTCCTCTGAAATAGGAAATAATAATACATTTTAATTATTGTTGAGATCCCTACACTAGACCATATTTATTCTTCCTCCTTGTGTCATTGCACATCAATTGGTACATGTATATAGGTTATGCCCCCTTTGAGATGCCCAGTGACTTTCCAGAGTTTGAACTAATCAAGTATTAATCTATCTTATTCATATGTAGTGTAATTCCTAGCCCTAGCCCAATGTTGACCCTGCTTTGTTTTTTACAGAAAGCTCTAGGTTTTTGTTGACTGACTTTACAATTTCTACAATTACATATAACATTTTGTTTATCTTTAAGATTAAAAAGCAATTTCCAAAATTTCTTTATGTACATCTGACATCATACAGAAAAATACCAATCAAGAAATGATTTTGCTACTGTAAAAATGTGAGAAGAGACTCTGAATCTCCCCACCCCCTTAAAACATGAATAGTTAAATATTTTTAAAATATCCTCAAAATCATCAAATCTCCACTTCTAAACCATATATATTTTTGTTTCTTCAACCATGACCATGTCAAGGCAAATCTTTTTGTGGTATTAGTAGGTAATGGCCTCTGGGGGTCACCTTAACCCCACCCCACCCTCCCAAAATCAGAAATGATCAAATAACTTGAAAAAATGCTTGTGATCCCCATTCCTAAAGCATAATTTTATATATTCTTCCTCCTTATGCATCTTATGGTACGTTATTTCAATCACAAGATATAAGAGGAGGTCCAGGAATAAAGTTTTTTATGGGATGGAACATCATTTTGCAGATAGCATTGACCCTCAGAATCAAATTTATATTTCTAAAACCTTCTTGCATATCTATAGCTCAGACCCTGTTATATCCCTATAAATGATGTGCCATTTATTAAATCATGAGAGGAGTTCTGGGAAGTAGGTTTTTTCAGGAGTGATGAACGTCAATTTTCAGCTACTATTTGACTCCCTGGATGAAATTTAAATTCCTAAAACCTTATTGCATGACTATATGACAGCCCGTATCATACCCCAAGATATGATGTGGCTATTTATTAAATCATGAGAGGAGTTCTGGGAAGTAGGTTTTTTTTAGGAGTGATAAACGTCAATTTTCAGCTACTTTATGACTCCCTGGATGAAATATAAATTTTTAAAACCTTGTTGCACATCTATAGGACAGTCCCTATCATATCTCAAGAGATGACATAGCTACTGCATAAATTGTAAGAGGACTTCTGGGAACCATATTTTTTTGGCAACAACGTCATTTTTTGATGCCCACAGACCCCCGTGATAAAAACAAAAATTCTGAAACATGATTACACGTCAACATGACACCCCGAAGCATATCCTATTAGATCATTAGGCTACTGCAAAAAGAAATTGACGTTTTTTGAAACCAGACTTTTTGTTAAAAAACGTCATATTTCAGCCATTTAATGACCCCCAGGACAAAATTGAAATTTCGGAAACCTTATTGCGCATCTATAGGACACCCCAAAACATATTCCAAGAGATGATTTGTCTACTGTTGAAAATGTAAAAGGAGTTCGAGGAAGAAGGTTTTTTTGTCAAAAAACGTCATTTTTTTTACCAATTATTTGACCCCCAGGACTACCAGAGAATTTTTGAATCCTGTTTACAAAACAACATGACACCCCAAATCATACTCCAATAGTTCAGTTTGCTGGTTTATAAGATGTAAGAGCAGTTTGAGAAAGTAAAACGTGACAGACGAACGGACGGACGGACGGTCTGACAGACGGAACAGGGTAACAAAAATATACCCGAAATTTCTTTAGAAAGTGCGGGTATAACAACTGTATTAGAACTAATTAGAAGATGTATGGATAGAAAATTAAACTCGTCCGTCACAAATCGTTTTAACAAAAGTGACACTGCATATGTATTCTGTGTGAGTTTGCTAAAAATGGAGAATATGGGCCTACGGTCATATCAGGGATGATTATAGATAAGACACAAGAAAGTACAGGAGAAGCATCAGCTGGAAATCCTAAAAATTCAGAGGATGAAGAAGATGAAGAATGGGTAGAGAAAGTAGAAGTTAATAAGAAAGACACAATGTTCCACAAAGTTATGATGTATTCTTACAGAGGAGAGATAAAGTTTTGTAGTAAAACGTATTTGAACAAATTTGACGACAGGATTGTTGATCTTAGATAGAATATAACTCTCGATCAGAATCTTTTGGATGGAATACTGGATAAAAAAGAACAAATATTTCTTACGGACAGCAAAGAAACAAATATTAGCAAAGGAATTAAGTTTCTTTTTGATCGTGCATTTGCGGAAAAGGTTTCAAATGAAATAAGGAAACTACAAATAGAAAATAAGACCTACAATCGATATCCAAAGTTGTGGGGAGAATTAGAAAAGAAATTTGTGGGTGTTTTATCAATGAGAGGAATGGGTACATTTCAATGGACAAAAAGTAGACTAATCGAAGATAAATTCAAATCAATGAATTATGAAGGCACATTCACTCAAGCAGAAATTGTAATAGAACTTATAGAAAGTGAAGAAATAGATGAAAGTAAAGAAAAAGAGATATTCAAGTCTCTTACAAGACCTAATCACTTTAAGTTTGAGAAGAAGTTGAATTTAATCAATAATGTATAAGAAATTGTCGTTAAACATGGAACCAAAGAGTTTCCTTTATTAAAGGCCTCTGTTGGTTTTGTGGAGGCCAAACAGTTCTCATTGTTGATGGCGCGTAAGTCATTTCAAACCATCTGTTTAGAAGAACCTGACCGAGGAATGCATCCTCAAATGATTGAACGTATGAAGATGAAGCTTTGTCGTGAAGGCCAATCAAAGTGTAAAACCGTCATAGTTGTCACACATTCTCCGTATCTCATTGACTCATTTTCGTTGGAAAACACGTTTATCTTTTTCGGGATTGAAGACGCTGCACTTGTCAAAAATGTAAGTGACCTCCAAAATTCGAACAAAGCACTTCAAATCATTGAAACGAAGATTTGAAAAAGATTTTGTTCTCCACAAAAGTCCTTGTCGTTAAGAAAAAGTCCGATAAAACCGTCTTGCATGCAATTTTCAGACATTGTTTCCAAGGTGCCGTAGAGTACAGTCAAATCATGAGCCACCAAATAATTTCCATGGAAGGAACGAGTTTCAAAGATGCTTTATATGAGTTTTGTACCGAAATTGAAGTGAAACGTTGCCTGTTATTGGATAGAGATGTGTATATTGAAACCGATGAACATGACAAGATTACAAATTTCAAATTTCTAAGCGAACAATGCAATGATTTTGTGGGTCATCCAATTTTAAGCTTTCTTGTTAGTTTCAAAACGCTTGTCATTGTTATATTTTACAAGTGTGCTTCTTCTGCTGGACGAGAGATTTTAAAACAAGGTAACAAGATAGAAATAAATTTAAACATTTTTCAAATGTGCTTAAACAAAAGGAAAATGCTTTTGTTTGGAAGGATGATCAGTTAGAAGACTTTCTTTTAAGTACAAGAGGCCCATGGGTCACACCGCTCACCTGAGCAACAACAGACATTATAAAATCAGCTTTATAGAGTCATATACAAAATATCTGAACAATGTCGTATTATAGATCCTGTATAAAAAAAAATCCCCTGCATATTCTTATGTTTATCATTGAGCCCCTTTGTAACAGGATGATTTTACGGTCATATCACATATTGAGCATTGCAGTTCTCGAGAAGATGATCAGACTTAAACAACTGTTTATATTTTTAATATCATGAATTTACAATTATCAACCCCGTAGGCTAATAAGAGTAGACAGTCTTTTAATTTCACACACACACACACACACACACACACACACACACACACACACACACACACACACACACACACACACACACACACACACACACACACACACACACACACTTGTAAACACATGAAACTCACTACACTTGACTTTTCACCAGAAAGTCACTACACTATTTTCTAAGGGTCGTAAGGAAAACAATTGAGCAAATTTATGAAAGACTGTCTACTCTTATTAGCCTACGGGGTTGATAATTCGTAGTAAATTCATGATATTAAAAATTTGAGTTTTCCCCTGAACCCCACAACATCAGATCACGTGACCCACCAGTTAGACACACATGATTCTCACTACATTGTCAGTTTTGAAATACACACATGAAAATGACTACTTACATTAATTTTACTTATATATCCCATCTTCTTATGATCAGATGCTTTGATACACCATACAGTCATTCTCAGAATTGCTACTCCATAACACTGGTCACGTTGTTAAAAAATTAAGTTTGCCAGATTGTTTTGATAATTTGGTTTTTCAAAAGAACATCATCTATGATGTTTTTCCTGAAAATTACTCCCACATACCTGTTGTATTTAAAAACCTAGGTCAGATTCTTTGCAAGGGGGGGGGGGGGGGTTAAATCACAGTAACGGATGTTAATCTTATCAAAGCAGTGGTTTATTCCAGCAATAAATAAACATATAGTCAAAAGATTCACTAATTCTATAACTTTCAAATTATAAAGATGTTTATTAATGAAACTTTGAATAGTATGAAAATTTGGTTTGAAACTGCAAAAATATCAAATGTGCAGCACGAATGGAAATGGAGGAAAATTTGCTTATCTCAAAGTATGTTAATGATAATTACTTTAATTTGAGAAACATAGTTGTCTCTTAAAAGCGAATTTATGTATGCTTAAAATCTCTATGAAAGGATATTGTTCATGAAAACATAAAATGAAAAGACTGTTACAAAATTGAAAGTTAAATGATGTTAAAATCAACTTCAAAATACATTTGTTATTATAACACAAGATACTAATAATATTATTATTAGTTTGTAGAATGATGGTAATTGACAGAAAATTTAAAACATATAGTATTTCCTTTTCCTGTTCATATATTTAACCTATCCTTGATATTTCTTTCCCGATATCGGCGGTTGTATTTAATCAAATCAGTTTCATTTTACTACTAACGAATATATATTCATATCATCGATTTAACCATTTTGGTATGCAAATTTAAGAGACGAATTTATATGACGTTTTCAATATCAGGTATTACAGGTATTGATTAGTCTTCATTACATGTACAATGTAACATGAACGTGAGTGGAGTGGATCCAGAATTCTTTTCAGGGAATTAATATTGAAATGTGTCTTTTTCTATATAAAAAATAAAAACACGTTGCTGATAAAAACATAACTTAATTGAATCTTTGTGTGATAAAGCCAGCAACGGACGTTGTATTATAACTTCTTGAAATAATACAAAGCTCCTTAACATCCGTTACCTTTACTCTTTTTTAAAAATACTTCGAGTCAATGAATATTTAAATATTTTTACAAAAAAAATATACATGTATATACACAGCTTTCAATGGATGTCGTTATTATGATTTGTATATACACTGTACATATACTCAATTATGTGCATTGTCAACAAAAAAACAATCATATATATTTTATATAATCGAAAATCGGATACCGATATATACGTTGATTAAGATATAAACTTTAAATCAAAAATGTTGTGACCTTTCAAAAATGGTGCCGTTGTGGTAAATTCTTTCTTACTCGTGTTTGTTACTTTACTTTACTTTCATCATGTTTGCCTATATAATTGAAAATTCCCGATAAGTAGTATTCGTTACGAAAAATAAAAATAGTAACGCTTGTTAACGGTAACGCTTGTTAAGAAAAAATGTAATATTTTATTGTTTTTCTTTACATGATTGCTTTTTTAGTTCGAAAATCGCCAAAACATAAAGCTATACAACTATGCAGAAGATATATACGGTGGTATGATTCAGAGTATTGTTTACGCCGAGAAAAAGCAGTAACGCTTGTTAATCCTTAATCATATAACAGTGAAGAGAATCGGATAGATGTCGAGTTTTTCTACAATGCAAAGCCATCAAGTATAAACGGACTTAATACCTAAATGCCTAAAAAATAGATATATTCAGATGAAAATTGATTCACATAAGATCCGTTTTAGCTTAATTTCTATCGGAGGGTAAGTTTTGGTAACGCTTGTTAATGCTAACATTGCGACATGCTTTATCAATCCTTGATTCAAAAAATATTGGCGAGTGGCAAAAACTTTAGTCTCTAAAATGTTGGGGTTGTATCATATAAAAAAATCTATATATTTCTTTTTTTTTTCTTTCCCGACTTCGATAGCAGAAAAATGGACAACCATTATCAGTAGCCTACATAGCGACATATGGAAACCACCGTAATATCTATAACTCGGCTGTTAAAATAATAATCGTGCATTTAAAAAATAACGTAATTAATTGTACGTAGATTGGACATAAACCCCTTAAATCGTTTATTGCAAAACATGTATAATTTTATGCCGTTACTTCAAGAAAGAACGATCTTAACTTGAGCGACAGCGATATTTCAAACTGGACTCATATAAATGAGAATGACTGCACACATTCTTTGTACAGTTTCTAAAGAATTATAGCACACACGTTTTGTGATTTATAGTGGATTTTAAATAACCTACAGTCCCTGAAACGTTCTACATTTTTTCCGTGCGTTCACCGTGCGCTCACCATGCGTTCACAGTGCGCTCGCAATGCGTTCACCGTGCGTTTACTTGCGCTCTCCGCTCCGCTCCGTTCGCACTCACAGTTCACAAAGCGATCATGTGCTCACTGTACGTTCACAAAGCGTTCACCTTGCATTCACCGTTCGTTCAGCGTTCACTTATCGTTCAGTGCGTTTTTATTCGGAACTCAAAATAAAAGGATCGGTCTTTGCGAGTCCCAACAAAATGAGAAAAGAACGCGTGCGTAAAGGTGGAAGGAAACAGTATTTATCACATGTTTATCTCAATATACGATGGATATCACTCATGGGATAAATTTTTGATATTACACTGTGTATTCTTACGCCACGTGTCATCTTTGACTCCGACTCGGTTAGACCATGAAACAGAAGCAAAATAATACAATGCCGCAAGTTAAAGTTAAAATTATAAAACGTTATTTGCTGTTTTGTAAACTTTATTTCATAGATTGTTAAAACTCTGATAAAAACTGATATTTGTGTTTGTTTGGCTTGGAACTTTTTCTTCATGCGTAATATTGTTGACACTACAAAAATGTGTTGTGCGGCTTGAGAACACGAAATTGTAGAAATAACGAAATTTAACTAGTTAACTTGGTAAAAACATGTGATAAAAAGAATCTCTCATGGTTTGTGATGGTATATGATATTTATCCAACTCGTTGTGTGTTTTCTATCCCCTCGCCAAGGCTGGGGGATAGAAAACACACAACGAGTTGGATAAAAATCATATACCATCGCAAACCATGAGAGATCCTATATTTATATAGTGGTATTAACAAAACGGTGTAGAATATTGATGCACGCCACATTTTTGTCCATCTGAAAATGGCGTAAGTATGAAGTTATTGGGAAATTTTTAGATACACAATACAGCGATAAGTTACTACACAAATAATATTTATTGCTTCATTTAAAGACTTCAGTCGTTTAAAAACAGAAGAATTCAATCAATGAACGATTTGACACATATATGAATAGACAAAAACGGGCGTTGTATTTGTGTACTTTTCACGATTCATATAATTCCATCGATGTCCGATCACAAATATAACCATGCCCGACAATAAAATGAACAGATCAAATGCGTTTTAATCTATAGATTAACAAACAATCCAGATGATTTATCAATAAATGCGATGTTTTTAAAAGACTTATAAAGTAATTATTATTTCCCAAATCGTGTTTACTTTTATCGCCGAACGAATCTGCCGATTATAAACAAACTCATTTAATTACTACATGATAAGGAAAAATCGATGTAACTGTTTGTTTAAACAATAAATAAAAGTTCTGCTTTACTCGTTATAATACATATCTAATGAAAATAAAAAAGTAATCGCTTAATACATTTGTTTTACGTAATTGTGTACACTCCGCGTACGATTTAATATTTCCAATGCATAGGTATTTAAGTTACCTCGTTCTATCGATTTTCGGTTTTATGTATTAATTAGACATTTTTATTATTACATTATTCGATCATTCGTTGTTAAAATTATTGTCTTAAATATCGTTTTATTTAACTCTCATTCCTAAATATAAATGGTATGGTATAAGTTAGGATAGGATAGATATTATTTGTAGGATACGATATAGGATAGAGAATATAGGATAGGATAGGATTGTTTTAACAACTTTGATGATAGCAGCTCTGTACATGTAGTTTATTTGCTATTTTTCCTGATTACAGACGAAATACAATTTTGGGATAACTCCTGAGGCACTCCGAATAAATCGTTCATCTTGCGTCCACAAAGCGTTCACATATCTCACAGTGCGTTCACCGTTCATTTTGCGATCCGTTTGCGCTCTGCGTTCGCTCATCGTTCACCGTTCATTAGCGTTCACCAAATTCGGTTCACCGTGCGCTCACCGTTCGCTCAGAGTACGCTCACCGTACGCTCAGAGTGCGTTCACCGTTCATTCACCGTTCAAGTGGGAAAGTATAACGTTTCAGGGACTCTGTGTGGCAACGCACTTTGAAAAAAGTACACACTTATTAAAAAGAAATTAAAGCGCGCTAAACTTAGGACTACGCTAACGCAGTTTGAAAAAAAATTAAAAGTGCGTTATGAAGGAACATCAACATTTTTTATTATCGAAACACTTAGCGCACTTTGTAAAAATATGTATAAATCACAAGTTCTGGAATTGAATTTCTAATTTGCTGATAGTATGATGATTTGTTAACATCAGTGAATCTCATTAACCGTCTTTGAGAACGGGGGTGGGTGTGGGTTAACCAATCATACAGGTCAATTACCAGTACATCATTTACTAGTAATTGATTACAGGAAGAAGGTCTTCTATACCCCTTATCTTTCTATCCAAAACCTATGATATTCAGCAACTTGAAGTAAACGTTTCTGGCATAGCCCAATGTATCAGATAAGAAGTACATTTGCTTCATAGATAAAAAAGGAAAAGGCAGTTGCTAAGCGATGCAGTTTATGTCATATTTGGATCATTTAAAACTCCCGATTTGTTCTTGTGTAAATTGTCAAACTACGTACGCTTATGAGAAAAAGAGTTCTAATCGAGAAACTGTTTATAAAGAAAGCTGAGAATGCATTGTGGCCTTTTTTTAAAAAAAATATCCCATTGAGCTAAACAAGATTAAACCAAGGTTAAAACAATCATTTATTGTATATAAAAATATCAATTATTTCTATCAAATCCTGAACAAAAGCGCGTTGAACTGGTTTCAAAATTGACGCACTTCGAAATTTTTTTTCAAAGTGCGTAATATTTCAAAGTGCATGTAACAAACCTATAAATCTTTGAATAAAACCAATTATTTGTTCATAAATTATTTATTTATTTTTGAATAGCTGACACCAAATGTTGTTATTAGAACAATTAATGGACCATGGCAGTTTACTTATTGGAAGAGAAATTCTATCACAGGCCCCTTTTACCTACATGTATATCACACGCATATACGAGCATCCATCATCTTTCATTTTCAGCCAAAGCTCTATAGGTTATTTAAAGACTTTATGACGACACAGCTACTGAATATAGCACTATTTTTAATAATGAAATTACAGATTTATGATATAAAAATTCATGAACAATTATTCATACCAAAATGCTCGATCACATTGATTATTTCTACATAATATTGCATGGCATATACAAAAACAAGATCATGCATTAGCAATCTGCTAAGCTTAGTTTTCTTGACATAGTGATGTTAATACATTAAATAAAAATGAATATCAATGATTATGAAAGTAATTAAGACATTACATTAGACTCTGACTTTTTATTGAGTATTACTGAAACATATAAATATTAATATGATCAAGGCATCGTTTACAAGTTATAGGAACAGTAAAAACAGCAAAATATGTACATAGTATAACCCAACTTTCAATGCTTCTGAATTTACACGTACATGTACATGTAATAAGTGTATTAATTCTCTCATACCATCATTGTTGGAAAAATACATGAAAACCACAGGATTATTTAAAAAATGTACCAGAGTTTCATTATCATTTCTAAACCAGTATTGATTAAAGCAATCTTCATGGCGTGGATTTTTTTCCGTTAACACTATTGATCCTCAATCGTCTATCTAGGAAGTTAACCTATGTCTGGACACGGGTGCTGAAACACAAAAATACTTGTCAAAATATAAATTCTGAGAATGTGTTTTATCTCAGTCTGTAATGCAAGACTTTTAAATATACTTTTTTTTTCAGATTTCATGCACTAAAAGGTCTCTCTCTCTCTCTCTCTCTCTCTCTCTCTCTCTCTCTCTCTCTCTCTCTCTCTCTCTCTCTCTCATAGCTATTAATGAAAAACACATGTAGAGGCATTAAGTTAAAACTTCACTTCAAAATTCAAATTCATCAAAAGCTAGGGTACACTATCCTCTCTCTCTCTCTATTTCAAATTTCCATATTTCTCAATTTTTTTAATGCCTTATCTCAGTTTCATGCTGATATCACTTTTTTTTACACACATTTTAGCGACATTCAGGAGAAGTGTATCAACGACGAATTAAATTCATATTTATGAAAACTTAAAGCACTTTTCTCTGTATTCTCTTTTTCTTTTTTCATTTCTCTCTCTCTCTCTCTCTCTCTCTCTCTCTCTCTCTCTCTCTCTCTCTCTCTCTCTCTCTCTCTCTCTCTCTCATGCTTCATTATTAAGAGAGAACATTTAAATCATACATTTACCTTAATATGTATAATCTTAGACAATGGCTTTTCCATGTGAGACAAACACTTTTCTTAGGAAACCCCATCTAGCTTGGATATTTTTCCTGAAAGTATAAGAGAACAATAAACATAAAAAAAATCTGTTTAAAAAATGTGTTTACTTATTTTTCACTCTTTATTAAAAAGGTTATGTTTTGTATTACATGGAATTTTTAGAAATGCACAATTATAAAAGTTTTAAAATTTTGTAGCTGTTGTTATGTTCTACAACGTGATCTCTCTCTCTCTCTCTCTCTCTCTCTCTCTCTCTCTCTCTCTCTCTCTCTCTCTCTCTCTCTCTCTCTCATTTTCAGTCTCCTTTGCATCTCAAAATCATATCAAATTTGGCACACATGTAGTGACATTCAGGGAAAGTATCTCAATAGAAAATAATTGCTTCAATTGAACAAAGTTTTTTAATAAGTCCTCTCGCTCCCTCTCTACCTTCCACATACAATGTCTTTGTCTCTAACTAATTAGTTTCTATTTATTTCACTTACTTTCTCTCTCTTTCAAATTAACATCACATTAAGCTATTTACACACATGTAGTGACATTCAGGTAAATTATTTCAATAGAACAGAAATTGCTTCATTTGAAAAAAAAGTTTTAATAAGTTCTCTCACTCCCTCTCTCCATTCCGCTTTAATTTCTTTATCTTTAACTTATTTTTAATCAACTTCTCTCTATCTCTCATTTAAGCTGACATCACATTTTATTTATTTACACACATTTAGTGACATTCAGGTAAAGTATCTCAGTAGAAAAAAAAATTCCTTGATTTAAACAAAAAGTTTTAATAAGTCCTCTAACTTCCTCTCTCCCGCTTTAATTTCTTTACCTTTAACTCATTTTCTATCAACTTCTCTCTCTCTCTCTCTCTCTCTCTCTCTCTCTCTCTCTCTCTCTCTCTCTCTCTCTCTCTCTTTTAAATGGACATTACTTTTAATTATTTACACACAATAAGTGACATTCAGGTAAAGTCAATCGATAGAAAAAAATTATCTCCTTTGAAGAAAAAGTTGTAATAAGCCCTTTCACTTCCTCTCTCCCTTCCGATCTAATTCCTTTATCTCTTAATATCTATCAATTTCTCTTACTTTTTCAAAAAGACATCACATTTAGTTATTTACATCATGTAGTGACATTCAGGTAAAGTATCTCAGTAGAAAAAATTGCTTCACTTAAACAAAAAGTTTTAATAAGTTTTCTCAATTCCTCTCTCCCTTCTGATCCAATTCCTTTATATCTTAATTTCTATCAAGTTTTCTGACTATTTCAAATAGACATTACATTTAGTTATTTACACAGATGTAGTGACATTCAAGAAATATATATAAATTTTAAAAAATGCTTCATTTAAACAAAAACGTTTTGATAATTCCTCCCTCTTCCTCTATCCCTTCCGATCTAATTCCTTTAAATCTATATTAGTGTCTATCAACTTCTCTCTCTTACCCTCTTTCAAATTGACATCACATTTAGTTTTTTACACGAATGTAGTGACATTCAGGTAAATAGAAAAATTACTTCATTTATACAAAAAATTGTAAAAAGTCTTCTCACTTCCTTTCTTCCCTCTTTTATTTCCTATCAACTTCTCTCTCTCTCTCTCTCTCTCTCTCTCTCTCTCTCTCTCTCTCTCTCTCTCTCTCTCTCTCTCTCTCTCAAATTAACATCACATTTAGTTATTTACACACATGTAGTGACATTCAGGTAAAATATCTAAATATTAAAAAAGTGCTTCATTTAAACAAAAAGTTTTAATAATTCCTCTCTCCCTTTTGATCTAATTCCTTTAAATTTAACTTAGTGTCTATCAACTTCTCTCTCGTTCCTTCAAATTGACCTCACATTAGTTATTTACACGCACGTAGTGACATTCAGTTAAAGTATCTCAATAGAACAAAAATTACTTCATTTATACAAAGAAGTTATATTAAGTCATCTCGCTTCCTTTCTCCCCTCCACTCTAATTTCTTAATCTTCTATTTCCTCTCAACTTCTCTCTCTCTCTCTCTCTCTCTCTCTCTCCTCTCTCTCTCTCTCTCTCTCTCTTTCATATTAACATTACATTTAGTAATTTACACTCGTGTAGTGACACTTCATTTGAACAAAAAGTTTTAATACATCCTTTATCTTTCTCTCTCTTTTCCGATCTAATTTCTTTATCTCTTATTTTCTATTAAGTTCTCTCACTCTTTTTCAAATTGACATTCCATTTAGTTATTAACACACATGTAGTGACATTCACGTAAAGTATCTCCATAGAAAAAAAAATTGCTTCACTTCAACAAAACGTTTTAATAAGTCATCTCACTTCCTCTCTCCCTTCTGATATAATTCCTTTATCTCTTAGTTTCTATCTAGTTCTCTGACTTTTTCAAATAGACATTACGTTTAGTTATTTACACATATGTAGTTACATTCATGTAATATATCTAAATAGAAAAAAATATTCATTAAATTTTTTTTCAATAATTCATCTCTCTTCATCTCTCCCTTCCAATCTAATTCCTTTAAATCAAACAGTTTCTATCAACTTCTCTCTCTCTTTCTTTCAAATTGACATCATATTTAGTTATTTACATGCATGTAGTGACATTCAGGTAAAGTATCTAAATTAAAAAATTACTTCATTTATACAAATAAGTTGTATTTTAATAAAAGTCATCTCACTATTTCTCCCCTTCACTCTAATTTCTCTCTCTCTCTCTCTCTCTCTCTCTCTCTCTCTCTCTCTCTCTCTCTCTCTCTCTCTCTCTCTCTCTCTCTCTCATAGCCTTTCTCTTATTCTGTTATTATTTGTAATAGTATCTTGTTTACAATATGTAACAAAAATTATATTGATACCTTCAAAAGCATTATTCCAAACATCTGCATCAAAAAACATATCAGTCATTGTCTGCAGATGGTTTCCATTTTGGGACATTTCTCTTAAAAGAAAATGTAGAAAATTTTCAGATATGCATAGTATCATTCACATGTTCATTCTTACTTTCTTAATAATCAAATACATTGTATATAGTATTATATAATTATATAAAGAATTTAATTCAGCTCACTCAGATCAAATGTAAAGTGAATAATAAAGCTTCTCTCTCTTCTATCTCCCTCCCTCTTTCTTTTTTTCCCCTTAAACATGTGTTTGTTTACAGTAAAAAAGACAACATTTTTTTTTATCTGCAAAAGCACAAAATCCAACATCTACATCATAAAGCATATCAGTCACTATATGTAAACATAATTTTTGGTTTTGAGAGTCTCTAGAAGAAAATGTAAAAGAGAAGAATAATGTCGGTTACATTTTGAGTTCATTAATGCAACGAAATAATCACCGTGAGTATATATTAAATATTCCTTTTGTAAACTATTGGACATCCATGAAGAAACCAATATCTTTCACTTTTGATTTGTAAAAACCAGTATACATGTAATCATTGATTTAGAAAAACCCCTATATCACCATTAGAGTTTAAATAAAAATCCTTTCCTATTGAACTAAATAGAATCTCATGAGGAAACCCATACTTTTCATTTCCACATTAAAAATTCAGTTTATTTATTCACTTCGGAAACCTCATAAATATTCCTGGATCTATACTTCTACCCTGATTTGTTTTAAATTACATTAATACAAAGATATAATCACCATTTGTTTAAGTGAAAATCCTTTCCTTTGACCCACAAGAGGATACCAATAATTTTCATTTCAATGCTGAAAATCGATATACCTAATTACATAGGAAACCCCCAAAATAATTTTTACTCAATATATCAACCCTATTTTATCCAAACTCATATTAATACAGAGAAAATATCACCATAGGTTAAGTAAAAATCCTTTCCTGTTGAACTTAGACCCCAATGAGGAAACTCATACTTTTCATTTTAACATTGAAAATCATTAGATACTTAATCACTTACTAGTAAACCCCCTAAATCATTGTAAAAACATATCACTCAAGTTATTTATCTTAAATTACACTAATACTAAGAAATAATCACCATTAGTTTAAGTAAAAATCCTTTCCTGTTGAACTTAGACCCCATAAAGAAACTCATAATTTTCATTTTAACGTTATAAAATCAGTATACTTAAACACTTTGGAAACCACTTAAATCATTTTTAATAAATATCACTAACCAATTTTATCCTAAATTACTCAAATACTAAGAAATAAATACCATTAGTTTAAGTAAAAATCCTTTCCTATTGAACTTAGACTCCCATGAGGAAACCCATAATTTTCATTTTAACATTCTAAAATCAGTATACTTATTCACTTAGGAAACCCCTTAAATCTTTTTCAATCAATATTTGTACCCTAATTTATCCTAAATTACACTAATACTAAGAAAAAATCACCATTAGTTTCAGTACAAATCCTTTCCTATTGAACTTAGACTCCCATGAGGAAACCTATAATTTCTATTTTATCATTCTAAAATCAGTATACTTATTCACTTAGGAAACCCCTTAAATCTTTTTCAATCAATATTTGTACCCTAATTTATCCTAGATTACACTAATACTAAGAATTAATCACCATTAGTTTAAGTAAAAATCCTTTCCTATTGAACTTAGACTCTCATGAGGAAACCTATAATTTTCATTTGATCGTTCTCAAACCAGTATACTTATTCACTTAGGAAACCCCTTAAATCTTTTTCATTCAATATTTGTACCCTAATTTATCCTAAATAACACTAATACTAAGAAGTAATCACCATCAGTTTAAGTAAAAATCCTTTCCTGTTGAACTTAGACCCCATAAAGAAACTCATAATTTTCATTTTAACGTTATAAAATCAGTAAACTTAATCACTTTGGAAACCACTTAAATCATTTTTAATAAATATCACTAACCAATTTTATCCTAAATAACTCAAATACTAAGAAATAATTACCATTAGTTTAAGTAAAAACCCCTTTCCTGTTGAACTTAGACCCCATAAAGAAACTCACATTTTTCATTTTAACGTTATAAAATCAGTATACTTAATCACTTTGGAAACCACTTAAATCATTTTTAATAAATATCACTAACCAATTTTATCCTAAATTACTCAAATACTAAGAAATAATTATCATTAGTTTAAGTAAAAATCCTTTCCTATTGAACTTAGACTCCCATGAGGAAACACATAATTTTCATTTTAACGTTCAAAAATCAGTATACTTATTCACTTAGGAAACCTCTTAAATCTTTTTCAATCAATATTTGTACCCTAATTTATCCTAAATTACACTAATACTAAGAAATAATCACCATTAGTTTCAGTACAAATCCGTTCCTATTGAACGTAGACCCCCATGAGGAAACTCATACTTTTCATTTTAACGTTATAAAATCAGTATATTTATTCACTTAGGAAACCCCTTAAATCTTTTTCAATCAATATTTGTACCCTAATTTATCCCAAAATAAACTAATACTAAGAAATCATCACCATTAGTTTCAGTAAAAATCCTTTCCTATTGAAATTAGACTCCCATGATGAAACCCATACTTTTCATTTTAACGTTCTAAAATCAGTATACTTATTCACTTAGGAAACCCCTTAAATCTTTTTCAAACAATATTTTTACCCTAATTTATCCTGAATTACAGTAATACTAAGAATTAATCACCATTAGTTTAATTAAAGATCCTTTCCTTTTGAACTTAGACCCCAATGAGGAAACCTGTACTTTTCATTTTAACGTTCTAAAATCAGTATACTTAATCACTTAGGAAACCCCCTAAATCTTGTTGGATCATTATCTGTACCCAAATTTGTCTTAAATTACACTAATACTAAGAAACAATCACCATTAGTTTAAGTAGAAATCCTTTCCTATTGAACCTAGACTCCCATGAGGAAACCTATAATTTTCATTTTATCAATCTTATTCACTTAGGAAACCTCTTAAATCTTTTTCAATCAATATTTGTACCCTAATTTATCCTAAATTACACTAATACTAAGAAATAATTACCATTCGTTTAAGTAGAAATCTTTTCCTATTGAACCTAGACTCCCATGAGGAAACCTATAATTTTCATTTTATCATTCTAAAACCAGTATACTTATTCACTTAGGAAACCCCTTAAATCTTTTTCAATCAATATTTGTACCCTAATTTATCCTAGATTACACTAATACTAAGAAATAATCACCATTAGTTTAAGTAAAAATCCTTTCCTGTTGAACTTAGACCCCATAAAGAAACTCATAATTTTCATTTTAACGTTATAAAATCAGTATACTTAATCACTTAGGAAACCACTTAAATCATTTTTAATAAATATCACTAACCAATTTTATCCTAAATTACTCAAATACTAAGAAATAAATACCATTAGTTTAAGTAAAAATTCTTTCATATTGAACTTAGACTCCCATGAGGAAACCCATAATTTGCATTTTAACATTCTAAAATCACTATACTTATTCACTTACGAAACCCCTTAAATCTTTTTCAATCAATATTTGTACCCTAATTTATCCTAAATTACATTAATATTAAGAAATAATCACCATTAGTTTCAGTACAAATCCTTTCCTATTGAACTTAGACTCCCATGAGGAAACCTATAATTTTCATTTTATCATTCTAAAACCAGTATACTTATTCACTTAGGAAACCCCTTAAATCTTTTTCAATCAATATTTGTACCCTAATTTATCCTAAATAACACTAATACTAAGAAGTAATCACCATTAGTTTAAGTAAAAATCCCTTTCCTGTTGAACTTAGACCCCATAAAGAAACTCATAATTTTCATTTTAATGTTCTAAAATCAGTATATTTAATCACTTTGGAAACCACTTAAATCATTTTTAATAAATATCACTAACCAATTTTATCCTAAATTACTCAAATACTAAGAAATAACTACCATTAGTTTAAGTAAAAATCCCTTTCCTGTTGAACTTAGACCCCATAAAGAAATTCACATTTTTCATTTTAACGTTATAAAATCAGTATACTTATTCATTTTGGAAATGACTTAAATCATTTTTAATAACCCAATTTTATCCTAAATTACTCAAATACTAAGAAATAATTACCATTAGTTTAAGTAAAAATCCTTTCCTATTGAACTATTGAACATAATTTTCATTTTAACGTTCAAAAATCAGTATACTTATTCACTTAGGAAACCCCTTAAATCTTTTTCAATCAATATTTGTACCCTAATTTATCCTAAATTACACTAATACTAAGAAATAATCACCAATAGTTTCAGTACAAATCCGTTCCTATTGAACGTAAACCCCAATGAAGAAACACATACTTTTCATTTTAATGTCATAAAATCAGTATACTTATTCACTTAGGAAACCCCTTAAATCTTTTTCAATCAATATTTGTACCCTAATTTATCCCAAAATAAACTAATACTAAGAAATAATCACCATTAGTTTAAGTAGAAGTCCTTTCCTATTGAAATTAGACTCCCATGAGGAAACCCATACATTTCATTTTAATGTTCTAAAATCAGTATACTTATTCAGTTAGGAAATCCCCTAAATCTTTTTCAATCAAGATGTTTATCCTAATGTATCCTAAATTACACTCATACTAAGAAATAAATACCATTAGTTTAAGTAAAAATCCTTTCCTATTGAACTTAGACTCCAATGAGGAAACACATAATTTTCATTTTAACGTTCAAAAATCAGTATACTTATTCACTTAAGAAACCCCTTAAATCTTTTTCAATCAATATTTGTGTTCTAACTTATCCTAAATTACACTAATACTAAGAAATAATCACCATTAGTTTCAGTAGAAATCATATCCTATTGAACCTAGACTCCCATGAGGAAACCTATAATTTTCATTTTATCGTTCTAAAACCAGTATACTTATTCACTTAGGAAACCCCTTAAATCTTTTTCAATCAATATTTGTACCCTAATTTATCCTAGATTACACTAATACTAAGAAATAATCACCATTAGTTTAAGTAAAAATCCTTTCCTGTTGAACTTAGACCCCATAAAGAAACTCACATTTTTCATTTTAACGTTATAAAATCAGTATACTTAATCACTTAGGAAACCACTTAAATCATTTTTAATAAATATCACTAACCAATTTTATCCTAAATTACTCAAATACTAAGAAATAAATACCATTAGTTTAAGTAAAAATCCTTTCCTATTGAACTTAGACTCCCATGAGGAAACCCATAATTTTCATTTTAACGTTCAAAAATCAGTATACTTATTCACTTAGGAAACCCCTTAAATCTTTTTCAATCAATATTTGTACCCTAATTTATCCTAAATTACACTAATACTAAGAAATAATCACCATTAGTTTCAGTACAAATCCTTTCCTGTTGAACTTAGACTCCCATGAGGAAACCCATAATTTTCATTTTATCATTCTAAAACCAGTATACTTATTCACTTAGGAAACCCCTTAAATCTTTTTCAATCAATATTTGTACCCTAGATTACACTAATACTAAGAATTAATCACCATTAGTTTAAGTAAAAATCCTTTCCTATTGAACTTAGACTCTCATGAAGAAACCTTAAATTTTCATTTCATCGTTCTAAAATCAGTATACTTATTCACTTAGGAAACCCCTTAAATCTTTTTCATTCAATATTTGTACCCTAATTTATCCTAAAAAACACTAATACTAAGAAGTAATCACCATCAGTTTAAGTAAAAATCCTTTCCTGTTTAACTTAGACCCCATAAAGAAACTCATAATTTTCATTTTAATGTTCTAATATCAGTATACTTAATCACTTTGGAAACCACTTAAATCATTTTTAATAAATATCACTAACCAATTTTATCCTAAACTAGAGCCGTGTTCGTTGCAAAGCAACGAAGAGGTCTTCCGTTGCAGCTTCGAGTCGAGAAAGGATTGTTAAACAGTCTGATAGAAACCACCCCCCTTTTCCTTGCACTTGTCAGGGCCTGACAGGTATTGATTGGAGGTCATCTTCACACGACCATTACTACTGATCAATCAGAGCTTTAGAAAATCAATAGGAACTCTTCAAAGGAGACAGACAAATTAATTCATGTCCATCTATATGTAACCTTCAGAATAAGTATTGAAGATATGCACCTAAATATTAAACATATAAAGGTATGCCTTTGGTAAGTAGAAGTATATTTAGATTGTATGCAAATGTGAAGGTCTAGTAAAGATAACCTGTTGTCGATACCTATCAGACCCTGACGAGTATTAGAAGAGGGATGGTTTTAATCAGATTAGACGTTCAATATGATAATAGTACGTTCAGAAAATCGAAAACGAGGCTCAATTTCAAAGTATTATTTTTATACCAGGCAAGCTCTCCGTTTAACTTACTTCATGTTTACATCAGGTTAGGATAATTTAAAGAAAAAAACATCATATATGTACATGTATATAATTATTCATAAAACAAACACAAAATGATAAATACGGTTATGTACAACTGATTACAAGATACAAACTGGGACTAGCCTTATATCAAAGTGTAATCAACACACATTCCACTGCGCTAATGCATGCAACAAACAGTGTTATGTCTGATAAACATTTCCCTGCACTCATACTTACAGCTCTACTGCTTACTAAGGGAATAATTTATATAAGGGCAGTGTTAAAATTAAACAATTGAAACGAACACAAATTGTAAATAAACGATGACGCCTTCTCCCGCCTTAAGGTGCGCTGTACGAGAGGTGCTCAGCAGGAGGGACAACTCTCCGTATAACGTTAGGCCATACAGCAACTCAGCATCGTTTTTGCTAGAGGGAACATATTTATCTGAAATCTTGACAAGCAAATCTTCGAAGTCCTAATCCGTGGTGGTGGTAGTGAAGGGGAAGCTGTGAGGCAGCTGTATCTTCTATTGTTTAATATGCTTTTGATTTAAATTTGCGAAAAAAAATGTTGCTTTCTCCTTAAAAGTGTGTGTGGGGGGGGGGGGGGGGGGGGGGGGGGAAGGGGGGACAATGCCCCAAAATCCAATTTTCTAAATGTCAATTTAAGGAAAATTTTGATTGCGAGGAAGGGGGAGCAGTGCTCCCACTGGATCAATTAGAGGTACTGTGAGCAAGCTAACAAATGATACCCCGCTAAGAAAAAATCATAACTCAAGTATTTCTCTACTAAAAAATAATTGATGCTTCTATTTCTTATTATGACACTGGAGTTGCACAAATGACCAAAGCTCAAGTCAGAACATATTTAAGGTCACAAGCAATCTTTGTGTCAAATTTTAGCTTCTGATCATTTCTATTAACATTGTGAATTTTTTCTTCCACTGACCTTGAATTTGCCAAAATGTCCTTGGGACAAATCATTACACACCCTCAGGTTATAAGCCATCTTTATGTGAATTAGAACCTTGTTTTTCCATAAAAGCTATATAGACCAGACACGAATTTTGCACTTTCCCTGTCAGTTTCCTTGATCTTGTCCAAATGATCTTAGGTCAAGGTCATGACACACCCTCAGGTCATAATCAATCTTTGTATGAAGTAAGAACTTCCAATGCTTCTGCATAAGAAACTAGGATATGGACAGGACACGAATTTTGCACTTTTCCTGCCAGTGACCTTGCCCAAATGACCTTGCATCAAGGTCATTACAGACCGTCAGGTCATAAGCAATATTTGTGTGAAGTAATAACTTCCAATGTGATTCCTATATAAGGTGATTCCTATATACCCCCCGAATTCGTTTGCGGGGGGGGGGGGGGGGGTATATAATTCCTTTTCGCCACTGTAGTGCGTCACAAAGAACGACCTATGTTTTACTATCATTTCTATCAAATCACATATACATGTATATGTGTTAGTTATTCATATTTTGTACTGTTTAAATATACATGTATTGACCAATGCATTGTATGTACATTTGCACTCGGAACCCACGAGTTTTCTATCCGTTACACTACCTTAAAAGCAGTATAACGGATAGGAAACCCGTGGGTTCTGACGATGTCTCTTCATTGACATTTGACAATTTGCATCACTACATGATTTCCAAGTGGTAAGGTATCAAAGCTTTTGAAAAGTTAAGGTACTGAATTTCTACAGTTCTAAGTTTGAGGTAAAAAAAAACCAACACTTTTTTATATGATGAAACAAAAACAAAAATACCTTTATGGACTCATACACATAAATAAGAAGAGGAGCAAAAGCCATAAAGACATTATTTCTTTTGTTCTAGATTATTTCTGAGTTAACAGGCTACAAGTTCACTATCTCCTATTTTGACAGGCCAGATGTAAAAATAAAATATTCTGCTTGGTTTTCAGTCAATTAAGTTGCATTACTATCTCATACTACACAGCTTCAATAAAGTGTTTTTAATCAATGTTCATATAAAAATAAATAAAATCCCCAGGAACACATATTTATCTCACTTAAGTGTAACTTTAAGAAGTGCATTTATTTTTTGGGAGGAAAATATGTCGCTATATTATTGTTTGTAAGCCAAGTGAACAATGGTCTTTCAAAGAAATAAGAAAACTGTCGACACTTGCAGTACTCTGATGATTTCTATGGCGACCGACTACATTGCATCATATAATCGTATTTCCTAACTTCTAATCCAGAGAACCAATTTTATTTAAGATCTTTGACTTAAAACTTTTAACTTATAATATATATTTTATTCTGTTCATAACTATAGAAGTTTAGCGTGATCAACAGTTTAATTTATTAACCCCATTCTCAGATTACGATCTCGCACCTTTAACCTGAATTAAGATGACTGACTTCTAGTTAGACTAGATATCTAATTGTTTAACAATTGACCACTGCAGTGAAAGCACCCTTCTAAGTGTTTACTCAATTACATATCAATTGATGATCTGCAGCCATAAATAACCTGGGGCTATATATGTTCTGAGCTGTGTGCGCTGAAGCGACACGAGATTTTTGGTCGCATGTTGGATAGAATAACACAGGCTGATCGAATAAAAGAACGGATGGGAAAATTTTACACACAATAGCTCACCAAAAATTGATATTCGCCACATTTGGATTCCTTTTCACCAGTTTTGAAAAAAAAGTCAGCATGAACACTTTGCAGGAGTGGTCAACACAGCAATGAATTCGTTTTCATAATGAAACAAACGGCCATGTAGAAGTAGTACAAAAGTGATTATGTAGTTGCTAGAATCAAAACAAAACTTGTTTAAAACTCATGTGAATATTCTTTTAAAAAATCACCCAATCCCTCAATTCCGGACATTTCTTTTATCGTGCCAGCACCTACCGCATACGTGTAACATTGAAACACGGAACTTTGATTTTAATTTGATTTGATTTTTTTGACTGCCTTGAACGCTCGGAGAATATTTAATTTTATGGATTCATTTTTACTTTGTACACCCTGATAAATAATGCACCGAAATTTGATATCTCTCTCTCTCTCTCTCTCTCTCTCTCTCTCTCTCTCTCTCTCTCTCTCTCTCTCGCGCGCGCGCGCGCGCTCGCAACCCTATGAACATTTCCTTTATTTTCTACGAAGTCTGTAAAAACTCTCAGCATAAATTAACGGAAATAATCATGGATACATAAATTAATCTTCAGTTGGAACACAAGTCGATTTTAAATGGACCGGTCAAGCCCGTTAGAGGCCGAGGTTTTTAACCGGTTTACTTCAGGTGTTCAGGTGTGAGGCCCCGAGGGAAACATGCTCGTTTGTGTATATTGTCTATATGCACGGGTGTTAAAATGCTCTCAACAGAGTTTCTCCGATGATCTAGAAAATTATTGTATTTATATAATAATGTACTAGGAAAAATAAATTAAATGTCAATCGTTGAAATGAATATCGGCATGAATAACCGCCAGCGACATAAGCAAAATCTTTCGTTTGTTTGAACAAGTTTTCGACGGGATTTACTGAAAAATTATGCAATATACGATCATCGTACCGTACTCAAATACTAATGCAACTTTTATGCAACATACGTTTGTATAACTTCTCCGATCACCTGCTACAGTGCACAATAATTCTACCAGCTGCGCATTTACCAGAGTTAATTGTCTGTACCTGTTTCTCTTCCCGTTTCGGCTAGGGAAATTTCTCAAAGAAATGTGATAACTAACGTTTTAAATCGTAGACACAATATTTCATTTATTTATATAATTATTTAATCTCAATTATTCCCAAACATCTTTAATTATAAAAGAAATTTTTCATGGATGATCGGCGCCACGTGATTTAGATAGACTATAGGTGATCAGCGCGTTTGGTGTGGTACATAAGCATGCAAGTACGAGTAAATTTTTACTTCAATCTTTCAATTTCCAAGAGTAGAAAATTTAATCTGTCGAAGGTAGTTTTTTCGTTAAGGTATGCATTAAAAGACAAAGTTAATTGCACGGTCATCGCGAGCGCCAAACATGGTATACACAGGACGAGTAAACGAATATCAATCATGCATTTTCTATCATCCAATCTGAGGCCTCGATTCAGTTGATTGACAGGGGTACACTGACCAGATAAATTTGAAGGCCGAGCTTATTTTGTCAGTCTTTAAAGGTTTAATCTTTGTGGGTTTTTGTGCTCATCCTAAAAATTATTTGTACAGTTTTTAGAACTTTTTAGTCTTACTAAACCAACATTGATCTATGACTGACGATGCTTCTGATTTGGAATAATATATTTTTATTAAATTTCAGAACGGTTTTCTTAATTTACAATCTATCGTTCTAAAACGAAGAGACTTCTATAACATAAGATCAAAACAGATGAGTTGTGTTTGCGGCTAAAAACCCATATATGAAGACCCGAATCCTGTGTATTAGGTAACCGCTGACCGCTAAGTAGTCCAGCCGCAACCGATCTCCTCGGCCGCGGGCGAGGAATAGGTGAACCAAGGATAATTTAGAAAGCTAGCAGTATTTTTAAATGACTTAAATATATTACAACAAGTTATTTTTTTTACATAAATACCAACCATTGATTTATGTGTGATGTTGCTTCTAATTGGGAATTACACTGCTTTTATTAATTAACAGCACGATTTCTTTATTAACACTCTATCGTTTAATTCAATTTAAGAAGAATACACTTTTATATGTAATCAAAATTAAAACAATTCTATGTGTTTGCGGCTAAATAAACCCCTATATGAAGACGCGAATCTTGTGTATTAGATAATCGCTGACGGCTGGGTAGTCCAGCGCGACCGATCTCCTCGGCCGCGGGCGAGGGATAGGTTACGTAATGGTATACACAAACAGTTCAGATCCCAGAAAGATTTCAAATGCATGCAGTATAATAACTAATATGTATAACAAAGAAGTTTTTTAAATCCGTAATTTGTGTCTTACTAAAAAAGAATGTTTATATTTTGTGTTTATTGTTTTTATAGGATTTTCACTTTAAAAACAACAAAATTGGCTTATAATCTTCACATAAAAGCATATATACTGTAAAAAAAAAAAACTTTTCTAATGAATTAAAGCATCCTGTATAAACAGATACACTTTCTGAGATAACTTTATGTCAGTTGTACGCTCAAAGACTTTTCGTTAACTTGCCAAATGAAAACAGGTACATGCTAACAAGTAAAGCTTTTTGCACTCATATTACGCAATACCCTAACAAAATAACATTGTAACGGCATTGATATGATCCCAATGAACAACTTTTCCAGTGACAGCCATATCGAAATCTTAACCGTTTTTGAGTTATAAAGCAAAAAGTTTCAAGAGCTGTTGGCCCCTTATTTAAGGGGCCAGCCCTTTTTCAATAGTGTCAAATGAAAGCCCTTGAAATTCTGCACAACTTTTATTCTACATGTCTTAACAAAATATTTGTTGTTTAAAAGATACAAAGTAAAATATGTGTAAATTCTCGCACTTTTTGGAATCCCGTTTTTGACCCCCTACCTTTTTCTAAATAAAATACGAAATCCCAAAACAAAAACCGATGTGCACAACTTCAATGCCTCTATTATTCAAATTCGTTGGATTCCCATTCCCTGCTATTATAGTCTCAGAGCCTTTGTCTGGAAACCAAAGGCCCTAAAAAATTTTCAAAGGGAAATAACTCGTTAACGGAAGAGGAATTTTAAAGTTTATGATATGTTTTAGATAGTGTTTTGTAAAGTCTATTAGCCCTGAAAATTTGAGCAAAATCCGTTTAGAAATGAGTAAGATATGAAGCTTCAAAGTTCGCGTCTAGGAAAAAAAAAAAAAAAAAAAAGAAAAATAAGAATAATCTTAACCAGCACAATAATAGAAAGGTCTTCCGTTGGAAACGGAAGACCTTAATTACTCAAATACTAAGAAATAATTACCATTAGTTTAAGTAAAAATCCCTTTCCTGTTGAACTTAGACCCCATAAAGAAACTCACATTTTTCATTTTAACGTTATAAAATCAGTATACTTAATCACTTTGGAAACCACTTAAATCATTTTTAATAAATATCACTAACCAATTTTATCCTAAATTACTCAAATACTAAGAAATAAATACCATTAGTTTAAGTAAAAATCCTTTCCTATTGAACTTAGACTCCCATGAGGAAACCTATCAATTTCATTTCATCGTTCTAAAACAAGTATACTTATTCACTTAGGAAACCCTTTAAATCTTTTTCAATCAATATTTGTACCCTAATTTATCCTAAATAACACATACTAAGAAGTAATCACCATTAGTTTAAGTAAAAATCCTTTCCTGTTGAACTTAGACCCCATAAAGAAACTCATAATTTTCATTTTAATGTTTAAAAATCAGTATACTTATTTACTTTGGAAACCACTTAAATCACTTTTAATAACCCAATTTTATCCTAAATTACTCAAATACTAAGAAATAATTATCATTAGTTTAAGTTAAAATCCTTTCCCATTGAACTTAGACTCCCATGAGGAAACACATAATTTTCATTTTAACGTTCAAAAATCAGTATACTTATTCACTTAGGAAACCCCTTAAATCTTTTTCAATCAATATTTGTACCCTAATTTATCCTAAATTACACTAATACTAAGAAATAATCACCAATAGTTTCAGTACAAATCCGTTCCTATTGAACATAGACCCCAATGAAGAAACACATACTTTTCATTTTAATGTTATAAAATCAGTATATTTATTCACTTAGGAAACCCCTTAAATCTTTTTCAATCAATATTTGTACCCTAATTTATCCCAAAATAAACTAATACTAAGAAATAATCACCATTAGTTTAAGTAGAAGCCCTTTCCTATTGAAATTAGACTCCCATGAGGAAACCCATACTTTTCATTTTAATGTTCTAAAATCAGTATACTTATTCACTTAGGAAATCTCCTAAATCTTTTTCAATCAAGATGTTTATCCTAATGTATCCTAAATTACACTCATACCAAGAAATATTTACCATTAGTTTAAGTAAAAATCCTTTCCTATTGAACTTAGACTCCCATGAGGAAACACATAATTTTCATTTTAACGTTCAAAAATCAGTATACTTATTCACTTAGGAAGCCCCTTAAATCTTTTTCAATCAATATTTGTACCCTAATTTATCCTAAATTACACTATTACTAAGAAAAAATCACCATTAGTTTCAGTAGAAATCATTTCCTATTGAACCTAGACTCCCATGAGGAAACCTATAATTTTCATTTTATCGTTCTAAAACCAGTATACTTATTCACTTAGGAAACCCCTTAAATCTTTTTCAATCAATATTTGTACCCTAATTTATCCTAGATTACGCTAATACTAAGAAATAATCACCATTAGTTTAAGTAAAAATCCCTTTCTTGTTGAACTTAAACCCCATAAAGAAACTCACATTTTTCATTTTAACGTTATAAAATCAGTATACTTAATCACTTTGGAAACCACTTAAATCATTTTTAATAAATATCACTAACCAATTTTATCCTAAATTACTCAAATACTAAGAAATAAATACCATTAGTTTAAGTAAAAATCCTTTCCTATTGAACTTAGACTCCCATGAGGAAACACATAATTTTCATTTTAACGTTCAAAAATCAGTATACTTATTCACTTAGGAAACCCCTTAAATCTTTTTCAATCAATATTTGTACCCTAATTTATCCTAAATTACACTAATACTAAGAAATAATCACCATTAGTTTCAGTAGAAATCATTTCCTATTGAACCTAGACTCCCATGAGGAAACCTATAATTTTCATTTTATCATTCTAAAACCAGTATATCTTTTCACTTAGGAAACCCCTTAAATCTTTTTCAATAAATATTTGTACCCTAATTTATCCTAGATTACACTAATACTAAGAAATAATCACCATTAGTTTAAGTAAAAATCCCTTTCTTGTTGAACTTAGACCCCATAAAGAAACTCACATTTTTCATTTTAACGTTATAAAATCAGTATACTTAATCACTTAGGAAACCACTTAAATCATTTTTAATAAATATCACTAACCAATTTTATCCTAAATTACTCAAATACTAAGAAATAAATACCATTAGTTTAAGTAAAAATCCTTTCTTATTGAACTTAGACTCCCATGAGGAAACCCATTATTTTCATTTTAACATTCAAAAATCAGTATACTTATTCACTTAGGAAACCCCTTAAATCTTTTTCAATCAATATTTGTACCCTAATATATCCTAAATTTTACTAATACTAAGAAATAATCACCATTAGTTTCAGTACAAATCCTTTCCTGTTGAACTTAGACTCCCATGAGGAAACCTATAATTTTCATTTTATCATTCTAAAACCAGTATACTTATTCACTTAGGAAACCCCTTAAATCTTTTTCAATCAATATTTGTACCCTAATTTATCCTAGATTACACTAATACTAAGAATTAATCACCATTAGTTTAAGTAAAAATCCTTTCCTATTGAACTTAGACTCTCATGAGGAAACCTATAATTTTCATTTCATCGTTCTAAAACCAGTATACTTATTCACTTAGGAAACCCCTTAAATCTTTTTCATTCAATATTTGTACCCTAATTTATCCTAAATAACACTAATACTAAGAAGTAATCACCATTAGTTTAAGTAAAGATCCTTTCCTGTTGAACTTAGACCCCATAAAGAAACTCATAATTTTCATTTTAATGTTCTAAAATCAGTATACTTAATCACTTTGGAAACCACTTAAATCATTTTTAATAAATATCACTAACCAATTTTATCCTAAATTACTCAAATACTAAGAAATAATTACCATTAGTTTAAATAAAAATCCCTTTCCTGTTGAACTTAGACCCCATAAAGAAACTCACATTTTTCATTTTAACGTTTTAAAATCAGCATACTTAATCACTTTGGAAACCACTTAAATCATTTTTAATAAACCAATTTTATCCTAAATTACTCAAATACTAAGAAATAATTACCATTAGTTTAATTAAAAATCCTTTCCTATTGAACTTAGACTCCCATGAGGAAACACATAATTTTCATTTTAACGTTCAAAAATCAGTATACTTATTCACTTAGGAAACCCCTTAAATCTTTTTCAATCAATATTTGTACCCTAATTTATCCTAAATTACACTAATACTAAGAAATAATCACCATTAGTTTCAGTACAGATCCGTTCCTATTGAAAGTAGACCCCCATGAGGAAACTCTTACTTTTCTTTTTAACGTTATAAAATCAGTATACTTACCCATACAAAAAATTGTTATACTTAGTCATAATTTTTCTGTAACTAAAGTGTAACTTTTATGTACCCAAAATTTAGGTACATAAAAGTTATAACTTTTTTGTACCTTGATTGGACTTAAACTTTTTGCACTATAACTGAAATGTACCTACATTGAACTTAGAAATTTCTCAGTATAACTAAAATGTACCTACATTGAACTTAGAAATTTCTCAGTATAACTAAAATGTTCCTACATTGAACTTAGAAATTTCTCAATATAACTAAAATGTACCTACATTGAACTTAGAAAACTTTCAGTATAACTAAAATGTACCTACATTGAACTTAGAAACTTTCAGTATAACTAACATGTACCTACATTGAACTTAGAAATTTCTCAGTATAACTAAAATGTACCATCATTGAACTTAGTCATTTTGTGTATGCATCAATATCACACTGATTTTTTGCAGTAAATGCAGTTTGGACGTAATTTTTTTAGTGTCTCTTATCCAAAAGATTCAAGTCTAAAGTAGACTTTTCTCACAATATATATAAAGAAAAATATAAAATTTAGTTATAACTTGTCTTTTTTGTAAACAAATCACCGTAGTGTCGGGGGGGGGGGGTCAGTACATGTAAGTATAACACACTGGGTAGTTAAAATCACTAAGATTAGTTTAAAAACAATGACATAACCATAATAACGATCCAGTTCATCAATTGCAACAAAGACACCTGTTAAAAATTCCATTGTTTTTATAAGACACGAAACACAGGAAATCACTTTCCGCCTGAACGCACACACATCCCAGGTTAACACTAAAGGGTGTCAATGAGGTCATGATTAGTCCGTGCTGTGTTGACACTGATGTTTGTTTAAGATATAAAGTTCAATGCAGAAGTTATTGTTGTGTGTTTTGACCAGTAGAAATGTTTATTTTGCTTCTGCAAGTATTATTTTGTTATTTGTCTGTTGAACATCATAAGACATTTATGATTTCGTTTAAATACTAAGCGGTAGCATAAACTTTTTATGATCAGTGAACAAACTTCAAAAAGTAACCAGTAGGCTTAACCCATGTATGATGGAGTAGAGTGGATTTCTTGAAATTGATTCAGAATTTTTCCCATATCATTGAATGCATGCGAAAAAAGGGGGGTACGGGAGGGGGGCTGGTGGTATTGTTTGTTATGATAAGAGGTATTCACCTAGGCTTTATTAATTCACATATTTGATTAATAGACATGCTAACAAAAAACAATGTTACTATTTCCATCTGTATGTTTTCCATGTACTAACTCTCATCGTAATTTTATAACAGTACATAGCTAAAGACTCCGTTATTTACTTTGTGAAACATGATTTATTCAAAAAGATGTTATAATTTTCGGTTAAACACATTCATCGCTTGAAAAATACATTAGTATTTAAATGCATCTAGTTTTTAAATTTCCTTCATATTGAAAAAAATATTCAAAATGGCGGCTCTTGATACCGGAAATGCCGAGTTTTGATGATCGGTTAATAAACTAAGAGGTTTTATGGAAAGAAAATATTACTTTAATTTGTTTCATTAAAATGCAGAAATCCTACGATAATATTTAATAAATAATATTGTGTTTTAACTAAAAGAAATTTTAAAGATTTAACCCGGTATTAATCGTGTCTCTAACGCGATTGGTCAAAATTTCAAATTTTGATTATCGTGAATTTTGATTGGACAATTGCCATTCCGCCATCAAATTTTGAAATGGGCAAAGGAGACAGGAGCTGTTTTGAGGTTTTTCCAGATTTTTTCAAGAAATATGCAGAATTACAGCATGTTGTATGTAGTAATGAAACTGCAAGCAGTGTTTTCATAGAGATAGACATTTATATGACCTGGATAATATGGCTGTACTTGTGGAAGACCATTTTCATTCAGGGTAAGTCTGATATACAAACACGTCATTTTAAACAGAATGTTAAATAATTCATTTGTGTTTGCTCATTTCAATTTTCAGATTATTGTTATGTACTTGGAAATGAATCCCATTTTGAATATTTCTAGAATTCTCATAAGAAGTGCATGATTTAATTATCTATTTATCAAAGTCTATGCAGCCATGTTTATCTGATGATAAACATTCTATAATCAAATTATGGCCAACCTTTTTTTTAAAAAGGGTATCACTGTATTGCAGAAAAATCCCAACCAAGCCCAGCAGACTGTACACCAGATTGAAGACACATCATTAATACAAGATTAAAAAAGTAAGTATCTGTGTTTATCAAGTATTCAGAAATAAGATATACAGATTTTAACTATATAAAATGTATATTTTTTAGTAAAATAAATTATTGTGGATCAGAGAATATAATGGCAACTGCTGTAATTTTATATCAATGTTACTGATATTTAATTACATTTTATGCTACATATATTGAAAATTGTCAAACAGTATCATGTTTTAAATTTTGTTGTCTTTTTTTAGATTGATGGAGGACGAGGATATACTATTATGAAAGAGATCTGTCAAGTGCAATCCTTCCCGTAGAAATACATGCAGTCATGTTAACAGAAGCCAGTTTTCACCTGCCAGGTGCAGGTCACATATATATTCAACATGGGTATGCTATATAATTTTCTGTTTTATGTAAAAGTTGTCAAGGATTTTTACAGTTACAATGTAAGTACATGTAGTAAGAAATTGCCATAATAAAACATTCTTTTTGATACATTTTAGGAACAGATTCAAGAAGAGATCCGGTTGTTTGCTGATACATTACTGCAGGTCATTGGTATCTAGAACCAGGACTGTTTAAAAAATCACTAGCATGTTAGGAACCTAAAACATGTTTTATAAAAGTTGTAGTCAATTTTTGGTTTACAAAATAATGTTTTTCAAACTTTCTATTCAAATTTAGTAAGAGCATTTGACATACATGTAATCCCAAATGCTTTTATGTTAGATTATTGCTTTAAATTATTTCCAAAACTTACAAATAGGGTCTGTATATAGTTTGTGATGGTGTATGATTTCACTTGTTGAGTGATTTCTATATCCTTGCAAAGGCTTGGGGATAGAAATCACATAACTTATTTGTTAAAAACCATTGACCATCACAAACCATGAGAGATTCTTTTTATCAAATGTTTTAATCATGTTTTATTACTTCTTGAATAGAATTTTCCATGCAATACTTTCGAATGACATTTCAAAAGAAATACTTAAAAATTCCCTTGTGACATTGTCACAGTGTAATGTCAAAAAATGTATTACATAGTGATATCCACCAAATATTGAGCTAACAATGTGATAATTATTTAAACAAAGTGCTTTCTTTGGTAATTTATGCGAGATATGAATGTGGCGACATTGCAGAAAAAATACATAACCCGCATTATTTATGTAAATTTTTTATGCAATGATCACAAACCATTTTATTTATGTGCATCGGTATGTTAGCTAAAACTTTTAGTAAAAGAAACAGCCAAATCGTCTCCTATGGGAATTTGAGTCTGACATCATCCTGATTATTTTGTGCAGTTTATGATTTTTCTTAGGTCATTTTAGGTTTTGACCAATCGATAAACGGGGCGTGTAGATTTCAGTCTGGCTGTGTGTATAGAGCTATGAATTAGCTATAATTTTCCGTAAGAAATAGAGGAAAACATACTCGGTAGATGTAAATATTATTCAATAAACTCTATAACATATTGATTGACAAAAACAATGACTTGTGTACTTTTGCTCACAGAACAGATATGATTTTAAATTCCTATTCAAGAGCAAAAACAATTTGATGACAAGTTCTATGTGTCAACATTGGGACTTTTTATTCATCTGTATAACACCTGTACCTGGTTTTTGTTTTTTTTTACCTGAAGTTTATGATAAATATTTTGTGCCTACATCGATATGTAACTTTTCTGTACCTAAAAGATGACTTTTCTGTAATTATATGTATAACTTTTCTGTACCTAAATCTATAACTTTTCTGTACCTAAAAGATAACTTTTCTGTAACTATATGTATAACTTTTCTATACATAAATCTATAACTTTTCTGTACCTAAAATCTTTTTCAATCAATATTTGTACCCTAATTTATCCAAAAATAAACTAATACTAAGAAATAATCACCATTAGTTTAAGTAGAGATCCTTTCCTATTGAAATTAGACTCCCATGAGGAAACCCATACTTTTCATTTTAATGTTCTAAAATCAGTATACTTATTCACTTAGGAAATCCCCTAAAACTTTTTCAATCAATATGTTTATCCTAATTTATCCTAAATTACACTAATACTAGAAAATAATCACCATTAGTTTCAGTACAAATCCTTTCCTATTAAACTTAGACTCCCATGATGAAACCCATACTTTTCATTTTAACGTTCTAAAATCAATACACTTATTCACTTAGGAAACCCCCTAAATCTTTTTCAATCAATAAGTATCCTAATTTATCCTAAATTACAGTAATACTAAGAATTAATCACCATTAGTTTAATTAAAGATCCTTTCCTTTTGAACTTAGACCCCAATGAGGAAACCTGTACTTTTCATTTTAACGTTCTAAAATCAGTATACTAAATCACTTAGGAAACCCCCTAAATCTTTTTGGATCATTATCTGTACCCAAATTTGTCTTACATTATACTAATACTAAGAAACAATCACCATTAGTTTAAGTAGAAATCCTTTCCTATTGAACTTAGACTCCCATGAGGAAACCTATAATTTTCATTTTATCATTCTTATTCACTTAGGAAACCTGTTAAATCTTTTTCAATCAATATTTGTACCCTAATTTATCCTAAATTACACTAATACTAAGAAATAATCACCATTAGTTTAAGTAGAAATCCTTTCCTATTGAACTTAGACTCTCATGAGGAAACAAATAATTTTCATTTTATCGTTCTAAAAGCAGTATACTTATTCACTTAGGAAACCCCTTAAATCTTTTTCATTCAATATTTGTACCCTAATTTATCCTAAATAACACTAATACTAAGAAGTAATCACCATTAGTTTAAGTAAAAATCCTTTCCTGTTGAACTTAGACCCCATAAAGAAACTCATAATTTTCATTTTAACGTTCTAAAATCAGTATACTTAATCACTTTGGAAACCACTTAAATCATTTTTAATAAATATCACTAACCAATTTTATCCTAAATTACTCAAATACTAAGAAATAATTACCATTAGTTTAAGTAAAAATCCCTTTCCTGTTGAACTTAGACCCCATAAAGAAACTCATACTTTTCATTTTAACGTTATAAAATCAGTATACTTAATCACTTTGGAAACCATTTAAATCATTTTTAATAAACCAATTTTATCCTAAATTACTCAAATACTAAGAAATAATTACCATTAGTTTAAGTAAAAATCCTTTCCTATTGAACTTAGACTCCCATGAGGAAACACATAATTTTCATTTTAACGTTCTAAAATCAGTATACTTATTCACTTAAGAAACCCCTTAAATCTTTTTCAATCAATATTTATACCCTAATTTATCCTAAATTACACTAATATTAAGAAATAATCACCATTAGTTTCAGTACAAATCCGTTCCTATTGAACGTAGACCCCCATGAGAAAACTCATACTTTTCATTTTAACGTTATAAAATTAGTATACTTATTCACTTAGGAAACCCTTTAAATCTTTTTCAATCAATATTTGTACCCTAATTTATCCAAAAATAAACTAATACTAAGAAATAATCACCATTAGTTTAAGTAGAAGTCCTTTCCTATTGAAATTAGACTCCCATGAGGAAACCCATACTTTTTATTTTAATGTTCTAAAATCAGTATACTTATTCACTTAGGAAAATCTCCTAAATCTTTTTCAATCAATATATTTATCCTAATTTATCCTAAATTACACTAATACTAGAAAATAATCACAATAAGTTTCAGTACAAATCCTTTCCTATTGAATTTAGACTCCCATGATGAAACCCATACTTTTCATTTTAACGTTCTAAAATCAGTATACTTATTCACTTAGGAAACCCCCTAAATCCTTTTCAATCAATATTTGTACCCTAATTTATTCTTAATTACAGTAATACTAAGAATTAATCACCATTAGTTTAATTAAAGATCCTTTCCTTTTGAACTTAGACCCCAATGAGGAAACCTGTACTTTTCATTTTAACGTTCTAAATCAGTATACTTAATCACTTAGGAAACCTCCTAAATCTTTTTGGATCATTATCTGTACCCAAATTTGTCTTAAATTACACTAATACTAAGAAACAATCACCATTAGTTTAAGTAGAAATCCTTTCCTATTGAACTAAGACTAACATGAGGAAACCTATAATTTTCATTTTATCATTCTTATTCACTTTGAAAACCTCTTAAATCTTTTTCAATCAATATTTGTACCCTAATTTATCCTTAAATAACACTAATACTAAGAAATAATCACCATTAGTTTATTAAGTAAAAATCCTTTCCTATTGAACTTAGACTCCCATGAGGAAACCAGTCCTATAATTTTCATTTTATCATTCTTATTCACTTAGAAAACCTCTTAAATCTTTTTCAATCAATATTTGTACCCTAATTTATCCTTAAATAACACTAATACTAAGAAATAATCACCATTAGTTTATTAAGTAAAATTCCTTTCCTATTGAACTTAGACTTCCATGAGGAAACCTATTATTTTCATTTTATCGTTCTAAAACTAGTATACTTATTCACTTAGGAAACCCCTTAAATCTTTTTCAATCAATATTTGTACCCTAATTTATCCTAGATTACACTAATACTAAGAAATAATCACCATTAGTTTAAGTAAAAATCCTTTCCTGTTGAACTTAGACCCCATAAATAAACTCAAATTTTTCATTTTAACGTTATAAAATCAGTAAACTTAATCACTTTGGAAACCAAATAAATCATTTTTAATAAATATCACTAACCAATTGTATCCTAAACTACTCAAATACTAAGAAATAATTACCATTAGTTTAAGTAGAAATCCTTTCCTATTGAACTTAGACTCCCATGAGGAAACCTATACTTTTCATTATAACGTTTTAAATCCAGTATACTTATTCACTTAGGAAACCCCTTAAATCTTTTTCAATCAATATTTATACCCTTATTTATCCTAAATTACACTAACATTAAGAAATAATCACCATTAGTTGAAGTAAAAATCCTTTCCTATTGAACTAAGACTCCAATGAGGAAACCTATACTTTTTATTTAATGTTCTAAAATCAGTATACTTTTTCACTTAGGAAACCCCTTAAATCTTTTTCAATCAATATTTGAACCCTAATTTATCCTAAATTACACTAATACTAAGAAAGAATCACCATTAGTTTCATTAACAATCCTTTCCTATTGAACTTAGACCCCCATGAGGAAACCCATAATTCATTTTAACGTTCTAAAATCAGTATACTTAATCACCTAGGAAACCCCTTAAATCTTTTTCAATCAATATTTGTACCCTTTTTTTTTTATCCCAAATTACACTAATACTAAGAAATAATCACCATTAGTTTAAGTAAATCCTTTCCTGTTGAACTTAGACCCATAAAGAAACTCATAATTTTCATTTTAACGTTATAAAATCAGTATACTTCATCACTTTGGAAACCACTTAAATCATTTTTAATAAATATCACTAACCAATTTTATCCTAAATTACTCAAATACTAAGAAATAATTACCATTAGTTTACTTAGGAAACCCCTTAAATCTTTTTCAATCAATATTTATACCCTTATTTATCCTTAAATAACACTAACATTAAGAAATAATCACCATTAGTTGAAGTAAAAATCCTTTCCTATTGAACTAAGACTCCAATGAGGAAACCTATACTTTTCATTTTAACGTTCTATAACCAGTATACTTATTCACTTAGGAAACCCCTTAAATCTTTTTCAATCAATATTAATACCCTAATTTATCTTAGATTACACTCATACTAAGAATTAATCACCATTAGTTAAAGTAGAAATCCTTTCCTATTGAACTTAGACTCTCATGAGGAAACCTATAATTTTGATTTTATCGTTCTAAAATCAGTATACTTATTCAATTAGGAAACCCCTTAAATCTTTTTAATTCAATATTTGTATCCTAATTTATCCTAAATAACACTAATACTAAGAAGTAATCACCATTAGTTTAAGTAAAAATCCTTTCCTGTTGAACTTAGACCCCATAAAGAAACTCATACTTTTCATTTTAACGATATAAAATCAGTATACTTATTCACTTAGGAAACCCCTTAAATCTTTTTCATTTAATATTTGTACCCTAATTTATCCAAAATCACAGTAATACTAAGAAATAATCAACATTACTTTAAGTAGAAGTCCTTTCGTATTGAAATTAGACTCCCATGAGGAAATCCATACTTTTTATTTTAATGTTCTAAAATCAGTATACTTATTCACTTAGGAAATCCCCTAAATCTTTTTCAATCAATATGTTTATCCTAATTTATCCTAAATTATACTAATACTAGAAAATAATCACCATAAGTTTCAGTACAAATCTTTTCCTATTGAATTTAGACTCCCATGATGAAACCCATACTTTTCATTTTAACGTTCTAAAATCAGTATACTTATTCATTTAGTAAAACCCCTTAAATCTTTTTCATTCAATATTTGTACCCTAATTTATCCAAAATTACACTAATACTAAGAAATAATCACCATTAGTTTAAGTAAAAATCCTTTCCTGTTGAACTTAGAGTCTTATGAGGAAACTTATAATTTTCATTTTAACGTTCTAAAACCGGTATATTTATTCACTTAGGAAACCCCCTAAATCTTTTTCAATCAATATTTATACCCTTATATATCCTAAATTACTTTAACATTAAGAAATAATCACCATTAATTTCAGTAAAAATCCTTCCCTATTGAACTTAGACCCCCATGAGGAAACCCATAATTCATTTTAACGTTCAAAATCAGTATGCTTAATCACCTAGGAAACCCCTTAAATCTTTTTCAATCAATATTTATACCCTAATTTATCCTAAATTACACTAATACTAGGATATAATCACCATTACTTTAAGTAAAAATCCTTTCCTACTGAACTTAGACTCCCAAGAGGAAACCCATAATTTTCATGTTATCGTTCTAAAATCAGTATACTTATTCACTTAGGAAACCCCTTAAATCTTTTTCAATCAATATTTGTACCCTAATTTATTCTAAATTACACTAATACTAAGAAATAATCACCATTAGTTTCAGTACAAATCTGTTCCTATTGAACGTAGACCCCCATGAGGAAACTCATACTTTTCATTTTAACGTTATAAAATCAGTATACTTATTCACTTAGGAAACCCCTTAAATCTTTTTCAATCAATATTTGTACCCTAATTTATCCTAAATTACACTAATACTAAGAAATAATCACCATTAGTTTCAGTACAAATCCGTTCCTATTGAACTTAGACCCCCATGAGGAAACTCATACTTTTCATTTTAACGTTATAAAATTAGTATACTTATTCACTTAGGAAACCCCTTAAATCTTTTTTAATCAATATTTGTACCCTAATTTATCCAAAAATAAACTAATACTAAGAAATAATCACCATTAGTTTAAGTAGAAGTCTTTTCCTATTGAAATTAGACTCCCATGAGGAAACCCATACTTTTTATTTTAATGTTCTAAAATCAGTATACTTATTCACTTAGGAAATCTCCTAAATCTTTTTCAATCAATATGTTTATCCTAATTTATCCTAAATTACACTAATACTAGAAAATAATCACAATTAGTTTCAGTACAAATCCTTTCCTATTGAATTTAGACTCCCATGATGAAACCCATACTTTTCATTTTAACGTTCTAAAATCAGTATACTTATTCACTTAGGAAAGCCCCTAAATCCTTTTCAATCAATATTTGTACCCTAATTTATTCTTAATTACAGTAATACTAAGAATTTATCACCATTAGTTTATTTAAAGATCCTTTCCTTTTGAACTTAGACCCCAATGAGGAAACCTGTACTTTTCATTTTAACGTTCTAAAATCAGTATACTTAATCACTTAGGAAACCTCCTAAATCTTTTTGGATCATTATCTGTACCCAAATTTGTCTTAAATTACACTAATACTAAGAAACAATCACCATTAGTTTAAGTAGAAATCTTTTCCTATTGAACTTAGACTCCCATGAGGAAACCTATAATTTTCATTTTATCATTCTTGTTCACTTAGAAAACCTCTTAAATCTTTTTGAATCAATATTTGTACCCTAATTTATCCTTAAATAACACTAATACTAAGAAATAATCACCATTAGTTTATTAAGTAAAAATCCTTTCCTATTGAACTTAGACTCCCATGAGGAAACCTATTATTTTCATTTTATCGTTCTAAAACTAGTATACTTATTCACTTAGGAAACCCCTTAAATCTTTTTCAATCAATATTTGTACCCTAATTTATCCTAGATTACACTAATACTAAGAAATAATCACCATTAGTTTAAGTAAAAATCCTTTCCTGTTGAACTTAGACCCCATAAACAAACTCAAATTTTTCATTTTAACGTTAAAAAATCAGTAAACTTAATCACTTTGGAAACCAAATAAATCATTTTTAATAAATATCACTAACCAATTTTATCCTAAACTACTCAAATACTAAGAAATAATTACCATTAGTTTAAGTAGAAATCCTTTCCTATTGAACTTAGACTCCCATGAGGAAACCTATACTTTTCATTATAACGTTTTAAATCCAGTATACTTATTCACTTAGGAAACCCCTTAAATCTTTTTCAATCGATATTTATACCCTTATTTATCCTAAATTACACTAACATTAAGAAATGATCACCATGAGTTGAAGTAAAAATCCTTTCCTATTGAACTAAGACTCCAATGAGGAAACTCATACTTTTCATTTTAATGTTCTAAAATCAGTATACTTTTTCACTTAGGAAACCCCTTAAATCTTTTTCAATCAATATTTGTACCCTAATTTATCCTAATTACACTAATACTAAGAAAGAATCACCATTAGTTTCATTAACAATCCTTTCCTATTGAACTTAGACCCCCATGAGGAAACCCATAATTCATTTTAACATTCTAAAATCAGTATACTTAATCACCTAGGAAACCCCTTAAATCTTTTTCAATCAATATTTGTACCCTTTTTTTTTATCCCAAATTACACTAATACTAAGAAATAATCACCATTAGTTTAAGTAAATCCTTTCCTGTTGAACTTAGACCCATAAAGAAACTCATAATTTTCATTTTAACGTTATAAAATCAGTATACTTAATCACTTTGGAAACCACTAAAATCATTTTTAATAAATATCACTAACCAATATTATCCTAAATTACTCAAATACTAAGAAATAATTACCATTAGTTTAAGTACAAATCCTTTCTTATTGAACTTAGACTCCCATGAGGAAACCCATAATTTTCATTTTAACGTTCTATAACCAGTATACTTATTCACTTAGGAAACCCCTTAAATCTTTTTCAATCAATATTTGTACCCTAATTTATCCTAGATTACACTAATACTAAGAATTAATCACCATTAGTTAAAGTAGAAATCCTTTCCTATTGAACTTAGACTCTCATGAGGAAACCTATAATTTTGATTTTATCGTTCTAAAATCAGTATACTTATTCAATTAGGAAACCCCTTAAATCTTTTTAATTCAATATTTGTATCCTAATTTATCCTAAATAACACTAATACTAAGAAGTAATCACCATAAGTTTAAGTAAAAATCCTTTCCTGTTGAACTTAGACCCCATAAAGAAACTCATAATTTTCATTTTAATGTTCTAAAATCAGTATACTTATTCACTTAGGAAACCTCTTAAATCTTTTTCAATCAATATTTGTACCCTAATTTATCCTAAATTACACTAATGCTTGGATATAATCACCATTAGTTTATTAAGTAAAAATCCTTTCCTATTGAACCTAGACCCTCATGAGGAAACTCAACTTTTCATTTTAACGATATAAAATCAGTATACTTATTCACTTAGGAAACCCCTTAAATCTTTTTCATTCAATATTTGTACCCTAATTTATCCCAAATTACAGTAATACTAAGAAACAATCACCATTACTTTAAGTAGAAGTCCTTTCCTATTGAAATTAGACTCCCATGAGGAAATCCATACTTTTTATTTTAATGTTCTAAAATCAGTATACTTATTCACTTAGGAAATCCCCTAAATCTTTTTCAATCAATATGTTTATCCTAATTTATCTTAAATTATACTAATACTAGAAAATAATCACCATACGTTTCAGTACAAATCCTTTCCTATTGAATTTAGATTCCCATGATGAAACCCATACTTTTCATTTTAACGTTCTAAAATCAGTATACTTATTCACTTAGTAAAACCCCTTAAATCTTTTTCATTCAATATTTGTACCCTAATTTATCCTAAATTACACTAATACTAAGAAATAATCACCATTAGTTTAAGTAAAAATCCTTTCCTGTTGAACTTAGAGTCTTATGAGGAAACTTATAATTTTCATTTTAACGTTCTAAAACCGGTACATTTATTCACTTAGGAAACCCCCTAAATCTTTTTCAATCAATATTTATACCCTTATATATCCTAAATTACTTTAACATTAAGAAATAATCACCATTAATTTCAGTAAAAATCCTTCCCTATTGAACTTAGACCCCCATGAGGAAACCCATAATTCATTTTAACGTTCAAAATCAGTATGCTTAATCAACTAGGAAACCCCTTAAATCTTTTTCAATCAATATTTATACCCTTATTTATCCTAAATTACACTAACATTAAGAAATAATCACCATTAGTTGAAGTAAAAATCCTTTCCTATTGAACTAAGACTCCAATGAGGAAACCTATACTTTTTATTTAATGTTCTAAAATCAGTATACTTTTTCACTTAGGAAACCCCTTAAATCTTTTTCAATCAATATTTGTACCCTAATTTATTCTAAATTACACTAATACTAAGAAATAATCACCATTAGTTTCAGTACAAATCTGTTCCTATTGAACGTAGACCCCCATGAGGAAACTCATAATTTTCATTTTATCGTTCTAAAATCAGTATACTTATTCACTTAGGAAACCCCTTAAATCTTTTTCAATCAATATTTGTACCCTAATTTATTCTAAATTACACTAATACTAAGAAATAATCACCATTAGTTTCAGTACAAATCTGTTCCTATTGAACGTAGACCCCCATGAGGAAACTCATACTTTTCATTTTAACGTTATAAAATTAGTATACTTATTCACTTAGTAACCCCTTAAATCTTTTTTAATCAATATTTGTACCCTAATTTATCCAAAAATAAACTAATACTAAGAAATAATCACCATTAGTTTAAGTAGAAGTCCTTTCCTATTGAAATTAGACTCCCATGAGGAAACCCATACTTTTTATTTTAATGTTCTAAAATCAGTATACTTATTCACTTGGGAAATCTCCTAAATCTTTTTCAATCAATATGTTTATCCTTATTTATCCTAAATTACACTAATACTAGCAAATAATCACAATAAGTTTCAGTACAAATCCTTTCCTATTGAATTTAGACTCCCATAGTTAAACCCATACTTTTCATGTTAACGTTCTAAAATCAGTATACTTATTCACTTAGGAAACCCCCTAAATCTTTTTCAATCAATATTTGTACCCTATATTATTCTAAATTACAATAATACTAAGAAATAATCACCATTAGTTTAAGTAAAACATTTCCTGTTGAACTTAGACCCCATAAAGAAACTCATAATTTTCATTTTAATGTTCTATAACTAGTATACTTATTCACTTAGGAAACCCCTTAAATCTTTTTCATTCAATATTTTTACCCTAATTTATCCTAAATAACACTAATACTAAGAAGTTATCACCATTAGTTTAAGTAAAAATCCTTTCCTGTTGAACTTAGACCCCATAAAGAAACTCATAATTTTCATTTTAATGTTCTAAAATCAGTATACTTAATCACTTTGGAAACCACTTAAATCATTTTTAATAAATATCACTAACCAATTTTATCCTAAATTACTCAAATACTAAGAAATAATTACCATTAGTTTAAGAAGTAATCCCTTTCCTGTTGAACTTAGACTCCCATGAGGAAACACATAATTTTCATTTTAACGTTCTAAAATCAGTATACTTATTCACATAGGAAACCCCCTAAATCTTTTTCAATCAATATTTGTACCCTAATTTATTCCAAATTACAGTAATACTAAGAATTAATCACCATTAGTTTAATTAAAGATCCTTTCCTTTTGAACTTAGACCCCAATGAGGAAACCTGTACTTTTCATTTTAACGTTCTAAAATCAGTATACTTAATCACTTAGGAAACCCCCTAAATCTTTTTGGATCATTATCTGTACCCAAATTTGTCTTAAATTACACTAATACTAAGAAACAATCACCATTAGTTTCAGTACAAATCCTTTCCTATTGAACTTAGACTCCCATGAGAAAACCCATAATTTTCATTTTAACGTTTTAAAATCAGTATACTAAATCACCTAGGAAACCCCCTAAATCTTTTTCAATTATAATTTATACCCTTATTTATCCTAAATTACAGTAATACTAAGAAATAATCACCATTAGTTTAAGTAAAAAACTTTTTCTGTTGATCTTAGACTCTCATGAGGAAACCTATAATTTTCATTTTAACGATATAAAATCAGTATAATTATTCACTTAGGAAACCTCTTAAATCTTTTTCAATCAATATTTGTACCCTAATTTATCCTAAATTACACTAATGCTTGGAAATAATCACCATTAGTTTATTACACTAATACTAAGAAATAATCACCATTAGTTTAAGTAAAAATTCTTTCCTGCTGAACTTAGACTCCCATGAGGAAACCCATAATTTTCATTTTATCGTTCTAAAATTAGTATACTTATTCACTTAGGAAACCCCTTAAATCTTTTTCAATCAATATTTGTACCCTAATTTATCCCAAAATAAACTAATACTAAGAAATAATCACCATTAGTTTAAGTAGAAGTCCTTTCCTATTGAAATTAGAATCCCATGAGAAAACCCATAATTTTCATTTTAATGTTCTAAAATCAGTATACTTATTCATTTAGGAAATCCCCTAAATCTTTTTCAATCAATATGTTTATCCTAATTTATCCTAAATTACACCAAAACTAGCAAATAATCACCATAAGTTTCAGTACAAATCCTTTCCTATTGAACTTAGTCTCCCATGATGAAACCCATACTTTTCATTTTAACGTTCTAAAATCAGTATACTTATTCACTTAGGAAACCCCTTAAATCTTTTTCAATCAATATTTGTACCCTAATTTATTCTTAATTACAGTAATACTAAGAAATAATCACCATTATTTTAAGTAAATCCTTTCCTGTTGAACTAAGACCCCATAAAGAAACTCATAATTTTCATTTTAACGTTATAATATCAGTATACTTAATCACTTTGGAAACCACTTAAATCATTTTTAATAAATATCACTAACCAATTTTATCCTAAATTACTCAAATACTAAGAAATAATTACCATTAGTTTAAGTACAAATCCTTCCCTATTGAACTTAGACTCCCATGAGGAAACCCATAATTTTCATTTTAACGTTCTAAAATCAGTATACTTATTCACTAAGGAAACCCCTTAAATCTTTTTCAATCAATATTTGTACCCTAATTTATCCTAAATTACACTAATACTAAGAAATAATCACCATTAGTTTCAGTACAAATCCTTTCCTGCTGAACTTAGACTCCCATGAGGAAACCCATAATTTTTATTTTAACGTTCTATAACCTGTATATTTATTCACTTAGGAAACCCCTTAAATCTTTTTCATTCAATATTTGTACCCTAATTTATCCTAAATAACACTAATAATAAGAAGTTATCACCATTAGTTTAAGTAAAAAATCCTTTCCTGTTGAACTTAGACCCCATAAAGAAACTCATAATTTTCATTTTAATGTTCTAAAATCAGTATACTTAATCACTTTGGAAACCCCTTAAATCATTTTTAATATATATCACTAACCAATTTTATCCTAAATTACTCAAAAACTAAGAAATAACTACCATTAATTTAAGTAAAAATCCTTTCCTATTGAACTTAGACTCCCATGAGGAAACACATAATTTTCATTTTAACGTTCTAAAATCAGTATACCTATTCACTTAGGAAACCCCTTAAAACTTTTTCAATCAATATTTGTACCCTAATTTATCCTAAATTACACTAATGCTAAGAAATAATCACCATTTGTTTCAGTACAAATCCTTTCCTATTGAACGTAGACCCCCATGAGGAAACTCATACTTTTCATTTTAACGTTATAAAATCAGTATACTTATTCACTTAGGAAACCCCTTAAATCTTTTTCAATCAATATTTGTACCCTAATTTATCCCAAAATTAACTAATACTAAGAAATAATCACCATTAGTTTAAGTAGAAGTCCTTTCCTATTGAAATTAGACTCCCATGAGGAAACCCATACTTTTTATTTTAATGTTCTAATATCAGTATACTTATTCACTTAGGAAATCCCCTAAATTTTTTTCAATCAATATGTTTATCCTAATTTATCCTAAATTACCATAATACTAGAAAATAATCACAATAAGTTTCAGTACAAATCCTTTCCTATTGAATTTAGACTCCCATGATGAAACCCATACTTTTCATTTTAACGTTCTAAAATCAGTATACTTATTCACTTAGGAAACCCCCTAAATCTTTTTCAATCAATATTTGTACCCTAATTTATTCTAAATTACAGTAATACTAAGAATTAATCACCATTAGTTTAATTAAAGATCCTTTCCTTTTGAACTTAAACCCCAATGAGGAAACCTGTACTTTTCATTTTAACGTTCTAAAATCAGTATACTTAATCACTTAGGAAACCCCTTAAATCTTTTTCAATCAATATTTGTACTCTAATTTAATCTAAATTACACTAATACTAAGAAATAATCACCATTAGTTTCATTAACAATCCTTTCCTATTGAACTTAGACCCCCATGAGGAAACCCATAATTCATTTTAACGTTCTAAAATCAGTATACTTAATCACTTAGGAAACCCCTTAAATCTTTTTCAATCAATATTTGTACCCTTTTTTTATCCCAAATTACACTAATACTAAGAAATAATCACCATTAGTTATAGAAGTCCTTTCCTGTTGATCTTAGACCCATAAAGAAACTCATAATTTTCATTTTAACGTTATAAAATCAGTATACTTAATCACTTTGGAAACCACTTAAATCATTTTTAATAAATATCACTAACCAATTTTATCCTAAATTACTCAAATACTAAGAAATAATTACCATTAGTTTAAGTACAAATCCTTTCCTATTGAACTTAGACTCCCATGTGGAAACCAATAATTTTCATTTTAACGTTCTAAAATCAGTATACTAATTCACTTAGGAAACCCCTTAAATCTTTTTCAATCAATATTTGTACCCTAATTTATCCTAAATTACACTAATACTAAGAAATAATCACAATTAGTTTCATTAACAATCCTTTCCTATTGAACTTAGACCCCCATGAGGAAACACATAATTTTCATTTTAACGTTCTATAACCAGTATACTTATTCACTTAGGAAACCCCTTAAATCTTTTTCAATCAATATTTGTACCCTAATTTATCCTAGATTACACTAATACTAAGAATTAATCACCATTAGTTAAAGTAGAAATCCTTTCCTATTGAACTTAGACTCTCATGAGGAAACCTATAATTTTCATTTTATCGTTCTAAAATCAGTATTCTTATTCACTTAGGAAACCCCTTAAATCTTTTTCATTCAATATTTGTACCCTAATTTATCCTAAATAACACTGATACTAAGAAGTAATCACCATTAGTTTAAGTACAAATCCTTCCCTGTTGAACTTAGACCCCATAAAGAAATTCATAATTTTCATTTTAACGTTCTATAACCAGTATACTTATTCACTTAGGAAACCCCTTAAATCTTTTTCAATCAATATTTGTACCCTAATTTATCCTAAATTACACTTAGACTAATACTTGGAAATAATCAGCATTAGTTTAAGTAAAAATCCTTTCCTATTGAACTTAGACTCCCATGAGGAAACCCATAATTTTCATTTTAACGTTTTAAAATCAGTATACTAAATCACCTAGGAAACCCCCTAAATCTTTTTCAATCATAATTTATACCCCTATTTATCCTAAATTACAGTAATACTAAGAAATAATCACCATTAGTTTAAGTAAAAATCCTTTCCTGTTGATCTTAGACTCTCATGAGGAAACCTATAATTTTCATTTTAACGTTTTAAATCCAGTATACTTATTCACTTCGGAAACCCCTTAAATCTTTTTCATTCAATATTTTTACCCTAATTTATCCTAAATTACACTAATGCTTGGAAATAATCACCATTAGTTTATTAAGTAAAAATCCTTTCCTATTGAACCTAGACCCTCATGAGGAAACTCATACTTTTCATTTTAACGTTATAAAATCAGTATACTTATTCACTTAGGAAACCCCTTAAATCTTTTTCATTCAATATTTGTACCCTAATTTATCCAAAATTACACTAATACTAAGAAATAATCACCATTAGTTTAGGTAAAAATCCTTTCCTGTTGAACTTAGACTCTTATGAGGAAACCTATAATTTTCATTTTAACGTTCTAAAACCGGTATATTTATTCACTTAGGAAACCCCTTAAATCTTTTTAAATCAATATTTATACCCTTATATATCCTAAATTACTTTAACATTAAGAAATAATCACCATTAATTTCAGTACAAATCCTTTCCTGCTGAACTTAGACTCCCATGAGGAAACCCATAATTTTCATTTTAACGTTCTATAACCAGTATACTTATTCACTTAGGAAACCCCTTAAATCTTTTTCAATCAATATTTGTACCCTAATTTATCCTAAATTACAGTTAGACTAATACTTGGAAATAATCAGCATTAGTTTAAGTAAAAATCCTTTCCTATTGAACTTAGACTCCCATGAGGAAACCCATAATTTTCATTTTAACGTTTTAAAATCAGTATACTAAATCACCTAGGAAAAACCCTAAATCTTTTTCAATCATAATTTATACCCTTATTTATCCTAAATTACAGTAATACTAAGAAATAATCACCATTAGTTTAAGTAAAAATCCTTTCCTGTTGATCTTAGACTCTCATGAGGAAACCTATAATTTTCATTTGAACGTTCTAAAATCAGTATACTTATTCACTTAGGAAACCTCTTAAATCTTTTTCAATCAATATTTGTACCCTATTTTATCCTAAATTACACTAATGCTTGGAAATAATCACCATTAGTTTATTAATTTAAAATCCTTTCCTATTGAACCTAGACCCTCATGAGGAAACTCTTACTTTTCATTTTAATGTTATAAAATCAGTATACTTATTCACTTAGGAAACCCCTTAAATCTTTTTCATTCAATATTTGTACCCTAATTTATCCTAAATTACACTAATACTAAGAAATAATCACCATTAGTTTCAGTTAAAATCCTTCCCTATTGAACTTAGACCCCCATGAGGAAACCCATAATTCATTTTAACGTTCCAAAATCAGTATGCTTAATCACCTAGGAAACCCCTTAAATCTTTTTCAATCAATATTTATACCCTAATTTATCCTAAATTACACTAATACTAAGAAATAATCACCATTAGTTTAAGTAAAAATCCTTTCCTACTGAACTTAGACTCCCATGAGGAAACCCATAATTTCATTTTATCGTTCTAAAATCAGTATACTTATTCACTTCGGTAACCCCTTAAATCTTTTTCAATCAATATTTGTACCCTAATTTTTCCTAAATTACACTAATGCTTGGAAATAATCACCATTAGTTTATTAAGTAAAAATCCTTTCCTATTGAACCTAGACCCTCATGAGGAAACTCATACTTTTCATTTTAACGTTATAAAATCAGTATACTTATTCACTTAGGAAACCCCTTAAATCTTTTTCAATCAATATTTGTACCCTAATTTATCCTAAATTACACTAATACTAAGAAATAATCACCATTAGTTTAAGTAGAAATCCGTTCCTATTGAACTTAGACTCCCATGAGGAAACCCATAATTTTCATTTTAACGTTCTATAACCTGTATACTTATTCACTTAGGAAACCCCTTAAATCTTTTTCATTCAATATTTGTACCCTAATTTATCCTAAATTACACTAATACTAAGAAGTAATCACCATTAGTTTAAGTAAAAAATCCTTTCCTTTTGAACTTAGACCCCATAAAGAAACTCATAATTTTCATTTTAATGTTCTAAAATCAGTATGCTTAATCACTTTGGAAACCACTTAAATCATTTTTAATAAATATCACTAACCAATTTTATCCTAAATTACTCAAAAACTAAGAAATAACTACCATTAATTTAAGTAAAAATCCTTTCCTATTGAACTTAGACTCCCATGAGGAAACACATAATTTTCATTTTAACGTTCTAAAATCAGTATACTTATTCACTTAGGAAACCCCTTAAATCTTTTTCAATCAATATTTGTACCCTAATTTATCCTAAATTACACTAATGCTAAGAAATAATCACCATTAGTTTCAGTACAAATCCTTTCCTATTGAACGTAGACCCCCATGAGGAAACTCATACTTTTCATTTTAACGTTATAAAATCAGTATACTTATTCACTTAGGAAACCCCTTAAATCTTTTTCAATCAATATTTGTACCCTAATTTATCCCAAAATTAACTAATACTAAGAAATAATCACCATTAGTTTAAGTAGAAGTCCTTTCCTATTGAAATTAGACTCCCATGAGGAAACCCATACTTTTTATTTTAATGTTCTAAAATCAGTATACTTATTCACTTAGGAAATCCCCTAAATTTTTTTCAATCAATATGTTTATCCTAATTTATCCTAAATTACCATAATACTAGAAAATAATCACAATAAGTTTCAGTACAAATCCTTTCCTGTTGAACTTAGAGTCTTATGAGGAAACTTATAATTTTCATTTTAACGTTCTAAAACCGGTATATTTATTCACATAGGAAACCCCCTAAATCTTTTTCAATCAATATTTATACCCTTATATATCCTAAATTACTTTAACATTAAGAAATAATCACCATTAATTTCAGTAAAAATCCTTTCCTTTTGAACTTAAACCCCAATGAGGAAACCTGTACTTTTCATTTTAACGTTCTAAAATCAGTATACTTAATCACTTAGGAAACCTCCTAAATCTTTTTGGATCATTATCTGTACCCAAATTTATCCTAAATTAGACTAATACTAAGAAACAATCACCATTAGTTTAAGTAGAAATCCTTTCCTATTGAACTTAGACTCCCATGAGAAAACCTATAATTTTCATTGTATCATTCTTATGCACTTAGAAAACCTCTTAAATCTTTTTCAATCAATATTTGTACCCTAATTTATCCTTAAATAACACTAATACTAAGAAATAATCACCATTAGTTTATTAAGTAAAAATCCTTTCCTATTGAACCTAGACCCTCATGAGGAAACTCATACTTTTCATTTTAACGTTATAAGAGCAGTATACTTATTCACTTAGGAAACCCCTTAAATCTTTTTCATTCAATATTTGTACCCTAATTTATCCAAAATTACACTAATACTAAGAAATAATCACCATTAGTTTAGGTAAAAATCCTTTCCTGTTGAACTTAGACTCTTATGAGGAAACCTATAATTTTCATTTTAACGTTCTAAAACCGGTATATTTATTCACTTAGGAAACCCCTTAAATCTTTTTCAATCAATATTTGTACCCTAATTTATCCTAAATTACACTTAGACTAATACTTGGAAATAATCACCATTAGTTTAAGTAAAAATCCTTTACTATTGAACTTAGACTCCCATGAGGAAACCCATAATTTTCATTTTAACGTTTTAAAATCAGTATACTAAATCACCTAGGAAACATCCTAAATCTTTTTCAATCATAATTTATACCCTTATTTATCCTAAATTACAGTAATACTAAGAAATAATCACCATTAGTTTAAGTAAAAATCCTTTCCTGTTGATCTTAGACTCTCATGAGGAAACCTATATTTTTCATTTGAACGTTCTAAAATCAGTATACTTATTCACTTAGGAAACCTCTTAAATCTTTTTCAATCAATATTTGTACCCTATTTTATCCTAAATTACACTAATGCTTGGAAATAATCACCATTAGTTTATTAATTTAAAATCCTTTCCTATTGAACCTAGACCCTCATGAGGAAACTCTTACTTTTCATTTTAATGTTATAAAATCAGTATACTTATTCACTTAGGAAACCCCTTAAATCTTTTTCATTCAATATTTGTACCCTAATTTATCCTAAATTACACTAATACTAAGAAATAATCACCATTAGTTTCAGTAAAAATCCTTCCCTATTGAACTTAGACCCCCATGAGGAAACCCATAATTCATTTTAACGTTCCAAAATCAGTATGCTTAATCACCTAGGAAACCCCTTAAATCTTTTTCAATCAATATTTTTACCCTAATTTATCCTAAATTACACTAATACTAAGAAATAATCACCATTAGTTTAAGTAAAAATCCTTTCCTACTGAACTTAGACTCCCATGAGGAAACCCATAATTTCATTTTATCGTTCTAAAATCAGTATACTTATTCACTTAGGAAACCCCTTAAATCTTTTTCAATCAATATTTGTACCCTAATTTATCCTAAATTACACTAATGCTTGGAAATAATCACCATTAGTTTATTAAGTAAAAATCCTTTCCTATTGAACCTAGACCCTCATGAGGAAACTCATACTTTTCATTTTAACGTTATAAAATCAGTATACTTATTCACTTAGGAAACCCCTTAAATCTTTTTCAATCAATATTTGTACCCTAATTTATCCTAAATTACACTAATACTAAGAAATAATCACCATTAGTTTAAGTAAAAATCCTTTACTGTTGAACTTAGCCACTCATGAGAAAACGTATAATTTTCATTTTAACGTTCTGAAACCAGTATACTTATTCACTTCGGAAACCCCCTAAATCTTTTTCAATCAATATTTGTACCCTAATTTATCCTAAATTACACTAATACTAAGAAATAATCACCATTAGTTTAAGTAGAAATCCGTTCCTATTGAACTTAGACTCCCATGAGGAAACCCATAATTTTCATTTTAACGTTTTAAAATCAGTATACTTATTCACTTAGGAAACCCCTTAAATCTTTTTCAATCAATATTTGTACCCTAATTTATCCTAGATTACAGTAATACTAAGAATTCATCACCATTAATTTAATTAAAGATCCTTTTCTTTTGAACTTAGACCCCAATGAGGAAACCTGTACTTTTCATTTTAACGTTATAAAATCAGTATACTAAATCACTTAGGAAACCCCCTAAATCTTTTTGGATCATTATCTGTACCCAAAGTTGTTTTAAATTATACTAATACTAAGAAATAATCACCATTAGTTTAAGTAAAATATCATTTATTTTGAAATTTAACCCGCATGAGGAAACTCATACTTTTCATTTTAATGATAAAAATGAGTATTTCCTACTTAATAACTTTCCTAAATATGTTTATATTAATATCTGTAACCTAATTCATCCGTATTTGTAATGAAATTTTACAATTGACAAGGTATTTTACCAGAAATCTGATTCTTATTACCAGAAAAAAAATCTTTGATGTATATGTACATTTACTGTCCTTTGTTGTTAGAATACATATCACTAATTGAAATCAAATTTATATCCAAAATAACTCAGGATGCTTATTTATTTTATTTAACTCAGATATCAATCAAGTACATGTATGTGGAAACAGCTTAATGATTCTACAGAACACAGCATTATGAATTTTAGAAAGCTAGAGGAAATTAGGATTAAAAGTTGGCAATGTTTACAGAATGTTTTAAACATGTATTATGATAAAAGCTTTGCTTATTGAGGTTAAAAGATCACACATTTTGGTTTTAATACATAGTGTTTATCTACGAGAATCAAATATATACCCAGTGTTAACCGGTCGGAAAAAAATACCGCTAAATTGGGAGTAATATCACCTATTTTCGATTAGGAATGGCGTCGAATTTCGGCCACTGAGAAGGTATTGATACATATATATCCCTTAAAATATAAGAAATAATCTGTTCCATAATTAAATAAATATTGATATCAAATAGACATATTTTAGTTAATTCTAAATACGTAACGATCCCTTCTTTGATTATAAATATGGCATTCGCATGATGTCAAAATTAGATCTCGTGTTCTCTTATCAGTGAAAAACGTAGGAAAGACAATGCTTGACCTTAATATAGTCGTTTACCAGATTTATCTATTAGAATAGAATGATATAATTCCCTAGATATCAAAGAAAAAATGATACTTACTGTAAACAATTATTTCCATCTTCAAGTAGGAAGTTCCGATTGCGCATGCGCTATTTTTACCCAATGGAGGAAAGTGTGTAAAGTACTCTTATGGACTCTACGATGCGTGTTAAAAAATTCACATACACACCGGAAACCCAAACATAGTACGATTTTATATTTTTTGAATCAAGTACGATGAGAATTATTGTTTCCGAACGATTTTACTTCCCACTACACAAGTGCATGTAGTGGGAAAATAAATGTAGTGGGATAAAACGTGTGCATTCATACTCGTGTAGTGGTATTCAGGTGCTTACAAACACACACACACACACACACACACACACACACACACACATATATATATATATATATATATATATATATATATATATATATATATATATATATATATATATATATCGGGTTGTTAATCATCTAATTAATCAACAAAAGTAGAGTCTATAAGGAATTAACGACGGTTTAAGATTGAGATTTATCAAAAAAATTAAAACATGATCGCCAGACAATGATTGATGAGTTTGAAAAATTAAAGTATCATCATAATTATTATTATAGGTACATGCACTTGAACTGAACTTTGAGGCGCGCCCTTTCAGTGGTTATTGTCTCTCTGAGATATCAAAAATATATGTATGTTTTCTCTTGCTGACAAAGGTTATCGAACAATTCATTAAATTCTTAACGTATACGTTTTAACAAATTAAAGAATTGTTAATTATCTCTTTTCAAATTTTAAAATTAAAACACATTTAAATCAAACGATATTGAATCAAAGGGTTTGAAGCAAATGCAGTCAAAACATTTGTGTGCAGATATCGGTTGGTTGACAATATTAATAAGGATGCAATATATGTGTTAACAGGAAACAAAACTAAAAATAAAAGTGCATGTTTGAACACACGTGTTAATAGTTCAATATTTAGGACGTGATATGAAACTTTGAATAGTGCTAGAAGCGGCATCTTACACATAGACAACTCGCTTTGCTTGTTTCACACAGATAACAAGGTAAGATCTAACAATGATAAAAGTTTAAACACAAATATTTTGTTTGGTATCTAAAGCTTCGATTAACTTTATGTAGAAATATAAAAGATCTCTAAATTGCTATCAAAAGACGAAAATAGGTGAGGCATACTTGCCCAAATTGTACTTTGAACCCAGATACTTAAAAAGGATATGTAAAAGGTCTATAGTCCCTCAAATTGGGAGCCAAGTTATTTGAAAACATTCATAGCTTTTAATTTCTGAATATTTTGTAACATGAATGATGTATTTGACAATGCACAAAATTGATAAATGGCCCCGATAAAAAGTCGGCCCCAAAGGAGTTCTTTCCCAGACATCTCAAAAACAGTAACTTTCTAAAGGCTTGTTGAAATTTGTATAAAATAAAAAAAAAAAGTCCTTTAATTGGATATCACGAAAAATGGACTAGCCCCTAAATAAAAGGGCAGAGAGCGGTCTTACATGTAAGTGATTTATCCATAGCTTTTACACTTCATACAAAAACGTCTCTGATCCTTTAAATGAAGCATCCGCCCTCATTTCCATGTTTCGTTATCGAATAGCAAAAGTCAAGGTCCTATCACACCTGATAAAAATCGGACGGAAGACATCCTCGTCGCTCGCAACGAGATCGTGTCTAGATTATTTTTATTTTTGCATTGCATTTTTCCGGTAAAATCAAAAACCGCAATAAGACAAATATACCCATGACAATATTTCCCATGTAAACAAACTGCACCACTTCACTTTACGGGGCTGGTGATGGTGTTTCAAAGAATATCAGAGGCAAGTAAAGTGACAATTTAGTAGTAAATTTCCTGAAAAATTTAATGGTACTAATTGTTTTCACAGAATTTGTGTGAAAAAAAGGTTAATCAGTCCAAAACTAGCGCCGTTTTTTGTGCGCTAAATTGCAGGTTTTTACTATGGGAGGCACTGTAGCTCCCAGGTCGTCCATCCGAATTTTTTCAGACCGGGGGCTACAGACCTGCAGCTACTGTGGTTCAGCATAACTCCCGCTCTGAGAATACTGTTCTTCGCCTTTACTTCTTTAGGTTGTTACTGAGATAATGCGCACACACACACACACACACACACACACACACACACACACACACACACACACACACACACACACACACACACACACACACACACACCTAAGTGTATACACCCCTCTTTGGGGACCTTGTCAAAATATCTCAAATTGGGGACTAAGAGATTTCACAGCATAATTGACATCTTTCAACTCACTTTATTCTGTTTGTATCCTGATTTGAGTAGATCAATTGAATCTTTGTGTTTAAACGAAATATCAATGGATTTCGAATTCCGAGATAGTTGTTCAAAAAAGCGGTAGAGAGTTTGCGTTGTTGAAGACCTCTGTTGGAACTGTTGAGGCAAAACAATTTTCACTCTTGATGGCACACGATAGACTGCAAACAATTTGTCTAGAAGAGCCTGAGAGAGGAATGCATCCTCAGATGATTGAACGTATGAAAGAAGTTCTGCACTACGAAAGTCGCAACAAAACCATTATTGTTGTAACACATAGCCCATCTCTTGTCGACGCAACGTCACTGAAAAACACTTTCTTCTTTTCCAGAAGAGAGAATGGTGCAAACGTCGTTAATATATACGAAAAACTCGAGGGCAACGGTTATTTAAAGATGTTAGGAACAACAGAATTTAAAACGATTTTGTTTTCTTCAAATGTTCTTTTTGTTGAAGGAACAACTGACAAAATGATTCTCGAAGCAATACTTAGAAAAGTTAAAGAGCGTTCAAAGTCCTTTGATGAAAATTTTTCAATATTTAGTCACGAAATATGTTCTATGGGAGGAAAGGGACAAGCAAAAAAAATACAAGGGTTTTGCAACGCGTTGAATATAAAGTTCCGCTTAGTTGTGGATAGGGATTTAATGATTACAACAGAAAAGTCAGACATCAAGGCCATTCGTAGAAATTTAAAAGGAGAAAATGTATCTAAGAGTTGTCCCATTTCAGATTTTCTTAACAAAGAATTTGATGAGTTTTCCCGCCAATTAGCAGAGAACGAAAACATGTTTATTTGGGAACATGGTGAATTGGAAGATTTTCTGTTGAGTGAGAGTACAAAATCTCTCAAAATTTGCGAGATTCTAAATCCTGGTTTGAAGAAAAAGAGGGAATGTGCTGTCTTTAGTTCTATTCTAAAATTCATGAGAAGTATTTTTTGTACAAGCTAATTACTCTCTGAGTTTAATATAAACATCTTTGGTACAAGTTAACTATTTAGTTCTGGTCAAGCACTCACTTCCTGTCAGCCTTACTGACCAGTGCGGTCACACTTTGTCAATCTTCTTCCATCCTGTTAGATGCGTGCCTCAAACCACTATGTAAGTCTTTTTTAAAGTAGTAATTGCTTTAATTTGTCAGTATTGAATCATATTTTTGAAGTATAATTACAGATGAAAATTTATTATACAGATAAAACATTCTTAAAAGTATGGCACGCCATTATGGTCTTTGAAATAATTTACATATTTTTTCTAAGGTATAAAGTAATGGTTTTACATTTTCCTATTTTGTAAATTGTTATTTCTATTTGTTGTAGTTTTTACCAATCTTTTGCACGACGGCAACGTGTACCACACAATAAAGTATGAAACCGTGTGACTTTTGTTAAACGTGTTGTGCATGGTTATCTATCTGTCTGCACCAGGCAGAATAGGGAAAACAACAAACCTAATACAGAGTCAAATGAAACCAATGTTGAGGGCAATCAAAGCTTTTATGATGATAAAATAAAAATGGATACAGATGAGGGAAAAGAGAAAAAATACAAGAAAATGAAATCGATCATCAACAACGCTTTGCTAGATGGTATATCTCGGGATACACTTGATACGTTAGCCAATGAAATAATAGATTTTACCGAAACTGGCCGCTTACTTTCTTTTTTGAAAGATAAATGACTTATTTAACTCAATAAAATTGGAAATATTATTGAAGATATTACAGTAATTGAATTGACAATGCTTTTTTTTTCATTTCGTTCGTAATTATCTTCACCTAAAACGTCAGACACATATCTACCTTATTTGATAATTACAGGAATCTACTACCTGTATAATAAAACAAGTGTTATGATGTCAGATATTGCATACTGTTATATATTGTTAAGCATTGAATTGCTTGGTTTGTTGCTTAATCTTTAATAATTAGTATTTTTATAATTAGTTTTCATTCATTTAAACCTATGGTATTCATGGTTTGTTATTAATGTAAATACTTGGAAACACTAAAAAATATTTCAATTGTACTATATGCACATGTAGATATGTTTTAATTAAACAAACAATACGACATACGCAGTTTTGATATGTAATGTTTAACGTGTAGAAACGTACAGAAAAGTTAGCTAATTTGATGTTTAATTGAAGGTGTTATTTAACTTTCTATGTATATTTTCATCCGGTTTGACCGGTCAGCAGAGGATGCTCACTCCTTCTAGGCACCTGATCCTATCTCTATCTTTTTGGAGGTCCGTGTTGCTCTGCTTTGAATTTGTATTTCGTTTTATGGATTTGTGAGATGGTTGACGGTTTGTTAATGTCATTTTTTCACAAACATTACATTCGGTATTTCTTCAGCAGAAAGTACGTTATTGCATGCTTTTACATTTGATGTCTTGTAATTAGTTTTGTATTAAAAGACTTTTCTAATTCTCTAATTTCTATGGGGAAGCATCATGTGAAATGCAGTTAAGTTACAATTTCAAAACACTGTTTGTAATACAAATCATACAAGAACAAATTATTTTTCGAAGCATAGTTGTGAATGAAATTATATGCCGAAATATCGAAGGAAATCGATATGCCACAATCATAAAGAAGCAATATTGGGTCGGTGTAAAGAAGAATAATTACCCCCGTAGAATTAGGACCGGGGGTCATTTTTCGGCGTAGAATAATGACCCCCTCCCCCTCTTACTGTAGAATAACTTGATTTTTTTTTTAAAGAAAAAAGACCCAGAGGTTATTTTTCTTCATGTTCAACATGAAGAGAAATTACCCAGTAGAAAAATGACCCCCGCTGTAAACAAGAATAGGAATCGGTTACCCCGTATCCAAGATATCTGACTTTAAAATTACTTGAATTTTCACTCTGCTCAGCTTATTTTGAAGTAATAAACATCGAGCTTGTAAAGAAATCACTATATATAGTTTTTTTAAATCCGTAGCAAAAGCACACAAAAACACTTACATAGCTACAAATTGATTGTTAACAGTTATGCCTCTTCTCTCGTCGACGTATGGCGGGGAAATGGTGCTGCACTAGCGTAGAAATCTATACATGATACTTTACCATGAATAATATTGTTATATTATAAGAAATAATCTGTGTACGAATTGATACCGTGGCTCATCATACCATATCATGGTGTCAGAATTATAGTTTTAAATAGTACGATCATCGGAGAATGGATCTAACAGGTATTCCACAACCACAGATGCAATAGGACGCATCAAACCCACTCGAGGCGTGGAAGAAATTCAGGCAGCACGTGGAACTTATTTTCGAAGGACCTCTCGCAGAAAAAGAAGAGAAACAGAAGATTCGATAGTTACTTCTATGGGCAGGAGAAAAGGGCCGAGATGTTCACAATACTTGGACTCTCAGCGAAGATGAAGGTAAATCGCTAGAAGTACATTTCATGAAATTTCAAGAATACGTACAGCCCAAGCACAATCCAGTCTTTTCGAGATATATTTCCAATAACGAAACACAAGGTGCACGACCAGTGGAGCAATATATTACCCGCTTGCATCTATTAGCTAAAGACTGTGCATTTGGTAGAGCAGAAGAAGAGATGATTAAATACCTTGAATACGCCTTGTATTTGGCACAAACTCGGCTAATGTAAGAGAGAGACTGATCAACGAAGGGGTACAATTCACGTTAGAGAAAGCAATCCAAATTGCTCAGAATTTCGAATACTTGCAACAGCAGCTGAAGACGATGGGGCCACCTGGAACAGATAATTCCACCATTCCGAAGGATGTGAATGCAGTGACTCGTGGCAGGCCTCATTCTCGGGGACGCGGCCGAGGAAACATCCGCGCTTACAGATCTACAGTACCGTCGCGCAGGAGAGGAACTCCTCATAGAGGACGAGATGATCACCGGATAACGCACACACGCATCAAGATAAGTGTCAGAACTGTGGTTTCGACCATCACAAAGATGCCCAAAGGGAAAACAGTGTTCCAAATTCCGACGATGGAATCATTTCTCAAAGGTGTGCAAAAGTGTTTGTAAAATTCATGAATATAATGGTGTAGATGAATATGGTGATATGTGTCAATCATTTGAAAATGTTGATATAGATGATGATGTATATGATGATTATGATGGTTTCTTTATTGATTGTATTGCAAAATCATTTACAAGTATCACAAATAGTGAAACATTTGCTGAATTGAATGTATTGCATGCAGGGTCAAACAGCACTGTAAATTGTAAACTAGACAGAGGTTCATAAGTAAATGTACTCCCCATCAATGTAAGTTTCACGCCCTCTCCGTCCAGCCCAAAACCTCTACGGTGGTTCCCCACTTAAATCAGTAGGTGTTTGCAGTCTAGATATTTATTGCAAGGGCCAAAGGGCTCAGACAGAATTTCATGTCACTGATACACAGGGGAAAAAGGCTTCGCCTATCTTGGGGTTACCGTCATGTTTAAACCCTGGACTTTTAAAATTTTTTGAAATGATCATAATTGCGACCAACTTGCAGCGCGGGTAGGTTAAGGTAACTCTAACTCTGAGTTTAATGATGGTCGCAATTATGGTCATTTTAAAAATTGTTAATTTTCATTAAAACAGTGCTAAATATTAATATCAAGTGAATGTGTTCAACAAGATATTATATTTCTACTTCGGAATTAAGTCGATCGTTGAAGCTGTCGTGCCATGGTATCACGTGACAGTTAAAAATAGATTACTTTTTTACCTTAACAAAAAATCAAAAAGTGTAACACTACCCCGAAGTTCATTTGTATGTATTATACAATAATTCGATCGGCAATTAGTTCATGTCTATTAGTATTACTGCTAGAACCTATTGTTAATCGCATAAAATAAATATTGTCATTATTTATCGGAAACCCTTTTTCAATTTCATTGAAAATACTACGTATTTTTCAATTACAACAACGAAGCAAAGGATTCTAGCAGCACTTTTCAAGTATTTTAGGTCTTATGCTTTTGATATTTGCCAAATTCATCTTTCATAATATTCGGGGTAGTGTTTCACTTTTGCCTTTTTTGTACACACTGACAGAGGAAAGGCCGGTCAAGCCATGTAAATGTGTATCTGCTTACCTTATAACACTCGCTGATAAAACAAAATATCCATGCCTGTATTATCCTGATTATATCCTAACTGACAATCATCTAAATCTTGGGTATCTGTATTAAATATGTCTTATTTCGGCATTATTTACACTGCATTCCGATGATTTGTCTTCCGACATTGATCTTTTCTATTAAACATGCTTGTGACGTCATCAATGTTAATAATACGTTATACAGAGAAATCAAAGATATATTCAGTTAGAAGAGTTTCTAGCGACATTTAACGCCTGTAGTTTTTATAATTTGGACCAGAGATGAAGTTAAAATTGACAGGTTTCTTGAGTAAAATATGACATCATGCTGCTTATTGTGACGTCATATCGATCAGAGGAATTTTTACTCAATCGATCGCTGAGAGTTGCCTTATCATACCCGCGTGTTTGTCAGACAGAAGTAGACTATTTTGGTCATAATTTCAGGTAAAGGTCTTAAGCATGATCCCAAAAAGTTTAATGCCATCAGCGAGATGCAGCCCCTAAGAATCGCAGTGAGCTAGAGACTGTGTTAGGTATGATTACCTATTTAGCAAAATTTGCGCCAAGTTTGTCAGAGGTAACTGCTCAAAACAAATAAATGACAAGAGATCAAAATTATCACCACCTTTGGATAAGGGAAATAATGTTAGAGTTCAGTTAAATTCCAAGACAAGGACCCCAGCAACTATCTTAGAACCTTACAATGATATGTCATATCTTGTTAAAACGCACAATGGCTCTATTTATAGGAGAAGTAGCAGAGAAATATTTAGGTCCCGGGAAAAGGCAGAGTGTGATATTGAAACCCCTAATCTTTCAATAATGTCCCCAAGGCCTATTGCTGAACCTGAAGCAAAGCCTAAGACATTTGACCCGGACATTGTCCAACCCATGTCTACTTACACATTAAGTGACCAGCCTAACCTTGTCGCCCCTAAACCAGTACAAAATGACAAACCATATGTTACCAGCTCAGGCAGGATTGTTAAACCAAAACAGATACTGAATCTTTGAATACTCTGTTGTCTTTAAATTTGAACTTATATTGTGACAAGTCATTATATTTGCAATGATGAAATGGAACTTTGGACATTTGATACAATATACTGTCAATGTGTATACAAACCAATGTGTGACATTTTGGATCTACAGTTGTTATTATTTGTATACAATGTGGTTAATACATCAATTTAATTGTGTAGTTAAAGTTTATTTCCAATTCCTTTAAAAAAAGGGAGATGTTATATTATAAGAAATATTCTGTGTATGAATTGATTTGTTTAATAAGCATGCGCAGGTAAAAGTTTCATAAAATTTAGAAATGGCGTTATTTGTAACGTGCTGAAATCCGCTAGCATCCGTGGCTCATCATACCATAACAACTTTTAACAATATTTTATTTATATTTATTATTTAAAAACGATATTTGATTTACAAAATTTATGCACAGCTTGCTAAACTATATTTTATCGCGATTTTACAATTGCATCGGCAATTGCCAGGTCTACACGAGTGTGATCAGAAAGCTGTGCAGGTGTTGCAAAACAATTTCGGAATTAAAAAGAGAAAAAAGAAAAACACATTCATACACAATAACAAACTAACATCCTTTCTCAGAGGAAATTGTGTGATAATTAACGAACAATAATCATAAAAGAATAATTGTTGTAATAATATAAGCAACATTCTTTGGTGAATAAATTGTCAATTGAAGAATGACATATATTTTCGTGAAAAGACTAAGGAGGCAGGTAACGTAGGAATATGAATACTTCTCCTTTACATTTCTGGGGGAAAGTGATTTTTTAAAATCATCTTACGTTAGTTTTGTTTTCTTCTATATTCTTAACATTTGTTGTAATGTTGCATTTGTGATCATGAATAGAACTATATTTTTTCAGAGCAATCGTGTGTGGAGTACCTGACTATAGTAATTTATCTTCATAATAATTAGATAATAAAACTGTTTAAATATATTAAAAAAATTATTTCTAAATCATGGGTACTAATTATGTCCCAATGTTAGCAGACCTATTTTTTGAATTCTTATGAAGCAGAATTTATTCAAAAACTTGTACGTGAAAAAAAATCACTTGCTGTGGCCTTCAACTCAACATTCAGGTATATCGACGACGTATTATGAATTAACTATTGTTATTTACCAGGCTGAAGCTAGCAGCTACTAACAGCAGCCACTAAGCTCGTAGAAGCTAGCAGCCAATAAGGAAAATCATCAAAGTACTGACAGTACTCGAACAGAAAATTATATTTTACTTTATTATCGGCATATTTTAATTAATATCAAGAAGATTTATGCATGAAGAATTTTTATGAGCATCGGCAACTTCGGAGGCAGTAAAGCTCGCCTGGATAAGAATTATAAATGCGTTTGTGTCTAACGAAATTCAGTTAAATGTTGGCATTTATCTATACGTATGCTTGAATTTGATCTCCGAGTCTGTTTACTTTTGTCCGGAAATAAAATGCATCGAAATTAAAAAGTCCTCGTATTATTACAAAAATGGGACGATCAGACATCTTACATTGTGATTTTATTCTCATTAAAAAATTTGCCTCTGTAGCAAACCAAAACAACAGCAATCCAAAGGTGAATTTGGGATTATTTTATGTCAGCCATGTTTTGACGTGAACCTTCGAGAAAAAATGCTAAGATATATACCAGATAGTATTTAGCTCACCCGAACTTTGGCTTTTTTTAGCACTTCACAATGATATAGGGGTAAAAAGTGGTCCATTATCTCCCTTATGTTTGAAGTGTGCATCAAACGGATACCAGGGCAGTGTAGAGTATTTCCCGGTCTCAAATTTGGGCTGTAGGAGTACCACCAAGTGGCTCCCAGGGGTTCGGGCTCATTTCAGGGGTTCATATCTCACTTGAGTTTAATCACAGGAACTTGGAAACACTGGGGTGTAGTAGAGGACCCCAAGAGGTATTCATAATAAGCATTAGAAGGCGCCTATGACAACTAGAAGGACCAGTTAGCTCACCCGAACTTTGGCATTTTTGAGCACTTCACAATGATATAGGGGTAAAAAGTGGTCCATTATCTCCCTTATGTTTGAAGTGTGCATCAAACGGATACCCGGGCAGTGTAGAGGACCCATAGGGCTATTACTTCCCGGTCTCAAATTTGGGCTGTAGGGGTACCACCAAGTGGCTCCCAGGGGTTCGGGCTCATTTCAGGGGTTCATATCTCACTTGAGTTTAATTACAGGAACTTGGAAACACTGGGGTGTAGTAGAGGACCCCAAGAGGTATTCATAATAAGCATTAGAAGGCGCCTATGACACATAGAAGGTCCAGTTAGCTCACCCGAAATTTGGCATTTTTGAGCACTTCACAATGATATAGGGGTAAAAAGTGGTCCATTATCTCCCTAATGTTTGAAGTGTGCATCAAACGGATACCAGGGCAGTGTAGAGGACCCATAGGGCTATTACTTCCCGGTCTCAAATTTGGGCTGTAGGGGTACCACCAAGTGGTTCCCAGGGGTTCGGGCTCATTTCAGGGGTTCATATCTCACTTGAGTTTAATCACAGGAACTTGGAAACACTGGGGTGTAGTAGAGGAACCCAAGAGGTATTCATAATAAGCATTAGAAGGCGCCTATGACACCTAGAAGGTCCAGTTAGCTCACCCGAAATTTGGCATTTTTGAGCACTTCACAATGATATAGGGGTAAAAAGTGGTCCATAATCTCCCTAATGTTTGAAGTGTGCATCAAATGGATACCAGGGCAGTGTAGAGGACCCATAGGGCTATTACTTCCCGGTCTCAAATTTGGGCTGTAGGGGTACCACCAAGTGGCTCCCAGGGGTTCGGGCTCATTTCAGGGGTTCATATCTCACTTGAGTTTAATCACAGGAACTTGGAAACACTGGGGTGTAGTAGAGGACCCCAAGAGGTATTCATAATAAGCATTAGAAGGCGTCTATGACACCTAGAAGGTCCAGTTAGCTCACCCGAACTTTGGCATTTTTGAGCACTTCACAATGATATAGGGGTAAAAAGTGGTCCATTATCTCCCTTATGTTTGAAGTGTGCATCAAACAGATACCAGGGCAGTGTAGAGGACCCATAGGGCTATTACTTCCCGGTCTCAAATTTGGGCTGTAGGGGTACCACCAAGTGGCTCCCGGGGGTTCGGGTTCATTTCAGGGGTTCATATCTCACTTGAGTTTAATCACAGGAACCTGGAAACACTGGGGTGTAGTAGAGGACCCCAAGAGGTATTCATAATAAGCATTAGAAGGCGCCTATGACACCTAGAAGGTCCAGTTAGCTCACCCGAACTTTGGCATTTTTTAGCACTTCACAATGATATAGGGGTAAAAAGTGGTCCATTATCTCCCTTATGTTTGAAGTGTGCATCAAACGGATACCAGGGCAGTGTAGAGGACCCATAGGGCTATTATTTCCCGGTCTCAAATTTGGGCTGTAGGGGTACCACCAAGTGGCTCCCAGGGGTTCGGGCTCATTTCAGGGGTTCATATCTCACTTGAGTTTAATTACAGGAACTTGGAAACACTGGGGTGTAGTAGAGGACCCGAAGAGGTATTCATAATAAGCATTAGAAGGCGCCTATGACAACTAGAAGGTCCAGTTAGCTCACCCGAAATTTGGCATTTTTGAGCACTTCACAATGATATAGGGGTAAAAAGTGGTCCATTATCTCCCTAATGTTTGAAGTGTGCATCAAACGGATACCAGGGCAGTGTAGAGGACCCATAGGGCTATTACTTCCCGGTCTCAAATTTGGGCTGTAGGGGTACCACCAAGTGGCTCCCAGGGGTTCGGGCTCATTTCAGGGGTTCATATCTCACTTGAGTTTAATCACAGGAACTTGGAAACACTGGGGTGTAGTAGAGGACCCCAAGAGGTATTCATAATAAGCATTAGAAGGCGCCTATGACACCTAGAAGGTCCAGTTAGCTCACCCGAAATTTGGCATTTTTTAGCACTTCACAATGATATAGGGGTAAAAAGTGGTCCATTATCTCCCTTATGTTTGAAGTTTGCATCAAACGGATACCAGGGCAGTGTACAGGACCCATAGGGCTATTATTTCCCGGTCTCAAATTTGGGCTGTAGGGGTACCACCAAGTGGCTCCCAGGGGTTCGGGCTCATTTCAGGGGTTCATATCTCACTTGAGTTTAATCACAGGAACTTGGAAACACTGGGGTGTAGTAGAGGACCCCAAGAGGTATTCATAATAAGCATTAGAAGGCGCCTATGACACCTAGAAGGTCCAGTTAGCTCACCCGAACTTTGGCATTTTTTAGCACTTCACAATGATATAGGGGTAAAAAGTGGTCCATTATCTCCCTAATGTTTGAAGTGTGCATCAAATGGATACCAGGGCAGTGTAGAGGACCCATAGGGCTACTACTTCCCGGTCTCAAATTTGGGCTGTAGGGGTACCACCAAGTGGCTCCCAGGGGTTCGGGCTCATTTCAGGGGTTCATATCTCACTTGAGTTTAATTACAGGAACTTGGAAACACTGGGGTGTAGTAGAGAACCCCAAGAGGTATTCATAATAAGCATTAGAAGGCGCCTATGACACCTAGAAGGTCCAGTTAGCTCACCCGAAATTTGGCATTTTTTAGCACTTCACAATGATATAGGGGTAAAAAGTGGTCCATTATCTCCCTTATGTTTGAAGTGTGCATCAAACGGATACCAGGGCAGTGTAGAGGACCCATAGGGCTATTACTTCCCGGTCTCAAATTTGGGCTGTAGGGGTACCACCAAGTGGCTCCCAGGGGTTCGGGCTCATTTCAGGGGTTCATATCTCACTTGAGTTTAATTACAGGAACTTGGAAACACTGGGGTGTAGTAGAGGACCCGAAGAGGTATTCATAATAAGCATTAGAAGGCGCCTATGACAACTAGAAGGTCCAGTTAGCTCACCCGAAATTTGGCATTTTTTAGCACTTCACAATGATATAGGGGTAAAAAGTGGTCCATTATCTCCCTAATGTTTGAAGTGTGCATCAAACGGATACCAGGGCAGTGTAGAGGACCCATAGGGCTATTACTTCCCGGTCTCAAATTTGGGCTGTAGGGGTACCACCAAGTGGCTCCCAGGGGTTCGGGCTCATTTCAGGGGTTCATATCTCACTTGAGTTTAATCACAGGAACTTGGAAACACTGGGGTGTAGTAGAGGACCCCAAGAGGTATTCATAATAAGCATTAGAAGGCGCCTATGACACCTAGAAGGTCCAGTTAGCTCACCCGAAATTTGGCATTTTTTAGCACTTCACAATGATATAGGGGTAAAAAGTGGTCCATTATCTCCCTAATGTTTGAAGTGTGCATCAAATGGATACCAGGGCAGTGTAGAGGACCCATAGGGCTATTACTTCCCGGTCTCAAATTTGGGCTGTAGGGGTACCACCAAGTGGCTCCCAGGGGTTCGTGCTCATTTCAGGGGTTCATATCTCACTTGAGTTTAATCACAGGAACTTGGAAACACTGGGGTGTAGTAGAGAACCCCAAGAGGTATTCATAATAAGCATTAGAAGGCGCCTATGACACCTAGAAGGTCCAGTTAGCTCACCCGAAATTTGGCATTTTTGAGCACTTCACAATGATATAGGGGTAAAAAGTGGTCCATTATCTCCCTTATGTTTGAAGTGTGCATCAAACGGATACCAGGGCAGTGTAGAGGACCCATAGGGCTATTACTTCCCGGTTTCAAATTTGGGCTGTAGGGGTACCACCAAGTGGCTCCCAGGGGTTCGGGCTCATTTCAGGGGTTCATATCTCACTTGAGTTTAATCACAGGAACTTGGAAACACTGGGGTGTAGTAGAGGACCCCAAGAGGTATTCATAATAAGCATTAGAAGGCGCCTATGACACCTAGAAGGTCCAGTTAGCTCACCCGAAATTTGGCATTTTTGAGCACTTCACAATGATATAGGGGTAAAAAGTGGTCCATTATCTCCCTTATGTTTGAAGTGTGCATCAAACGGATACCAGGGCAGTGTAGAGGACCCATAGGGCTATTACTTCCCGGTTTCAAATTTGGGCTGTAGGGGTACCACCAAGTGGCTCCCAGGGGTTCGGGCTCATTTCAGGGGTTCATATCTCACTTGAGTTTAATCACAGGAACTTGGAAACACTGGGGTGTAGTAGAGGACCCCAAGAGGTATTCATAATAAGCATTAGAAGGCGCCTATGACACCTAGAAGGTCCAGTTAGCTCACCCGAAATTTGGCATTTTTGAGCACTTCACAATGATATAGGGGTAAAAAGTGGTCCATTATCTCCCATATGTTTGAAGTGTGCATCAAACGGATACCAGGGCAGTGTAGAGGACCCATAGGGCTATTACTTCCCGGTCTCAAATTTGGGCTGTATAGGTACCACCAAGTGGCTCCTAGGGGTTCGGGCTCATTTCAGGGGTTCATATCTCACTTGAGTTTAATCACAGGAACTTGGAAACACTGGGGTGTAGTAGAGGACCCCAAGAGGTATTCATAATAAGCATTAGAAGGCGCCTATGACACCTAGAAGGTCCAGTTAGCTCACCCGAAATTTGGCATTTTTTAGCACTTCACAATGATATAGGGGTAAAAAGTGGTCCATTATCTCCCTTATGTTTGAAGTGTGCATCAAACGGATACCAGGGCAGTGTAGAGGACGGACCCATAGGGCTATTATTTCCCGGTCTCAAATTTGGGCTGTAGGGGTACCACCAAGTGGCTCCCAGGGGTTCGGGCTCATTTCAGGGGTTCATATCTCACTTGAGTTTAATCACAGGAACTTGGAAACACTGGGGTGTAGTAGAGGACCCCAAGAGGTATTCATAATAAGCATTAGAAGAGGTCTATGACACCTAGAAGGTCCAGTTAGCTCACCCGAACTTTGGCATTTTTTAGCACTTCACAATGATATAGGGGTTAAAAGTGGTCCATTATCTCCCTTATGTTTGAAGTGTGCATCAAACGGATACCAGGGCAGTGTAGAGTATTTTCCGGTCTCAAATTTGGGCTGTAGGGGTACCACCAAGTGGCTCCCAGGGGTTCGGGCTCATTTCAGGGGTTCATATCTCACTTGAGTTTAATCACAGGAACTTGGAAACACTGGGGTGTAGTAGAGGACCCCAAGAGGTATTCATAATAAGCATTAGAAGGCGCCTATGACACATAGAAGGTCCAGTTAGCTCACCCGAAATTTGGCATTTTTGAGCACTTCACAATGATATAGGGGTAAAAAGTGGTCCATTATCTCCCTTATGTTTGAAGTGTGCATCAAACGGATACCAGGGCAGTGTAGAGGACCCATAGGGCTATTACTTCCCGGTCTCAAATTTGGGCTGTATAGGTACCACCAAGTGGCTCCCAGGGGTTCGGGCTCATTTCAGGGGTTCATATCTCACTTGAGTTTAATCACAGGAACTTGGAAACACTGGAGTGTAGTAGAGGACCCCAAGAGGTATTCATAATAAGCATTAGAAGGCGCCTATGACACCTAGAAGGTCCAGTTAGCTCACCCGAAATTTGGCATTTTTTAGCACTTCACAATGATATAGGGGTAAAAAGTGGTCCATTATCTCCCTTATGTTTGAAGTGTGCATCAAACGGATACCAGGGCAGTGTAGAGGACCCATAGAGCTATTACTTCCCGGTCTCAAATTTGGGCTGTATAGGTACCACCAAGTGGCTCCCAGGGGTTCGGGCTCATTTCAGGGGTTCTGATCTCACTTGAGTTTAATCACAGGAACTTGGAAACACTGGGATGTAGTAGAGGACCCCAAGAGGTATTCATAATAAGCATTAGAAGGCGCCTATGACACCTAGAAGGTCCAGTTAGCTCACCCGAAATTTGGCATTTTTGAGCACTTCACAATGATATAGGGGTAAAAAGTGGTCCATTATCTCCCTTATGTTTGAAGTGTGCATCAAACGGATACCAGGGCAGTGTAGAGGACCCATAGGGCTATTACTTCCCGGTTTCAAATTTGGGCTGTATAGGTACCACCAAGTGGCTCCCAGGGGTTCGGGCTCATTTCAGGGGTTCATATCTCACTTGAGTTTAATCACAGGAACTTGGAAACACTGGGGTGTAGTAGAGGACCCCAAGAGGTATTCATAATAAGCATTAGAAGGCGCCTATGACACCTAGAAGGTCCAGTTAGCTCACCCGAACTTTGGCATTTTTGAGCACTTCACAATGATATAGGGGTAAAAAGTGGTCCATTATCTCCCTTATGTTTGAAGTGTGCATCAAACGGATACCAGGGCAGTGTAGAGGACCCATAGGGCTATTACTTCCCGGTCTCAAATTTGGGCTGTAGGGGTACCACCAAGTGGCTCCCAGGGATTCGGGCTCATTTCAGGGGTTCATATCTCACTTGAGTTTAATCACAGGAACTTAGAAACACTGGGGTGTAGTAGAGGACCCCATGAGGTATTCATAATAAGCATTAGAAGGCGCCTATGACACCTAGAAGGTCCAGTTAGCTCACCCGAAATTTGGCATTTTTGAGCACTTCACAATGATATAGGGGTAAAAAGTGGTCCATTATCTCCCTTATGTTTGAAGTGTGCATCAAACGGATACCAGGGCAGTGTAGAGGACGGACCCATAGGGCTATTATTTCCCGGTCTCAAATTTGGGCTGTAGGGGTACCACCAAGTGGCTCCCAGGGGTTCGGGCTCATTTCAGGGGTTCATATCTCACTTGAGTTTAATCACAGGAACTTGGAAACACTGGGGTGTAGTAGAGGACCCCAAGAGGTATTCATAATAAGCATTAGAAGGCGCCTATGACACCTAGAAGGTCCAGTTAGCTCACCCGAACTTTGGCATTTTTTAGCACTTCACAATGATATAGGGGTAAAAAGTGGTCCATTATCTCCCTTATGTTTGAAGTGTGCATCAAACGGATACCAGGGCAGTGTAGAGTATTTCCCGGTCTCAAATTTGGGCTGTAGGGGTACCACCAAGTGGCTCCCAGGGGTTCGGGCTCATTTCAGGGGTTCATATCTCACTTGAGTTTAATCACAGGAACTTGGAAACACTGGGGTGTAGTAGAGGACCCCAAGAGGTATTCATAATAAGCATTAGAAGGCGCCTATGACACATAGAAGGTCCAGTTAGCTCACCCGAAATTTGGCATTTTTGAGCACTTCACAATGATATAGGGGTAAAAAGTGGTCCATTATCTCCCTTATGTTTGAAGTGTGCATCAAACGGATACCAGGGCAGTGTAGAGGACCCATAGGGCTATTACTTCCCGGTCTCAAATTTGGGCTGTATAGGTACCACCAAGTGGCTCCCAGGGGTTCGGGCTCATTTCAGGGGTTCATATCTCACTTGAGTTTAATCACAGGAACTTGGAAACACTGGGGTGTAGTAGAGGACCCGAAGAGGTATTCATAATAAGCATTAGAAGGCGCCTATGACACCTAGAAGGTCCAGTTAGCTCACCCGAAATTTGGCATTTTTTAGCACTTCACAATGATATAGGGGAAAAAAGTGGTCCATTATCTCCCTTATGTTTGAAGTGTGCATCAAACGGATACCAGGGCAGTGTAGAGGACCCATAGGGCTATTACTTCCCGGTCTCAAATTTGGGCTGTAGGGGTACCACCAAGTGGCTCCCAGGGGTTCGGGCTCATTTCAGGGGTCCATATCTCACTTGAGTTTAATCACAGGAACTTGGAAACACTGGAGTGTAGTAGAGGACCCCAAGAGGTATTCATAATAAACATTAGAGGGCCCCTATGACCCCTTAAAGGTCCAGTTAGCTAGGTTCTTTAGAAGTGTTCATTACAAACCTTAAATAGCGATGCGATTTTTAAATGGATTCGTTTATTCCACCAGCAGTTTGTAATTTTTTGACATTACACAACAGTCATAAATTCTTGGAATTATGTTTGATCGTGGCGAGGGATATTATTGAAAATTTCGAAGAGAGGTGTGTTGCTTCTGTTGGTTACCGCGGTTAATGTAGCTTTCGGAAGTTATATTTTAAGCCAGATATCATAGGTCCTTGAATTGGATGCATTAGAAATTTCAGTTGAAAACTATATATTAGGTTTCGTTTATTGATTTAGAAAAAAAGTAGTGTTTAATTAAGCATTGATTCATTATTGAATTCAGCTTACTATAACAAACAACTCAGTAAAATGAAAGATAAACAGATTTTTACAGCATCTTAAACTTAAACTATACACGTTGAATTTGAAGCACTTAAGTGGATCAGTAACTTGACACGGTTTACACAAATAATTTTACATGAATTCGTAAACCTTCAGCCTAGAAAGGAAACAATAAGTTAGTTTCGCGTAATTATAAACTTTCTACACGCCAATATAAGCTCGGAGGTGAGATAATATGACTGCTAAACCTCTCCATCAGTAATGCATGACTGATATTCTTAGTTGTGCTATCTTTGCAGAGGAAGTTGAAATATCCATACCTGAATGAGGCAATAATCCAAACACTATATAGTTCGAAAAAGATATATTTACTTCTCGTAAAAAGTCATCATCCAAAGGCTTTAAAGTACAAATGTTCATACAAATGTTAATAGGATCAATCCAATGTTAGATATTTTTCACATTAAACATCTTTAAAAGCTCTTCTTGGAGTAGCGGGAAATACTCATTAAAAAAAAAAATTTGATATGGACAATCATTTAAACGTCTTGCAACCCCCTCTAAAGTAATCAGACGTTGATATCCAATTTTAGCAATTTGTGTCGTCCCGTTCTATAGAGATAACGTATTTTTAAAATTCACATTACTTACGTCTAAAATTGTAATAGTTTGTTTTAAGAAAGTCATTTGCAATTATTCAAGCAGAACGGATTGAGTACCTTTGTCCAAATACGATTTATAAGTACAAATGTGGCATACAGACAGATACATACTCAACAGATATCACAAGCGTTCTGATTAGGGAAGAATTTGGATGAATCTACAACATTTATCGCAAAGAATTGCTTTTCTGTGTGTAGGAATCGTTGCATTTTTCGGAAATGCAGCATCTTCGATATAGGTCCACCATGACACAGAGAATCGATTATATTGGACGATGTGAGTGCTCATCTCGCTGTTGCCGAAGCTGAAGAAAGAGAAATATTTATATTATAATATGAAAATATTTCATGTCACGAGTACTGGAAGAAAGATGGTCATAGGTTTAAGGACCTCTCTCTCTCTCTCTCTCTCTCTCTCTCTCTCTCTCTCTCTCTCTCTCTTACGTGCTCTCTTTCCCATGCTCCCTCTCTGTCTCTGTCTCTGTCTCTCTATTTCCCTCTTACCGTATTCCTTTTCTCATTGATGAATGACATCTCAGACTTTATGCAAATATCGTTTGCGGTTTTGTAGTCCATTGAGCGATGTTCTTCAAGTATCTTAATCAACATCTCTTTAACCAAAACGTCTCTAATGTAACTGGTGGCAAACGTCCAGTTTGAAGCTAACAATTTATTCAGCCCTTTCTGCATTGGTAAGTCCCTCAGAATCACTTCCTGTTGAAACAATCTGCTTTTCTCAACGAAAAACCTTTTTCTTAAATATCGGGTTGCTTCTTCGATCGTTTCTACAGTGAAATAATCATCACCGAAGTTTACCAGGTATAGTCCATAGAAATAGGTTGGGTCTCGCAAAAAGGTTTTGTGTCTTTCAAAGTTTTCTCCAACACTTTTTTTCTTCAGCCGTTGCAATGGATAAAATTGTTTCATCCAGATTCTTGAATAAAAACATCTCTTTTAGTCCAAACGGATGATTCTGTTTGAAAAACGTATTCTGCAATAATTCAAGCAGAACGAGTTGACGGATGATGAAGTCTTGTTTGTAGATCTTCTCGTCTAATACAGTTTTTTTAAGTAACAATGTAGCATACAGGCATATATACACACCACAACTGTCACTGTCGTTCTGTGTAGGAAAAGATTTGGACGAAGCTGCATCCTTAACTATCCATTCATCACAATTCATTTGCTTTCCTGTGTGAAGGAAAAGTTGAATTCTGAGGAAACGCAACATCTTAGATAAAATTTCATCATTAAATCCTCCAAGCGGATCAAGATAGACGATGCATTTCTTTTTCAATAACAATACAATTAATACCCAGTGTCGATTGTGCACATTGATGGGTATCAAAACATAGTTTTCGTTCCAATCTTTGAACGTTTCGTTTGGGATGAAATCTTCGGACAATCGAAGAAACCAGCTACATGGCAACACCAGACAGTGACTGTCATTTGTTTCCAACACAAGTGCAGATAAATACAAATCAATATGAATGTCTGTCAACCATCGATGTAAATAGGTTTCCACTTCCCTGCCGTCCAAATTGTAGTTATTTTTAGAGATACTACAGGAAAAGGCGGCACTTAACATTCTTTCTGTGTTTTTGTCAAAGTCTGCTGACAATTTTCCAGTAAATTTACATTCAAACATGTTGGGAAACTCGTCTCCTGGCACCCTTACACAAAAGGTATTTGCACTGTTCTCATCAGTTATTTTATCACAAAACAGCACCTGAGGTTTCAATGATGTCACTTCCTGAAACTGATCAAACGACAACGATGTGATTTCTTCGCTTTTGTCTAGCATTATGCAACTATTTTTGGAAAACAAAATAATGGTTTCTTCACCTGGTATCAAGCACACAGACACTCTGAACTCATTTAAAACGTTTGGGAAGATGACATTTGCCACGTCTGACAGATGAATGCGCATATTTGAAAAACCTTCCGTCTTTGAAGGAGATGTATGCATAAAAATTGTTTTTCCAAATTTGCTAATTACTTGATGTCCAGTCATTTTCCCCCCACATTTACAATATGTTTGGACGGTGAAACAATCGTTTTTGTATAGATCAATGTCATTCTGATTCAGATCTAGTAAATGCTTTGTTTTACCTAATATTTCGTTGCAACTGGCACAGGCAAAATGTTGTAAAACATCGAATCCGATAATTTGTTTTGATGTTTGTGGGTACTGATCAACTAGATATTTCACAACATCATGCAAAAATTCAACAGTAGGCCGTACTTTTACCTGGGAGTGATGGATCAGATACAGAAGTTTACCATCTTTTGGAACTTCCTGTGCATCACTTTGTAATTTAAAATTTGCAAAACGGTCTAGAATTTGTCTTTTCACAGGGGACGTAAAGGTTGTATTTGACAAATGGAATTCAAGTGAAGCATGTATAGCCGAGTTAGAAATACAACAGCAGGTCAGATAAATAAATCTGGATTCCGGTATTTTCAAAGATGAATAAATGAAAAGGTATCCATCTTTGTTTAAGGTGCTGCCATGATACTTACGAACTTGCTCATCATCTATCAATACAAAGGAACCCACAGCTTTTCTAAGAGCCGTGTAATGTCCGGATGTAGGTTGTTCTCCTTTATGCATTACAACACTTTCCAGCGCGTAAATAATCTCTTCTTCTCGTGTTGTATATTTTTTGAAGTTGACAAAGTTATCGGGATATATGTTTGTCCTATCTTTTTCAATTTCATCCCATTTATTAACCTTGTATCGTTGGAGGGATAAGGTCACTGTGTCTGGAAAGAAGACAGGCACACACTTCTTGTATTTTTCTTTAGCATTGCAAGTGTCACATCTAGCCCCTTCAATGTTTTCATCCTTGAAAAAATCATCTAACAGATCCTGAAAAAAGACGTGCACTCAATCATAACAAAAATAACCATGTTAATGTTTCTATTAATGATTATGATATAAAAGTACGATACTTACTTGTATGCAAACGCTATCTCTCCCGGCTGGGACACCAAGAGACAAGGATGTTGTATCTTCTTCATGGATTGTGACTTTTCCGCAGGTTAAGCAGGTTATAATTTCTCTTATCTAAGATAGAAGAAATCGCGATTAAACACTCAATCACTTGTCAAGCTTTGAACCGGACTAATATATGATTCTAACATATTAAGTTCATTACCCGCATATTCCTGTAGCCAAGGGACCCTGTTAAGGTTGATAACAACGTGGTCAGAAACTCATGGGCATCATTCTGTCTTCTTGCATCTATCTGAAAAGTGCTTTGCAGATCATTTAAAGCATCACATATGTCTGTGTTTGAAACTTCTATCTCATTGTGTAGGTTGTTTGTAATGCCCAGAGTTGTTTGCAATGAAGGACAAAATGTAATATCTCTGTTGTATCTGTCTAATGCAATATGCATTATATCTGTGGGAAACAGTGCGGCCAGAACAGCATTAAACCAACAGGAGTTTCCAATGTTTTCCAACCCACACAATTTTTCTATCATATACATCTCCTCTCTTGTTATGTTTTCCAAACTATTTGGAAAAGCCAGATGCCGCTGAGCAATGCATCCTTTTCTCCTTAAGAGTTGTGAAATATGATGATCACACGTGTGAGTGTACAAAAATGATTGATTTCTTTGCATAGATCCAGAGCTTTGAGAACATGTGTTGGATCTAGAGCTTTGCGAATATGTACTTACATCTGGCTGTTTCTCAGGATCTTCATTGATGATTTTCTTAGCCACATTTGAGGAAGTTGTCTTTTTTGGATTACTTTTCTCAACGACACTGGCAGAAAATTCTTTGCTTGGTGGCTTTTGATACTTGCCAAAACGTTTTGTAGGCAACTTTGACTCTTTTTTGTCCCATTCTTCTTCGATGGTTTTGGTGCTTCTTCCTTTTCTCTCTTTACCCCCAGTTTTGACACTTTTGACAACTGCAATGTTTTGCAAAGTTTCTACATGTGTCTGTAGCTGCACAGAAAATTCATCAAGTCTGTAGACGGGTTTCCCTTTAAGAGTTATATCTTTAAGGACTTGAAATCTTTTTTCAATGGAAGTGTTTCCACGTATTGGTTTGCAGCTACTGGCGTAGGATTGATACACATCACTTGTTCCATGTCTTGAGAGATCTCCAAGGAGTAAATCAGACCATAATGGCAAGGTTGGCATATAAAGTTTATGAATCTTCTCCACCAATACTGTCGAATGAAATTTATTTCCTTTGGCGCCATGACACGGCGTTTTTGATATCGTTTCTTTAACATTTTGTAGAATTTCTTCCGACATTTTATAAAAGGCATTTGTTGTCGACCTGTTCAAACAATCTTCTTCTGTAAGTCTGCTTGCTTCTGCAAATTCAGGAAAAATAGAATCAGTCTCACTCTGTATTGAGACGTCCATGTTTTCCTCATCCATATCAATTGGTGACTTGGATGAAAGTTTTGACAACCTTCCATTATTTTTTTTCAATGCATCCTCCGTTACATGATTGAGAAAATTTGAGAGTAGAACTTGATAAACAGCTGATAAATTCTCTTTGATATCATTCAGTGTTGTAGAATTTACTAAGAGGCTGAAGCAGAACATTCCAAATTCAGAATTTGATTTAAAAACGTCTTTAACAACCTTTTTGAACGAAGACATCACATGGGAGAGACACGCATGTGGATTTACCTTCGTCATATCCACAACGGAAGCTTCTCCATTGATTATTCTCCAAGCTCTTGATTTAAAGTCGTCCATTGTTTCATTATTAAACTCTGATAAAGCTGCCTGTATGAATACCAAACTTCTGTCACTATTGACCTGCTTTGGAATTGCAATATTAGCATGACCAAACAGTTTCTTTTCTGCTCTTCTAAACTCACTTAGCCAAAACCGTATCATTGGAGTGGAGTGCAGTGTGGACAAAAGGCTTGTTACTGGTATTATGTTTTGATCTTTTGTTGGATTAAGGCATGCCAATTCATAATAATAAAATCGAGGACGGTATTGTCTTGGGCTAATGACAGAACCTGTTGCATCCCAGAACACTACTGAGTCCTTTGCCATGTTATGCCATATTCTAACACCCGTCTCTGTCCAATACATGACTATTGGTGGAAATATTGATATATGCCTTATAAATCCCGGTAGTCTTTTAGCGTTTGATTCGGTAATCATTTTATCTGAAATTTTTAGAAGGCTTTTGAAATCTGACTTGTCCAAAGTGTGAGTAAATCTGGACTCGCTCGCTATATTTTGAAATGTTTGTGGAGAATTACCAAACTCTGAGAAATTTCCGGCTAGTTTAACTTCATTGCTTACCGAGTTGAATTTATCCATATAATGTTTGAAAGGCTTAGGTCCGTCTTTAAACATTTTTTGGAGTTGCTGTCTTTTCTCTCCTCTAAATGGCCGTGAAAAATTATGTTCAATGCCATGTTTGACAACATCACTCATTGTATATTTCACTTTCCTTTCTGCATCCATAGAAAACTTCAAAACATTTTTGCAGTCTGGAAATTTACAGATTCCTTCCCCACGAAACAGGGGTTTTGCAGTGGATATTCTTTCGCTGGCGACAGAAACCTTATGCCATTTAAACATGTAAACGCAGAATGGATTCGAACCCCTGACTCCATCACAAATAATGTTTTCCCAATTGCAATTTGTAAAACATCTACCTTTCTGGCTTGATTTTAATTCTATCCACTGTTTTTCAGAGATTTTAAACTCTCCACTGTTAGGTACCGTTTTTTTAAATAGGGTTCCAAAGAAGATGCGCCAATTGTAGCTTGCAATGTCTCTTCAGAGAATGAGTTTCCTTCATTTAGAACATTTTGTGACGTGTCCGACTCGGGTGTCTCTTTTTTAAGTTCTGTTTCATGTTTCAAATTTGTTTTGTCCATTTTTGGAAAAATGAAACAATTGCCATTTTGTTTTCCATTGCTATGAACAAAGAACGTGTTTATATTGTTTGGTATATGTTCTCTATCATTCGAGACAGATGTCTCTTCCATAAATTGAGTTACATTACTCAAATGTGAATAATCGGTTCTGGCATGTGCTGAAGTTTGGTTTTCCTTCTCTACAGTATGACCTGATTCTCCAAAATAATTATCGTCCATTCTTAGCGAATCTTTGTGAAAATCTGTTTTGCAGTCAATAGTTGCGTTGCTCGGAGGAGACATTTCATTTGATCTTTTGTTTGATTTGGCTTTCTTTCGTTTGGTACTACAATCAAATGCATCGTTAAAGTAACGCTTGTTACTTTGTACACTTCTACATGGGCGTAAATTATAAGAAGCATGTTTATTTACATCTAGTTCAATACCCCCATCGTCTTGAGAATCTGTTGGTTTAATGGGTTTTTTCTTCTCCTTGTTTGGTTGAGAATTTTCCACCTTGATTAGGGATTTTGATTTTAATGCTTGGACACCTGTGTCCATTTGTAACGTTTCTTTTGAAACTTGGTCGTCATTTGCTTTCTTTGTGTCTAGTCGTAGTGGACTTGAATAATTGTTCAAGTTTTCAAATATTTCAGATCCACTTCCGTCGCTGGAATCCAATGACAAAGTGTAATTGTGATTTTCATCAAAATGTACTGATTTAGTGTTTGCGTCTGTAGATGGCTTTGTTGCAATTTTGGGGCGGCTTAAATCTTTGTGTTTGCTGTCCTTTGACGGTGAACTAATTAAGGGAATGTTAACATCATAATTGTTTATGGATTTTCTTTCAGAGGATATCGAATAAGGACAATTTTTCCCTCCCTTCTCCGATGATTTTGAAGTATTTTCTGAAACGTTTTCTCTTTCCTGTCTGTCATTAATATTCAAAAAATATTCTTCTAAAATATCGTTCTTCAAGCACCATCTTTTCAAACCTAATATTGCAACTCGTGTGCAAGGTTTTCCAATATATGCTAATAACCTTCCCCATATTCCTGTTTTGCTCACTGACTGAAAATTGTCGACATCTTGGTAACATTCTCGAAATCCTTGCAAAACCTCTTCTCTATTAAATGTAGAGAAATTCCTTCGAATGAATGCTTTGTTTTTGTATTTCTGTGATTAAAGTAAAACAAACCCTCATTAAATATACTGTTTTATCGGTTATACCTAAAATTTATGTTGCTGATATGATAAAGGATATTTTACAATCGAAAACACAATTATACTTATCGGATTCCTCAATTTCAAAGTAAATATTACAAAAAGGGTATATATAGCTCCTTAAGTAAGTGGATTGAAAAGTTTTTTGGTACAACTTTGTATTATATCAAACCGTAGAATACTTCTCAGTGTTTGTGTGGGGGGGATGGGAGGGGGTAGGAGTGGGCGTGATTGCCCCTGTGTGTATTGGAGGGAGGGGTAAAAATGATAACAGCTGTAGAACTGAAATTTCAGAGCTGTTTGACGTGAGTTACAGTTGCCATAGAAATTGCTGGTTTGAAATTACTGTCCACTTTTCTGGTCGTCCCCAGAGGGAAACAAAATAGTTTTTCAGTTCTCTTGATTTTGAAATTGTTTACAAAGATTTTTATTTAAATGCAAAATACGTTATTTGTTTTATAAATTAATTTAGATTTAGGCATAGTCTGGCTAGTTCAAAACCCAACATGATCAAAGTTTTACATTTCATTTTTTAAAAGTTAAATAAATGGAGTTCTTATTTGACGGATATGGAGTCAACTTTTTTTATTTTAGGTGTTTTTTCTTTAATTACAGTACCGGTAATACATTGTTTCAATTGTTTATTCTTCTGATACAATGAATTTTTGTTTACATTTGTTTAATTGATTCTTTTTATAAACCATGAACCATTCATGCATGTAATGCATGTAATTTTAATTTCTACTCGAAAAAGGGTTCAAAATATTATGGCCGCGAAATATTGAAGTCCCCTACTATTCTTATATTCCATAGGAGAGGGACGCGATATATAAAACTGTCCCCAGATTCTCATTTATTATTGAAGATGGGGTTCGAAATATTATTGCCGTGATTTATTCCCCCTCCCAAAAATCGCTCACCTGAGCAACAATAGACATAATATACCAGCTTTATGGTGTCATTTACGAAATATCTTAATTATCCAGTATAAAATCAATTTTGGATATGCTTATATTTATCATTGAGACCCTTTTGTAACAGGGTGATTTTATAGTCATATCACAAATTAAGCGTTGCAGTTCTCAAAATATTAAGCAATTATTTATATATATAGGATATAAAGCTAAATCAAATTTTGAATCCCTTGCGAGGCCCAATAATCGTCCATGGGCGAAATTCAAACATTTTTAAAGAATCAACAATATGTTAAAATGCTTGCATATAAGTAAAACAATATTTATAACATTTAAGCTTTTGTGAATAATTTTAAAATGTTTTCCTTTGTAAAACTGGACCCCCAATGTGGTTCCACCCAACTGTCGAAGATTATGATTTTGAAGAATGAGAATACACTTTCTTAGGTTGCTTTCACTAGTTACATCTTTTCTAGGTAAATGGTTTTAGAAAAAGATTTTGAAAGATTTTTTTTTCTATATATTCCTATGTAAAAATTTGATTCGCCCCCCCCCCCCCTATTGTGACCCCTTTCTATCCCAGGGACCATAACTTGAATAAAGTTGAATCTACCCTACCTGAAGATGCTGAAACACAAGTTTCAGCTTTCCTGGTCAATTTCTGAGAAGGTTTTAAAAGATTTTTTTTTTATATATTTCTATGTTAAAATTCACCCCACCCCCCTCCATTGTGGTCCCACCCTTCCCCCGGGGATCATGCTTTTAGTAATCTTGAATATACCCTTCCTGAGAATGCTTCTACTTCTACAAACATTTTAGCTTTTCTGGCCGATCGGATTTTGAGACAAAGATTTCAAAAGATTTTTCTCTATATATTTCCTAGTAAAAATTCGACCCCCCCCCCCCATTGTGGCCCCACCCTACCCCTAGGGATCATGATATGTACGAACTTGAATATACCCTACTTGAGGATGCTTCCACACAAGTTTCAGCTTTCCTGGCTGATTGGTTTCTGAGAAGATTTTTGTAGATTTACTCTACATATTCCTAAGTAAAAATTCGATCCCCCACTGTGGCCCCACCCTACCCCCGGGGGTCATGATTTTCACAATTCTTAATTATGATTTTCACAACTTTGATTCCCCTTTATCTAACGTTGCTTAATGCCAAGTTCGGTTGAAATTGGCCTAGTGATTTTGGAGAAGATGTTGAAAATGTGAAAAGTTTACGGACAGACGGACAGGCGGACGGACAGGCAGCAGGACAGACGGACGACAGCCAAAATTTGATCAGAAAAGGTCACTTGAGCTTTCAGCTTAGGTGAGCTAAAAATCAATAATATATTTAATTCGTACTGAAGAAGGGATTCAAAATATTTTGGCAGCGATATATTGAAGCCCCTTTCTTCTTCCTATTTCAAATGAAAAGGGGGTTTAAATAATAGTTTTTTATATTTCCCAGCCATAGTACTTTGAATTCTACCCAATGATAATAGAAATCAGAGGAGAGTCAAACCCAATTCAATTTCAAATTTCAAATGGAAAATATTTAATAAAATAGTCCTCTTTGGTAGTACGAGCTATTTGGTAGTCCACGTTTTGTAAAACAAAAAAAAAATGATATGTTCCCTTTCCACAATTAGAAAACTGTCAGAAGAGCCGACGAGGCTGAATGCGCTTAAAGTTAATAATTTATTAATTTGGACTGTCGCATTATGTTTTATTTATTGAAGGTAGCACGGAACAGTTTTATTGATACAATTGACTGTAGCCAGGGGATGTGTGTCTTTGGAACTCTAAACTAAAATTTCCTCAGTTCCCATTCAGCACAAATACCTTAAATTCACTACTTATAAGGCGAATCACTGAAGAAACTTACTAGTCCGAATGTGAAAAATTTTGTACATACTGGTTTTTCTGAGATTTCGACCCTTTCGTATCTCGCCCATTTCTCATGATTTTTCAGCTTTTTAGACCTCCCCCAGCTAATTCCCTTCAAAGGGTTGACATTCCGTTCCGTGTGCTTGTTGCACCATCCCATGTCAGAAACGTACAAATGTATAGTTTACTATGTCCCATCCACCTACTTTTCGTGTTATTTACCTCTCGTCTGTAACTTACAATTTTACTGTGTAAAGTCAGCACAGCAGTCATAGCCGCAAGTTTCTCATTTTACTTCCGATTCCTATGTACTTAACATTAGGGTCCTTAATATTATATACCAATATTAATGAGACATTCCTCTAACTAAAGAAAATCATTAAAAACCATTTCATGAATTTTAGCAAACTCATAAGCCTTCAAGTACATTAACTCTCAATTTTACAAAAATAATGAGGGTACTTTATCCGAAACTGTCCCTTGCTACCTAAGTACTTTTCGCTATACCATGACATTTTGTAAGGAAAAGGAAAGCGCTTATATTTTACTCAGTCTTTGTTCCTTCCTCTATCTAAGTGTGTGTGTGTGTGTGTGTGTGTGTGTGTGTGTGTGTGTGTATATATATATATAGAGAGAGAGAGAGAGAGAGAGAGAGAGAGAGAGAGAGAGAGAGAGAGAGAGAGAACATAAGCAGATAAATGTAATGCGTCGACTTTACGGATGAAATTGAAAAATTGTGTTTAAAAGTGTAAATTTTGCACGTTCAAAAAATTACGCATCCACTGACCAATCTTTTTCTTAACCGAGCAACAACGTATTTAGTATGTTTATTCAGACCTAATTTTTGATAATGATATTATGTTGAAAAATATACCAATTTGTAAAGTAGATTATATAATAGTGTTGTGTTGTGCATGTACTATGCCTATATAGTAGGCAGGGTTTGTTACATAGTGCACGTGTCGGAGGCAAGTGCACTATCTATCAAACCCTGACTACTATGTAGGCATAGTACATGCACAACACAACACTGTTGTTATTATTATGCCGACTGTTGTACATACTGTTGTACCTTTCTACATGTCCGTAGCTGGGATGTTTGACTGTTGTCTAGTCCTTAAAATAATCACAGAAAAAGCAATCCTGTTTTCTTTCGTTGCCATTTTGCTTTTATGACGTTATAATAAAATGAAGCTTTGAATGAGTATGTTTTAAGAAATAACAGAAGAAAAAAGGTAAAACTCGTACGCCGTTGAAATATGATACACAGAATATCGCTATCATCGGGGGTATTTTTCTTAAATTTAAATGAATCCATTATACCAATCTACAATTATAATACTCTTAATTTATAGCAAAATTTGGTTCATCTTAATATTTTGAGAAGGTCCCCACTGAAAATCAGAGAGTAAAATTTAGGGGTTTTGTTTTACATATAAGGTAAAAAAATAATATTAAGAATCACATAATACAATTTGAGGAGAATCGACATTTTAGAATTTTTTAAATCTGATTCGAAGTGCGGAAAATGACTATTTCCTATTTTTTCTATAGTAAATGTACCTGTATTTTGAGATGGCCCCTAAAAAGAACAAGAACTTCACAAATAAACTAGAGTTGGAGTAAAGTACATATGGTTAAAAACTAAAGAATTCTCCTATTGTAGTTCTTCCGCAAAAAAAGAATAATCCAAATCGGCCTCCTTAATCCCACTACTGGATCACTGCTGTTCTTGAACAGAATATTTTAAAACATTTTCTCTCTATATTTTATAAGTAAGAGGGTTTCGTAAAGTAGCGGTGACCGAACACTAATTAGCTTACTGTTCACTGCAATTTCATTACACTTCTTAATTTTGTTTCATAACTTTTTGGCAAACAACACTTAAGAATTCAAAGCTGTGATTTATCTATTTCTTGAGAAAATAAATAATTAATAATAAGTTATGATCAGGCGGCGCAAATATGCGACCAAAATGACCAGTCTTTAAGTCGTTGCTAAATCCTTCACTTCGTTTTCAACAACATTTAGGTTTAAATTCCAAAATATAATTTTCTTAAACATATTCCCCGCATGCACATACACTATTTATTTCTAGTTTTGTTTAAATAATATTTCATAAGTATAAACGATCTGCCGATTCCAAAATCTTATTGTATAACGCTTGTCTTCCAGATATGTGTTATCTAACATTTTTCGTTTATTTCTAACGATGGGGGAGGGGGGGTTATTTTTTCACGTATGATGTCATTTTACTCGTCTAATTATTATTATTATCATTTTTTATTTTTTTGCTTCACTTTATAATTACTAAATGCATTTGTAAGGAATTATTTAATTTCATTTACTTTAAAATTGCCCTGGAATCTGTTTCAATATTTTTACAATTTTTTTTTTAAAAAATGTGGTACCGTTACGCCGCCTCAAACGCTGACGTCGCCATTTTACTAAGAATTCAAACTTCAGCTTCTCGCAGAATGCACGATAAAATATTCTAAAACTGTACAATAGTCACATTATTTATTGTGTAAATAAAAGTTTAAAAAAAAGAAACAAATTTAAATTCATTTTTCATATAATATTTTATTAGAAGAGTACTTTTCCCGCGATATCATTTCCTGTATGCTAATTTTACCTTTTTGTTTTTGTTATTGCGCCGCTTGTCGAATTAATGATGCAGTATGCTTTTTTATTTTACCTATTTTATGTCAATCAATAATTCTAATCGACACATCATTTCAAAACGATTAACTTAAACCTTTTTTGGCACAATTTTCATCTTTCTGAAAGGAACTGACCGTAACTTTCTCGCCATGTACCCCAGTGGCAGTTAAGAAGCGATCGAAACTAATGTGACAACCAAATGCTTTCATGAATTCATGTCAGCTTTAAAAAAGTGTGCAAGGTGTCCCGAATGCTTCAACGTGAAGAAAATATGTTAACATTTCCCATTATATTCATTATACATTATTGAATATCTGCGTAATAAAGTTTTGTTGTTGTTGTTTTTTTGTGTGGTTTTTTTTCTTGTTCCTGTATCTGGGAGATAAAAGATAATATTTCAGTAAAGAAATCTTAAAATTTTTCACTTCTTCTATATCATTTGTATGTAATTGACAGAAATGTTCAATTTAATTAACGCTCGCCAAATAGTGATATACATATTACCAATACCTTTTCGAGTCCGAGTCTAATTCTTTCTACCCTAGATGTATATTTTTTAATTTCTCTAGCACCTCCTAAAATGTTTTAAATAATTATATTCGACCGTATGGAACTTTGATGGGAATATGACAAATTTTTAGTTTATTCTCCGAAGATTCTGCTCCCCTTGAATCACAAAATGTTTAATCATAAAATAATGTCGACAATTTGACTGTTACCATGTGTTTAATACAGCATAATTGTTTTAAAAACAACCGTATTCTTGCCAGAAGAAAAACCCCATTTAGAATACAAAATTTAGAGAAACTGTGATACTAGGACAAGGAATTTTCCGTAAATTCGTGGCGGATAGGGTATAATTTCACTCTCAGAAAAATATGTTGCATGTGTCATATTCATAGATTTCTGTTTTTGCTTGTTTTAGTGTACATGTTATTTGTCTGAAAATTTTGTTGCTTATTTTTATTTTTAATATACGGTTTTTGTCATATTCATTTAAATTCTGAAAGCGATGTAAGCTAATTTGGTTTTTTCTGCTTAATCGAGAATTGACGACTCATTCATATTGTAATAAGAGTCTATATCGAGAAATAAAGTACATGCATGATAAATATCCTTCGTCAAAGGTACGGAAATGATGACTGAGAACGAGTAGAATTAATAGAGATAAAGTTGCAAATAATAATTTTGTTCGCTTCTGCAGAGGACTGGAAGTGGTGCGCAGCACCGTGAAACATTCAATGAGTATTTTTATTCCAAGGTATTTCATCTGCTGAAGTTCGGATCAACAACTGCATACAAATATGGACACGCAAGGAATAAAAAAGTGGTCATTAAACATGTGTTCAATTCAACATACCTTAATCTCAATAGCAACTTTTCGGGCTTTCCATGCAGAGCTCGGAAAAACACCTCGAATGTATTACATAGGCGTCCATGACAACCCCCCCCCCCCCCCCTTTTTATAAAACTTGATATACATGTAAACATTACACATTTTACGATCTGTTGATATGTGAGCTAGACTTCGTTTAAGTCAAAGTTATACCCTGAAATATACAACAGAAGAGGCACAAAAGGTTGTCTAGCCGATACTTAAATTGATGGGAAGCGACTCCATTTTGTATAAAATTCTATCATCCGGGTAATGTTAATACATTCGAGGTGTTTTCCGAGCTCTGCCGGAAAGGCCTGAGAAGTTGCGATTGACCTCAATTTAAATGTTAAACATAATCAGTAGTGCATAAATACTTACATTCTTTGGGCTAGGGTTACTCTCTATATCTCCACATTCCAAAATCAAATGTGCTAAAGAATGAAAGTCTGAAAAATGTCCATACAAATAAAAAACATTGAGAGCTTGATTCAATAGTATAGTATAGAAAGTGGTTAGAAAATGGCATGGAAATTGATTGTTATCATTTTTTAATGCATGTGAAGTACCATGAACGTGGGCCCTGTTGATATCTTTGCCATTGAATATGTACATCTGAAATAGTGAATGCTAAAGATGAAAACTGATCATAGGAAAAGTAAACGAAAAAGTATTGATTTTGAAGAAATATTTCACTTAATACAATGGAATCAGTTCCTTTCAGCTTAGCATTTCAAAACATACAAAAGATATATGTTAAGATTTGATACAATTAGATTAAATTACTTCAATTTGAAAACTTACCTTTTCTCATCTTTCAGCTTCCGCATACATGTGACAGCCTCGGGGTTTATCATTGGAAGTATAAATAAAACCCGAAGTGACTCAGCAGGTTTACACTTTTTTGTGAATATCGATCCCGATTATTTTATAGTAGTAGTTGGGGTTAAATGGACCGGGCAAATCGGGGTGCGTAGCTCAGTAGTAGAAAGACTGACTAGAGTTGCATTGGTACTGAGATCGGTTCCCGGTTCTGCCATATGTTTTCATTGTATTTATATGCTCATTTATCCTTTCCTATTACAAATTATTTTGTAAAATGATTAAAGTTTATAACCTTTTTTCTATTGGAAGAATTCCATAATTTCATCGGTATCCAAGAAGTTACCACTGTACACATCCTATAGATTTTACTTCTTATTGTTTCTTAGTTGTCAAATCAAAATGCATGCCCTCCTTCTTTAAAAAAAAACAATATGTCGAGTGTTTTCTTTTGGCAAGTATACTTATTAGTACGGTCGGATCAAGTGACGCCGAAGAACATAATTATTTGGTTTTCCTGACCAAATTAGATTATCATAATACATGATATTTGTATAAAAAAAATATTTATTAAAAATATGAAAATATTGCAAAATAATTATTATTTCAAAAAGCATGTTTCAACACCACAATACTTTTTTAAATTTTGAATTCAATTGATTTTAGCTATTATGGATATACTTTTGATATTTTGTTTTAGATTTTTACTTTGTGGAGATTAGCCAGCAACAGATAGCTTAAGTCTGGTCAATCAGGAGGTTGGGATTAAAAACCCAGTCTACTCCATCATTTTTCTTTCATTTTGTTTAGGGATGGCAATCGATTGCATAATAGCTAATCTGTTAATCCCTGTTCGTTCCGACCGATTAAACAGTTACTAGTAATAAAAAAAACCCGGAGATTTGTTGACATGTTTTATTTTTTTTTAATAATTGTTATAAATAATACAGAAAGAACGATAGGAATATTTTGTATATATTCAATTATTGTATAAAAATTAAATCTTATGGTAAATAAAACAGTCATGATATAGTTTTCCTGAAGTCAATTTCGCTTCTCAAAGCAAAGTCTGCCCACGATAAGTTATAGATCTTCGGTTGAAATAATTATCCTTTATGATAGTAGTTACAAATAACACTGTGTCGGATAATTTTCCCAGTGCAAAGGTGGCATTTTTGCACCCGCTTAAGCTGCATGTATCGAAAAATTTAAATATGCCATATGATAGACCACTGCTTAAAGAGTTTATAACCACTTTTGTTATTAATGTATCTCACCTGTCAGGTATACTATTTACCTTTAAAAAACAAATTCCTACTGGAAAATAATTTCCCCCTAGAAAAAAAAAAAGATTTTCCTAGAGGATGTTTGGCATTTCTTACTGGAATAAAAGAACTTCCTATAGGAATTTAAATTCCGATCGAATTTGAACAAAACTCCCATAGGATTTTATAATCCGATAGGAAATCTTAATATCCTATAAGAAAACTACCTGTGTGAAATAAATTCCTATAGGAAATGATTTTCTTCTACAGAAAATATAATTCCTATAGGTTTTTTTTATAGAATAATCCTATAGGATTATAAGTATTTCCTGTAGGAAAATTATTTCTCCTATGAGATTTATTGTTTTCCTATGGAATATCACTTTTAAAAGGTAAATATATCACCTGACAGGTGAGCCACACTATAAGTGGTTACATGTATATACTCTCTAGACAATGATCTATCATATGGTATATACATTTATATCCATATATGTATATGTGGAATTTTACGAAACCGAATCTTAAGCTGGTGCAAAAATGCCACATTGGCACTGGCATAATTATCCGGCACAGTATTATATATGTTGCCGCTTTATATGCATTTTATATAAAATTAATTGATGTCGTATTAAAGGGGGAAATATAGAGTAAACATATTATACATAGATACCTGTACAAAAATGGTCAATCTAACGGTACTCGACAGTGATGATAGTATATTCATTATTGATCGATTTTTAAAAAGCCGCAAAGACAAGTCGGTGTTATGTTGTTTCAACACCTACTTAAGAATATTCCTCCAAGTGTTCAGCCCCGGGGTCTTAACAATCTCTAATGCAGTTTGGTTATAATATAGTCTCGAAAAACAAAAATAAAATTAAGTTTGAAATTACGTTAAAATATACGTTATACTACTTAATGATTTCTAATTTTGAAACCAGTAACAATCGTTTCAAACAAGTAATCAATAAATAAGTTAATGATTGTAATCCCTTCTAGATATTTTGTTACATTTATCACAGTTTATCAAACTCTATATCGTGGCGAAATTATTTTCAATGAAAAGTTTTGATGCACTAAATCGACCTGTTCAGGGTTTGGAGACGCCTTCTCACGTTGCTATTAAATAAATCTGAAAGTTTTCTTCTTACCATAAGTGTTTCCAAGTTCCTGTGATCAAACTCAAATGAGATATCAACCCCTGAAATGAGCCCGAACCCCTGGGAGCCACTTGGTGGTACCCCTACAGCCCAAGTTTGAGACCGGGAAATAATAGCCCTATGGGTCCCCTACACTGTCCTGGTATCCGTTTGATGCACACTTAATCCTTAATCATATGACGGTGAAGAGAATCGGAAAGATGCCGAGTTTTTCAACAATGCAAAGCCAAATAGTATAAACGGATCTCATACTTAAATGCCTACAAAATCGATATATTCAGTCGAAACTTGATTCACATAAGATCGTTTATAGCTTAATATCTATCGGAGGGCAAATTTTGGTAATGCTTGTTAATGCTAACATTGCGACATGATTTATCAATCCTTGATTCAAGACATATTGACGAGTGGCAAACACTTTAGTCTCTAAAATGTTGGGGTTGTATCATATCAAAAATCTATATTTTAATTTTTTCTTTGGAAAATCATTATCATTAGCCAACATAGCAACATATGGAAACCACCGTGATATCTATAATAATTCGGCTGTTAAAATATTAATACTGCATTTAAAAAATAAAGGCAATATATTGTACATAAAATGGTTATATACCCCTTAAATCATTTATTGCAAAACATGTATAATTTTAGGCATTCAGAAGTTGGAGTTCTATTCGCTTTTCGCTATTCACTATTCGAATAGCGAATATAATTCTGTGGTCGGTTCGCTATTCAAATTACCGTAAACATGCTAATAAACATAAATTCAAAATCCACATAAACTTCCTTTTTTAATCGAAAGAAACAGTGATATAGTAAAAATTATTGCTTGCTGACATAACCAGAGCATTGAAATAATTAGCTAGCCTGTCGAGAAGGTAAGAACATCATCAAATTCTGTTGCTTTGAGAATAGTATTCAAGGGGCTGGCTCACACCCTGTATCCAATATTTAAGTCTTCATATTTGGTAAGAATGGGGCCCCGAGAATGTCCAGTCGACCATCAAAAGGAATTGGGTTTACACACTCATTAACAGTCTTACCTAGCCTGGCGAAAAAGGAAATTTCGTATAATACAGTTATAATGGAAATATCTTTCAAGGGGCTGGCTAGCACCCTGTATCCCATATTTGGGCCTTCATATTTGGCAAGGATGGGGCCCCGGAAATATCCAGTAAACCCTCAAAAGGAATTGGATTTACACAACCATTCACAGGCTTTGCTAGCCAGGCAAAAATAGGAGATTTCGTATAATACATTTATAATGGAATATCTTTCGAGGGGCTGGCTAACACCCTATATCCCATATTTGGGCCTTCATATTTGGTGCGGATGGGGCCCCGGAAATGTCCAGTCGACCCTCAAAAAGGAATTGGGTTTACAGGCTTAACTAGCCTGGCGAAATTAGGAAATTTCGTAACATTCTGTATCCAATATTTGGGCCTTCAAATTTTGTGAGGATAGGGTCCTGGGAATGGGGCTGGCTAACACCCTGTGTCCCATATTTAAGCCTTCATATTTGGTGAGGATGGGGTCCCAGGAATGTCCTGTCGACCCGCAAAAGGAATTAGGTTTACACGACCATTCACAGGCTTGGCTAGGCTGGCGAAAATAAGAAATTTCGTATAATATATCATAAAGGGAATGTCATTCGAGGGGCTGGCTAACGCCCTGAATGCCATATTTGGGCCTTCATATTTGGTAAGGATGGGGCCATGGGAATGTCCAGTCCACCCTCAAAAGGAATTGGGTTTACACGACCACTAACAGGCTTAGCAAGCCTGGCGAAAATAAGAAATTTCGTATAATACAGTTATAATGGAAATATCTTCAAAGGGTCTTGCTAACACCCTGTATCCAATGTTTTGGCCTTCATATTTGGTAAGGTTGGGGCCCCGAGAATGTCCAGTCGACCCTCAAAAGGAATTGGGTTTACACGACCATTCACAGGCTTGACTAGCCTGGCGAAAATAGGAAATTTCATATAATACAGTTATTATGGAAATATCTTCAAAGGGGCTGGCTAAAACCCTGTATCCTATATCTGGGCCTTCATATTTGGTGAAGATGCGGCTCCGGGAATGTCCAGTCGACCCTTAAAAAAATTGGGTTTACATGACCATTGACAGGTTTAGCAAGCCTGGCGAAAATAGGAAATTTCGTATGATAAAATTATAATGGAAATATTTTTAAAAGTGCTGGCTAACACCCTGTATCCCATATTTGGGCCTTCAAATTTCGTGGGGATGGGGCCCCGAGAATGTCCAGTCGACCCTCAAAAGAATTTGGGTTTACACGACCATTACAAGGCTTGGCTAGCCTGCCGAAAATAGAAAATTTCGCACAATAGTTATAATGGAAATATCTTCAAATGGTCTGATCAACACTCTGTATCCAATATCTGGGCCTTCATATTTGGTGAGGGTGGGGCCCCGGTAATGTCCAGTCGACCCTCAAAAGAAATTGGGTTTAAATGACCATTAACAGGTTTAGCTAGCCTGGTGATATTAGGAAATTTCGTATAATAAAATTATAATGGAAATATTTTTAAAAGTGCTGGCTAACACCAGCCTATCCCATATTTGGGCCTTCATATTTCGTGTGGATGGGGCCCCGAGAATGTCCAATCACCCCTCAAAAGAAATTGGGTTTACACGACCATTACCAGGCTTGGCTAGCCTTGCGAAAATAGGAAATTTCGTACAATACAGTTATAATGGAAATATCTTCAAAGGGTCTGATTAACAGCCTGTATCCAATATCTGGGCCTTCATATATCGTGTGGATGGGGCCCCGAGAATGTCCAATCACCCTTCGAAAGTAATTGGGTTTACACGACCATTACCAGGCTTGACTAGCCTGGCGAAAATAGGAAATTTCATATAATACAGTTATTATGGAAATATCTTCAAAGGGGCTGGCTAAAACCCTGTATCCTATATCTGGGCCTTCATATTTGGTGAAGATGCGGCTCCGGGAATGTCCAGTCGACCCTTAAAAAAATTGGGTTTACATGACCATTGACAGGTTTAGCAAGCCTGGCGAAAATAGGAAATTTCGTATGATAAAATTATAATGGAAATATTTTTAAAAGTGCTGGCTAACACCCTGTATCCCATATTTGGGCCTTCAAATTTCGTGGGGATGGGGCCCCGAGAATGTCCAGTCGACCCTCAAAAGAATTTGGGTTTACACGACCATTACAAGGCTTGGCTAGCCTGCCGAAAATAGAAAATTTCGCACAATAGTTATAATGGAAATATCTTCAAATGGTCTGATCAACACTCTGTATCCAATATCTGGGCCTTCATATTTGGTGAGGGTGGGGCCCCGGTAATGTCCAGTCGACCCTCAAAAGAAATTGGGTTTAAATGACCATTAACAGGTTTAGCTAGCCTGGTGATATTAGGAAATTTCGTATAATAAAATTATAATGGAAATATTTTTAAAAGTGCTGGCTAACACCAGCCTATCCCATATTTGGGCCTTCATATTTCGTGTGGATGGGGCCCCGAGAATGTCCAATCACCCCTCAAAAGAAATTGGGTTTACACGACCATTACCAGGCTTGGCTAGCCTTGCGAAAATAGGAAATTTCGTACAATACAGTTATAATGGAAATATCTTCAAAGGGTCTGATTAACAGCCTGTATCCAATATCTGGGCCTTCATATATCGTGTGGATGGGGCCCCGAGAATGTCCAATCACCCTTCGAAAGTAATTGGGTTTACACGACCATTACCAGGCTTGACTAGCCTTGCGAAAATAGGAAATTTCGTACAATACAGTTATAATGGAAATATCTTCAAAGGGTCTGATTAACAGCCTGTATCAAATATCTGGGCCTTTATATTTCGTGTGGATGGGGCCCCGAGAATGGCCAATCACCCCTCGAAAGTATTTGGGTTTACACGGCCATTAACAGGCTTGGCTAGCCTGGCGAAAATAGGAAATTTCGTATAATATATCATAAGGGGGGGCTGGCTAACACACTGTATGCCATATTTGGGCCTTCATATTGGTAAGGATGGGGCCACGGGAATGTCCAGTCCAATGAAAAAAAATGAAATTGGGTTTACACGACCATTAAAATGCTTTAGCAAGCATGGCAAAAATAAGAAATTTCGTATAATGCAGTTATAATGAAAATATCTTCAAAGGGTCTGGCTAACACCCTGTATCCAATATTTGGGCCTTCATATTTGGTAAGGATGGGGCCCCGGGAATGTCCAGTCGACCCTCAAAAGGAATTGGGTTTACACGACCATTAACAGGCTTGACTAGCCTGACAAATATAGGAAATTTCGTATAATACAATTATTATGGAAATATCTTCAAAGGGTCTGATTAACACCCTGTATCCAATATTTGGGCCTTCATATTTGGTAATGATGGGGCTCCGGGAATGTCCAGTCGACCCTTAAAAGGAATTGGGTTTACACGGCCATTAACAGGCTTAGCTAGCCTGGCGAAAATAGAAACTTTAGCATAATACAGTTATAATATAAATATCTTTCAAGGGGCTGGCTTACACACTGTATCTCATATTTTGGCCTTCATATTTGGTAAGGATGGGGACCCGGGAAAGTCCAGTCGACCCTCAAAAGGAATTGGGTTTACATGGCCAATAAAATGCTTTAGCAAGCATGGCGAAAATAGGAAATTTTGTACAATACAGTTATAATGGGAATATATTTCAAGGGTCTGGGGAACACCCTGTATCTCTTTTTTTGGGCCTTCATATTCGATGGGGATAGGGCCATGGCAGATTATTATTATCGTCTTCAGGGTGGATACAGGGGTGGTGCTGGTGCTGGGGGGGGGGGTGGGGGGGGGCATTGCCTGCTTGATACTTAGATTATTCGAATAACCAGCTTGAGTACGCTTTTTCGATCACATGTTATTGCTTATCATCATTATCTTAGTCTGTCATTTACTTTTTCAAATTTAGAAATAAAAGATATAGTCATGTTTTGTTAATTTAAGTACACTTAATAAAAAATATTCCCCTCACATTACATCTTGGCAGAAGAGAAAGACGTACCTTAGATAATAACTGATTTTTAAAAGATAGTTAAAATAGGGGCGAATCTAGTAAAAAAAAAATTAAAAGGTTGGGGGAGTTGGCGGGGTGGGGGGAATGACGTATGTTTACATTATCAAACCATGACTGAAAAGGAATGCTATCTGAATGAATAAAAAACACGCCCTTATTGTATGCAGAAAAAACAGGGAAAGAAAAAATTATTCATCACAGTCTATATCGCAATGAGAGACGTATTCACCATGGATCTGAAATAGGCATATCTCATCACACGCGTGAATCCAGAAAATTGTATCAAGGGGTGGGGGAGGGGGATCCGAGGGATAATTATGTTTGCCAAAGGGGGGGGGGGGGGTCTAGGCCTATTATAGGTCAATTTGATAAGTGAATTTAAAATGTTTGAATTCCCCCACTCCTTAAATCCGCGATTGCATGCATCATCCCATTTTGATATTTCTAAGAAGAATTATTTTCTTGTTACAACGTTTAAGAAGAATATATATTAAACAAATTCAATGCTTGATTTAAAAACAATATAAACGTCACAAATTTCAAAACTTCGAATTTAGAATTGAACAAAAGAAACAGTATACTTCATAGATGATTCTGTGTGAGTATGAAATCGATCTCTATTGTAATCAAAATTAAAATGTACTTGCGAACTTCTGTATATAACAGAGATAGAAAATCGCAAAGTACATGTAATAATGACACTAAAAAGGGCTTTACATGTAGCATTGGCTTTGACTCCAATTGAATGCAACCGCGGTACTTACATGTATAAACGACATTTGAATCTAGCAATTAATGCAGGCATATTCTGACTTAACTTTGAACTTTTCTTTGATTTAACATATACATGTAAGTGTCCCAGGCATTTATACTCATTTTTAGCAGTTTCTAACAGTAGAAAAAATCAGCGGTTATTTTATTAATATTCTCGAAAAAGTGATCTCTTAACTAAGTGTTAATAAAGTATACCATCTATTGAGATATGTTTGTCAATAAGTCAAAATGAAGTCATCATCAACGTGTTGCATACTGCATACAGAAAGTCGGGAAGGGAAGTCCTTTACAGTATTACATTGTATTTGACGGTTCGTTACAGATCAGATTAATTCTAAAATGTATTTGAGACAAAATCCATCTGTCCGGTAAAAAGCATTCGGTCTATATGGAAAAAAGGTTTATCGTGGTTTAAACAATATTTTATTCTGTAAAATATTACATGTTAATAGTATAATTTAATGTCATTTGTGAATCACTGCAACATTGCATCCTCCAATAACTTGATTCAGCAGTGCATTAATCATTACGTACCTTTTGATTAGAGTAAAGTTTCTTGCATGTGTTGTTTGTATATTTAGAAAACAATTTTTCTCCTTTGAGGGAACTTTGATATCAGAATTTGAACAAAGCAAACATTTTGCGACCTTTCGTGTTGGTTGGAATATACAAATTGGTCTCTGCAATTATTTTTTTTTTCTCAAACAAGTATTTGATATAGGTATTTTCCGATCCTGAGAGCAGTTTGAGTTAAGTACATTGAATAACCCCATGGTGATACAATGGCAGTATTACATTCTTAAATTACTTTGTAATCTAAACGCAGACTTGATCTAAATCTATTAGAATCAATCACTCATATCTGTATTCATAAACATGTTCAATAGCACTATTACTATAAGACTCCTAAAGCCATCTAGTGAGATGTTTCATGTGTATTGAACTCAAAATCAATAAAATCATCAAATATGTAAAGAAAATATAAAAATAAAATTGAGGCCAACATTTTTTGTAGAGACCAAAAGTCCTAATTCACAAAAAGTGAATGTGTACCAGTAACATGAGTCTGTCGGTGTGACGGTGTTTTGTTCGGTTGTCAGACATTCACTATAGCTAAATAGAACAGATGCCAGTTGTTGCATTATTACCGTATTTAGTTATGCAAAAAGGAAGCGCAAGCGAGCTCATCATCATGGATGTACCTTTAGGGGGAGACACAACCCGAAAATGGCTTAGCGAAGGGGCACCGTAAGGCAAGCTGAGGAGTACTTTAAGTTTAAGCTAAACAAAAAGTCGTTTTGTTCAAACTAATATTATGTACGTAACAGGGTAAAACGGGAGGCGCATCTATCTTTTATATGCTTTCGGCGCCCCCTTCCCCCTCGCCAAACATGAATGCTACACTATCACCTCTGATTTCTATAATTTCTATGTAGTTTATAAGCGAGGTCAAAATTCTATAGGGTCAGTTTTCAACGTGTGGGGGCTCGTAGATCTACAGGTCTGGAATGGTTTTCTACTGTAGAAAAAGGACCCTACTTGTCATAGAATACTGACCCTGGGTCAGTTTTCTACGTAGAAATTTGACCCCCGGGTCAATATTCTACAGGGGTCACTTTTCGTCGTTACACCGGCTCAGGCTGGAAGTTAGTTTGCGATGGACCGGTTTTTATTTTCAGTCCATTGCACTATGCTGTTAGGTAACATTATTTTGGGGGAAAATATTATATTTTATACTTTATTTTTTCCGTTCAATAAGGAGTACATCACAATATGTAGGTGTCCCATACCACATTAAAGCTGAAAATTGTGCTTTACATGATTAATTACCTAATAAAATTGTGCAAGGGGTTTTAAAGAATAAAGTTGTGAAAATACATGCAATATGTTACAAGTAAATGATCTTTGTCCGAAGTTACGTATACAACACAGGTGTACAGGTTGCATTAGCAGGTACTAGTTTTGCCCAGTTCTTTGGTTAGATGGGTTTCACGTGGTGTACATGCATCTGTGTTTTCGATATGCAGATTAGGATTAATTATCATGAATAAATTTTTCTTTTGTGGTGATCAGCTAAAGGAATTCATTTTGTGCTCTAATTGGATTATCATTATGATGTTGACCAATATAGGTAAGTATAATACATGTAGTAGCGCAATATTATGAGACACCGGTATACAAAACAGTTAAGTTTTACTTTCACTTTCTAAAATGTGATCTCCCTTTGCCAGCAATATTTTCTGAAGATTGATTTTGCAACTATTAACAACTTATCTAGGGCCCCACTCTGCAGATGCCCTATAGTTATCATTCTGTCCAATTCCGCTGATCATGTCAAGATATATGTAAGACAAATTGGCCCTTGGCCCTTGGGTCATTCCCCATAACCCCCCCCCCCCCCCAAAAGAGTTGCTTTTAAACCACCACCACCACCTCTCCTCTGAAATAGGAAATGATAATACATTTTAATAATTGTTGAGATCCCCACCCCTAAACCATATTCATTCTTGTTCTTGTGTCATTGCACATCAATTGGTACATGTATATAGGTTATACCCCCTTTGAGATGCCAAGTGACTTTCCAGAGTTAGAACTAATCAAGTAACCTATCTTATTCATATGTAGTGTAATTCCTAGCCCTAGCCCAATGATGACCCTGCTTTGTTTTTTACAGCAAGGTTTTTGTTGACTGACTTTATAATTTCCACGATTATATATAACATTTTGTTTATCTTTAAGATTAAAATGCAATTCCCAAAATCTCTTTATGTACATCTGACATCATACATAAAAAACCAATCAAGAAATGATTTTGCTACTGTAAAAATGTGAGAAGAGACTCTGAATCTCCCCACCCACCTGCCCCCCGAAAACATGAATAGTCGAATATTTTTGAAATATCCTCAAAATCATCGAAATCCCCGCTCCTAAACCATATATATTTTTGCTTCTTGAACCATGGCCATGTCAAGGCAAATCTTTTGTCATGGCCATTGGGGGTCACCCTAACCCCACCCCACCCTCCCAAAATCAAAAATGATCAAATAACTTGAAAAAAATGCTTGTGATCCCCAACCCTAAAGCATAATTTTATATATTCTTCCTCCTTATGCATCTTATGGTACGTTATTTCAATCACAAGAGATAAGAGGAGGTCCAGGAATTAGGTTTGTTATGGGACGGAACATCATTTTGCAGATAGCATTGACCCTCAGAATCAAATTTATATTTCTAAAACCTTATTGCATATCTATAGCTCAGTCCCTGTTATATCCCTATAAATGATGTGGCTATTCATAAAATCATGAGAGGAGTTCTGGGAAGTAGGTTTTTTCAGGAGTGATAAACGTCAATTTTCAGCTACTATTTGACTCCCTGGATGAAATTTAAATTTTAAAACATTATTGCATGACTATATGACAGCCTCTATCATACCCCAAGATATGATGTGGCTATTCATTAAATCATGAGAGGAGTTCTGGGAAATAGGTTTTTTTAGGAGTTATAAACGTCAAATTTCAACTACTATTTGACTCCCTGGATGAAATTTAAATTTTTTAAAACCTTATTGCACATCTATAGGACAGTCCCTATCATATCTCAAGAGATGACATAGCTACTGCATAAATTGTAAGAGGAGTTCTGGGAACCATATTTTTTTGCAAAAAACGTCATTTTTTGATGCCCACAGACCCCCGTGATAAAAACAAAAATTCTGAAACATGATTTTACGTCAACATGACACCCCGAAGCATATTCTATTAGATCATTAGGCTACTGCAAAAAGAAATTGACGTTTTTTGAAACCAGACTTTTTGTAAAAGAAACCGTCATTTTTCAGCCATTTAATGACCCCCAGGACAAAATTGAAATTTCCGAAACCTTATTGCGCATCTATAGGACACCCCAAAACATATTCCAAGAGATGATTTGTCTACTGTTGAAAATGTAAAAGGAGTTCGAGGAAGAAGGTTTTTTTGTCAAAAAACGTCATTTTTTACCAATTATTTGACCCCCAGGACTACCAGAGAATTTTTGAAACCTGTTTTCAAAACAACATGACACCCCAAATCATACGCAAAGAGTTCAGTTTGCTGGTTTATAAGAGCAGTTTGAGAAAGTAAAACGTAACAGACGGACTGACGGACGAACAGGCAGTCGGAACAGGGTAACAACAATATACCCGAACTTTCTTTAGAACGTGCGGGTATAATAAGGAATGTTGTTGCATAATGTTGATACAAAATAAATTGTTTGATCAAAATTCTCGAGAGGTGTGATATACTGTCATAAGTCCGACACCACAACATGTACAACGCACATGACCTAAACAAGAATTAACACATCACCATCAGTTGTCTCCACACTAATAAAGAATATTCAGTACGTCAATCATCTGCATACATTGCATCACACACAGGGAACTCACAAAGCCTGAGCTTACATCCATGTATCATGCTTGTACAGCATTGAAACAAAGCCTCCAAAGCTGTCTCTCTGTGTCCTCCCTCACATGGTCACATTTATAAGGATAAATACACAGACTAGCTAAGTTGACACTAGCCAGAAGCCCCACGGAGAGGTGTTGCCGAAGAGCACCATCATGTATGGAATTTCTAAAAACAAATGCTCTGTGAAATCATATCCATTTATTTGTTCCGTACTATAAACACAAAAATGAATGCAATCGGATTAATAATTCAAAACTGATTGGTAAACAAGATGAAACCATGATGATACTGAATTAATAATACATTTGAACAGCATGTGATATATTTCACCCACCGAGATTTTCTTTATTAGATTTTTGTAAGCAATTGATCAATTATGAATGTTGAGTTCTATGATCAATTCAATTTTTCCCTAAATTTTGTGACACGCAAAATAGCACAAAAAACGCAGAAACTTTAATTTGATTTTAGGTTAAAGTTGTTTAACAACACAAGACAAAATTGTAAACGTTATCAACAATTTTAAGCTCATTTACAGAATACCTAGATTTTAGCTACATTGATTATGTAGCATACATGTACAATTCGCTTATCAGTTGTTCAAATAAAAAAAAAAACAGCAGGAAAGACGTTCACCGGTCCGGACTGGTCACGTGATCAAATCATGTGAAACCCAAAGGGTTTTCAGAAGATTTGATCACGTATCAACCAAGTTCAAATCATATATATCATATAAACAGTACTGTTTATTATTGTATTTATGGTTGAGAAAGGCATACCAGAATATTAATAAAAATTGCCCGTCCTTATTATAGATGGCGCTCACGCCGATTAGGTTCAACGCTATTCTCTCCTCTACGACTGAAGATCACTTTCATTCTAACCTCCAATCGTACTTTGCTTCACAAAATTTCTTTAAACATTATACTAAATGGCTGATTACGGATCGTGGTGCCTTAAAGATATAAAACATGAATTGCGTCGACGGAATGGGCGAGTTTACAGTCGGACGAGAGAGAGAGAGAACTTGTCGGAAGGTCTGACTCTCTTCAATATTTAACCATAATTTCCTCTGTTAAAAATTAATGACGATTAGAGTGGGGAATAAATGAAGTCTAAATGTTTTAAGTTGTTTTAACTGATGTATGAGAAATGTATACTCGCACAATTGACTATTACAGTGGTGTCTATAGGTTTTAATCCTTGAACATCTTTAAAAACCGGGAATATATAATAAACACAAACTTTGCTTAAAAAGGGAGAATGTCATTTATTTTTATACATAATTTAATGAAATGAACATGAAAAATAACGATAAATCCGAATGAAATAAAAGATTACAGTAACTTTGGTAGCATTGCGAATGTAGCAATGAAAGTCATTTGCAAAGACACATGAATTTCTGTAAAAAAAAAAAAAAAAAAAAAGCCATCGCGGCTTATTTAGGGGTAAAAATGGATGACCATGTGAAGTATGTATATAAAAGCAAGTGTCTGAAAATATGCAATTGGCGAGTAATGGCGAGTAATGTTGGTTTGTTTTTTGTGAGAGCGAAACGTCATGCAGAGACGAAGAAGAGCATTTATAGTACAAAGTGGATGTCTGTGTGGATATAGATGGATGTATTGTGCAATGCCAGGGTGAATGTGCTGCGGGAACTGGTCCATCTGCTCTATGTAAGCATATATTTACTGTGTTGTTTGATTTACATATGGTTGTTTAGTTTACATAGGTTTAGCATGTGGAGACATAGTAACAGAGGAAACATGTACTCAAAACCTCCAAATTTTCACTATACCAAACGTTACAAGGGTAGCCCTATCAAGGCCATAGACTTACCACTGGCAAATCAAGACCTAAACGTCATTTTTGAACAGCGACCAAGAGACTTTCAGAATGCAGCTGGACAACAAGACATATACAGAAATGTGTGGTTAAATCATCCAAATCTCAATTATTTTCATGTATCTCAGCTATTTTCATATGACAACTGAGTGGCTATAAACAATGACCATGACTATTTACAAGATCCCCCTCCGACAACTGGCTTCAGAGTATGAATATTTCTACCATAACTGACGACGAAATAATAAGAACTGAAAGACCGACATGTGAACAAAGTAGCAGTAGATTATGGCATACTGAACATCAAAAGAGAAATAATTTCTCTAACTTTGGAAAAATCTTTAAAGCAAATGAGAAAATTGAATAGAACAAAGTTGGAAAAAAAATCAACAAAACCTAGCCCTCAAATATTTTCCACATCTATTTTACATGTTTAATGCTATGTTTCTGTTGCTTTGCAGGAATATCGAGATAAAATCTGGCATTCAAACCAAATGGTATGGTATTTTTGTGTCTAAAATATATTCTTATTTGGCTGCATCTCCTGATGCAGTCATTGACTAACACAGATAGTTGAAATGTCCCTATACAGCAAAAAACAGAGAGATATCAGAGGAAAATGTTTCTTATCTAAACTATGTAAATCGCACCTAGAGCCATTTAATCCTCATGATTATTAAAGTACAATGACACCTGTTTTGTTCTGGAAGGAAGTAATGTACATTTATTATTTATACTTTGAAAGACATTGAAACAGTCACAATACTTAGATTGAACATTTCAATAAAAATATGCTTAAAAAATTGTAAGAATTTTTTGAACATTTCAATAAAAATATGCTTAAAAAATTGTAAGAATTTTTCGAGACATTTCAAGAAAGCTGTTTTAAATAGGTTTTTTCCCCAACAAATGGATTAAAAACTGGAATGTGCTGTTTTGGTGTACATGTACTAACATTTGACTTCCCTGTTTATTACCTGAACAATGAATTCTGGCTGTACACTAGATTGAAATATGCAGCACTTACAAACCTAATACATTTTCAGTGCACTTAGTGTTTTATTGGTGATACAAAATTGCATTCTATAAATGTAATATTTTTTGTTTGCAGCAAAAACTGGAAAGTGTTCAACTTGAATAGCAATTTATTTATGTATGTTTAGGGACATTTTTTCAGGGACTCTTTTGTAAATTGCACTAGTAAAACACACATAAGAAATTTATATATTGAGGGGTCCTTTTAATATCTTAAAAGTTTTCGCAAGTCATATCAACCTCTCAGTGTGAACACGTTCCTTGTAATGTTTCTGTTTCTTATAACAATTTTATTAAACATGCGTTTTTTTTCTTAAAGAATATGGGAATGTTCACCTTTACACCCTTGGGGCAAACAAATCCTGGACATTGAATCCTTTGTCCGACATAATCGAATCTTCGTGTTCACAAATGTTTGTTAAGGGACACCCTCAACAGTTTGCCTCTACCTGGTAGACCGTTCATAAGCGAGGGAGATATATGATGAAAAATGACAATAACAAACCACCAACCATCTCAAAAATCCCTAAAGTTAAATACAAATTCAAAGCAGAGCAACACCGACCTCTAAAAAGATGAAGATGGGATCGGGTGCCTAGGAGGAGTAAGCATCCCCTGCCGACCGGTAGCACCCGCCGTGTGCTCATTATCAAGGTCATGAAAAACAGAAGAAACCGTAGTCAGTCCAGTGTATAAATAATAGCTTAACAAGTGTAAAAAATGTCAGTCAGCATGTCTCTCAATGAAACATTGTACTTGCTGACAAGGTCATCCTATCGACCATAGAACTTGCGTAACGATGTTCTTAGTGGAGGTTCTTGATATTCTTGTTCCATCAACTTGTTTGTTAGTAGCTTGCCTCGTTTGAATAATTGTGTGTATGTAGAGCATGCTCTCGTTTAACGAATAAGCTAAAAGACATATTTTATCAGGTGATGAGGGTATATTGCTACATAAGGGTAGTTGACGATGGAAAAATTAAAATGATCACGTTTATCACATAGTTTTGTTGTTAGGTTACCATTAACGTCTTTTTTCTAGTAAAATATCCAAATTTTAAACAGATGCGTTAGAATCTGTGGTGTCTTCAATGTCAAGCTCACTGGGATATATTGTGTTAACATAAGAGTGAAAGATATATGTCCTCCAGGTGTAGCACCAACAAGAACTTCGACAGTATTTCTGTTTTTGTAAGTTGAGAAGGTAGATTGTTGAGCAACAGGAGAGTTTGGTTTTTTGACTAAGATTTCAGTGTCATCAAAAATAACTCTTGTAGAGGGAAATGTTTGAAAAAAGTCACAGGGTGAAACAAATTTACGGTGTCTCTTCTTTATCAGGCCAGAAATTAATTTCTTTAAATTCTTTTCCCGTAAAATTTACCCACGTAATGTTGTCTACTGTAGTTTTTTATATTCCAAATAAGCGACTTATTTCATAGTTTGTTTTGTTCTGTCTTAGTTTTATCGAAGTTAAAAAAGTTGATTTTAACTGATTAATTTTGAATTTGATTATAAAGATATCTTAGATTATAAGCAGCTGGACCTAAACTGTGTAGAACAAAGGGGAAATCTTTGTAAAATGCAAGACCGGTGTATAACAGCATTAATTTTAATATCATCAATAATGTTTTCAATGGACAAAAAAGGTAGAGGGATGGTTTGAAATGATTTATCTGTGAAGCACACTTCTTCCTTGACTTCCAACTCAGTAAAATTTGATGCATCTTGATTTTGATTTAAATTGTCATTTGTTGACTCAACAGTATCAATACCTCTAATGGTTCTTCTGTCTCATTCTTCCTCTCTTCAACTTTAAGACAGCGTGCATCTCATCGCTCACTTCGCTAATCTTACATGGAAAAACGGAAAGGATCGCGTCTGCCTTTTTTTGTTTTTTCAAAGGATCAGTTCCTAAAAATATTAAAACAATATCATTTATTTTATTCAAATTACTTCTCTTAGTGATGAATTTCTTTTATGAAACAAGAGGTACATGGGCCACATCGCTCCACTGAACAACAGTTCCTTGTAAATTCTATTTCATAGTATATGCTATTTCTATTTTAAACTTTGAACCCCTTTTTGGGGCCCCATTATTGGTCCGGGGTTGGCTTTAACAATTTAGAATCTACACTATTTAGGGATGTTTGCATAGTAATATCACAATCTGTGGCAATGTAGTTCTTGAGAAGAAGATTTTCCAACTTTTCCCAATATACTTCCATGTTAAACTTTGAACCCCTTCTGGGGCCCCAGTGTTGGTCCGGGATCTCAGCTTTTACAATTTAGAAATTTCACTATTTGAGGATCCTTGCATAGTAGTCATACAATCTGTAACATTGTAGTTTTCGAGTAAAAGATTTTTAAACATGGTTCCTATATATTTCTATGTTAAACTTTGAACCCCTCTTGGTGCCCCAGTATAGAACCGGGGGTAACGATTTTAACAATTTAGAATCGACAATAGGCAAGGATGTATTCAAAGTAAAATCCCAAACTGTTGCATTGTAGTTCTTGAGAAGATTTTTAAACATTTTTCTATATATGTTAAACTTTGAACCCCGCCTGGGGCCCAAGTTTTGGTCTGGGGGTCACGATTTTTACAATTTAGAATCTTCACTATATATACAAGCTTTTGCGTGATCATTGGCATTTCTGGTGCAGTGGTTCTTCAGAAGAAGATTTTTAAACATTTTTCCTATTTATTTCTGTTAAACTTTGAACCCCGCCTGGGGCCCCAGTGTTGGTCCGGGGGTCACGATTTTTGCAATTTAGGATCTTCACTATTTATACAAGCTTTTATGTAAATATTAGCATTTCTGGTGCGATGGTTCTTGAGAAAAAGATTTTTCAAAAATTTTCCAATGCATTTCTATATTAAACTTTGACCCCGCCTTGGGCCCTAGTTTTGGTCCGGGGGTCATGATTTGTACAATTTTGAATCCTCACTATATATATAAGTTTTTTTGTAAATATTGGCATTTCTGATGCAGTGGTTCTTCAGAAGAAGATTTTTAAAGACACACACCCTATACTCACTGCTTCGCAATTATCTTCCTTTTGAAAAGGGTTTAGCCCTTTATTGTAACAATTAAAAAACCCCTTCCCATGAGGATGCTTTGTACCAAGTTTGGTTAAAATTGGCCAAGTGGTTTTTAAGGCAAAAAATGTGAAAAGTTTACAGACGGACAGACAGACGGACAGACAGACAGACAGACAGACAGACAGACAGACAGACAGACAGACGGACGCCGGACAAAAAGTGATCAGAAAAGCTCACTTGAGCTTTCAGCTCAGGTGAGCTAAAAAAAGGAAAAGCGATCTACCATTTGCGGTCTTCTTAAAGTAAAATATACCGATGATATTCCTACATTGAAAAATAGTATGAAAAATGCTCTTAACGTGGGTTTATCGCAGAAGAAAGAAGACAAACTTGCAACAATAATTAAGGAGTTTGACGATATTCCACGTCTGATGTCGTTTTTAGAAGAAGAACACACAAACGAAGGATAAATTCGCGTATGCCCATTATAAAGCAACTGTGTATTTAAGCATGAAACTTCTTTAGTGTAAGCGATGAGGTTTTCTCTGCAAAAACGACATCGAAAATGAATAGCTTTATCTTTGCTAGCGTCCGTTTAAATTTCAAAAATGTTTAGTTTTTTTCTGTGTTTATTTCATTTTTGGTTTCGCATACAAAATTGTTTTTTTTTTACATGTAAATTTAAAACATTTATTTAGATTAAAATCAGACTAAGAAAAATATCCATGAATTGAATGGAAACTAAAACACCAAACAACATAACATGCGTCTATTATCTTTTCTTAACTTTTATTTTCATTCATCTAATCTAAATATTCAGGCCAGATGTTTGCGCGCGCACACACACACACACACACACACACACACACACACACACACACACACACACATAAAGTTACTGTATTAATAGAACCTGCTACAACGCTTTATCTATTTTCAATCTCCTTTTAATGGTAGAAAATATTAAATATTTTTTAATGTTGTACTTTGGCTTATAAATAATAGATATATTAAAATATACACCACATAAATAACGTCTTATGACCATATGATATATGTTCTATATGGAAAATATGTTCTAATAACATTGTTGTTGGAAACGAGTTTCCATTCTTAAAAATCACTGTTGTGGTGATAAAGTTTCTCTCCTAATGGCACACCATTTATTTTAAACAATTTATTTTGAATAACCCGATAAAGGCATGAATCCTCATATGATTGAACGCATGAAGGATGTGCTCCATTGTGAGACTAGTAGAAAAACTGTCATCATTGTAACACACAATCAATATCTACTTGACTCTGCCATTAGAAAAGACTTTTGTCTTCTTCAAATCGGATAATGCAACATGTGTCAAAAACATTAAAGAATTGTTATCATTGCATTTTATTATTGAAAAAAGAAAATCAGGAAAATACTTTTCTACAATCAATTTTCAGACATACATTTTTTACCCCTGAAATGCCAATCGACGAAAAGGACACATTTCTGAGTTATGTTAGTTACTCCAATGGATGGGAAAACTTCAGAATTTTTGCCGTAACAAAAGTATCAAATATTGCTTTCTTTTAGATCATGATGCTTACATTTAAAAAATCAAAGACGAAATCACTGGCATTGTTTTATATCCTGAAAACAAGTGATTTTCTTTTAAATAAATTGCAAACGCTAGCTGACCGATTGGCAAAAGAGGAAAATATGTATAGCAATGGATTTAGAAGCTTGAAAGGTAAATAAAAAGGAATGTTTTAAAGGAAACATTAAACAAGTGAATATCATTAAGACAGTCAACAGAATTGGCTGAGGTAACCAAAGACTTTTCCGAAACAAGACAACTAAAGCAATTTTTTGAAAGCTTGTCTGCAATCTAATATCTACAAATATGATAAAGACCAAATACATACAGCATATAGAAAATTGAAAATTTTAATGATCGTATCCCATTTTTAGTTCATGATTAAATGCAAATACATGGACTTTTTTCTCATTTTGTTAAACGTTATATGACCTTAATTTATATTTCATTAGTTTTCTTGGATCTAGAACAATTAATGGTTAATTTGGTTATATGATGTTTATACGATGTTTGAATTAAAAAAAAATATAAGGAAAACAGTTGTGTGATTTCAAAGTACGTATGATTGGGCTGATTGATAGAAACATAATTAAGTGAAATATGTTTAAATGATGATGTGTGTTTAGTGGAGTCTGTGCATGAAATATATGAATAGGTATAGCTCCAAAATGATGAATGTCTCTCTCTATATATATATTGAATTTCTCTATTATTGAAATACATATGTTTACTTGAGAGTTATTGCAATATTTGTGCTTATATTGAATTTTAAATACAATGTATACTCCTACGATCCTCTCAAACTGACGATTGTCTGAAATGTATCTCAATGACCGTGCAGTGTGCTAAAGCGTGTCTACGTTCTGTTCGTCATCGATACCAAGATTTTTGCTTGCCTAGATGGCCTAGTGGTTAGCTGCTCCAAACTCCAAGGAGAGTGGGTTCCGTCGGTCTATAGTTTAAACCCCAGCCGGGACGGAGGAGGTGAAGCTCCAATATTGTGAATTTTCCTACGTTTTACATGTAAATCGGGTTTTTTTGTGCATGCATTGTTCTTTATTCGGATTTACATTTTTTAAATATTTGTGTGATATCCTCCTCATTCTTGGTGCAATTTCCTTAAGTTTGATGAGTGTTTTAAACTCCTATATACTTCCTTTGATGTTCATATTATAACGACTTTCAGTGCATGTGCTTTTTTTCTTAATAAATGTATTTTCATTCATTGCCAATTTCATCCGAAAAGCAGTCCCAATGCTTTCAATATTTGATTTATTTCATTATTCTATTATTTTTTTATTATTGCATTCTCATTAAAATAAAAGGATGATATTTTAGAGTACATGTCAGCGGCCGCTTTTTAAACGGTGAATTAATAAAAATAGCATTATATAATTTTGTTATTTTTTAAACGTGAGCGGATAAAATTGACATATTATTAGTGCTTATAGATCTGGTCTTAATTAATGTAATGGGTGGCGCATGAACGATGATTTTAGATCCAATAACAGTGATTCGTTAGGGTTTGTAAACATGCCCTTTCATTCAATGTTAAAAAAAGAATTAGTGAGCCTTGGTAAAATATTGGATACACATATGAAAAAATGAAACCGATTGGAAAGACTTGTTAACATATCACGTCACTTTGTTTATCGTTAAAATCTTACTAAGGAAAAACTTAACATAAAACGCTGAAATCTCACCAGTTAATGAAAAACTCAAAATAATATATAACAAGCGTTCAATATACAACTATAGAAATGAGCAGCGTGTTAAAAAGGTCACCGGGATATGAACTAGGTTGATTACGTGATCAAATCCTGTGAAGCCCGAAGCTTGCTTAAAAAGATAACGATTTTGCTATTCTATAGGTTCATATAATATATGAATGTTTACCTATATCATGCTATTGTTTTATCCTGGATGAAAAAAGATTTCCATAGGAAAGTATAAACATTTTAAAGACGAGAGAAATGCAAAATACAACTTTATCTTTTTATTGTCAATTTATTTGGGGCTATAAATCACATCATCCTTTGGAATCATATTCAATTTTGAAATGTTTTTGATAATGCCTGTCTTTGGTCTTTACATAATTATATCTAAACTATATATAGCTTGATACACTAGTAGCATATATGAACTATAGCATTGATACACTAGCAGCATATCTGAACTACATGTGTAACACTAGCAGCATATCTAAACTTTAGCATTGATATACTAGCAGCATATCTAAACTATAGCATTGATACAGTATTGATACTCTTAACAGCATATCTTAACTGTTACATTGATAAACTTGCAGCAATAAAATGATGTATGTGCTATTCAACCCCAAGTCATTCTTTATAAGTTTTTAATAATTTTCAAATATATTACACAATTTCTCCTTATTAAGCAAGTGATAAGTAAACATTATGACCTTTTCTTCTAATATTTTTTCACTCTGAATTAGCCACTTTGAAACTTTACAGATTTGGCAAAGGTCTCAAACTTATGAAAAGAAAGTTTATAAATGATCATTAAAGCTGAACACCGCTCGTAAATAGGCACTGTCCGCCATATTCCTCTTTCAGCACTGCTGTCCCTACGAATGCTGGACAACTCGCCCCCAAGACATCTCGCCCCCAAGATAGCTCGCCACCAGTCTAAGACAACTCGCCCCCAAAATAGGATAACTCGCCTCCAAACAAGACAACTCGCCCCCAATTTTTAAAAACATATTTTATACGTTTTCGATTTGCAAATTTGTTACTATTTCAATATTTTTCGAAAATCACAACGTAAATTGATTATAGTTTCTGATTTTAATGTAAAATATTCCATAAATATATAAGAACTATTTGAAATGAACATTGTTTTCACATAAGCACTAATAGAGATATTTTTTATACTTTAGTTCGTTTATCCGCTCACTTTTCATATAATTATATTTATTTAAATTAGTTTACATGCACATTCGTTTATCCAGACTTGTTTTAGCAAGTTTCTTGACTGTTGAATACTTTGTTTCTTGTTTTCCATACTTTGATGCGGCTTAGAAGCTTAATTGGATCTGTCAATTAAACAAGCATCTTAATTTAAATTTGATTCATTAAAACCAATGAGCTTGCATACGTTAATTAGTCATCACAGATAAGATTTTTTTTATGAACACGTCTTTAGTTTTTAATTGGGTTTCATTATAAATGATTATTTTATTTCAATGATTATCAGACGGTCCTATCACAAGAAAAGAATCAATCGTTTAATTAATCGTTGAGGTCATAATTGCATTGGTCATACTCATAATATAATAATAACTAAACTTAATGTGCTATATTTGTGTACTGTTTATAAAATCATCAGTTTAGAAAAAAAACTGTTTATTTGCCTAAATAGAATATATAAAAAAAAAAATATTCTATATAGTATGAAAAATAGATTGATCAATCATAATACATTAACTGCATTTGCTGATTTCAAATAAATTTAAAAAATAAATATTTCAAATTGTTAGAGAGCATCGTAAATGTAAAAATATGAAATGAACACTTATAAAATAAAAAAAATGACTAAATAATATAAACTGTTCTGTGAAGATTTTGTTTTTGGCCTTATAATACAGATTAAAAAATATAAGGGGCGAGTTGTCTTCAGTGGTGGCGAGTTGTCCTAAATTGAGGGCGAGTTGTCTTCAGTTGCACTGGGGGTGAGTTGTCTTGGGGGCGAGTTGTCCTGATTCCGTCCCGAATACCCCTATATAAGGCGAAGACCTCTAAACAGTTCGAAGTACTTTGCTATAGAGGTCTCACCTGTGTGGACGTACACCTTGCCTCGCCGTGTTACTCGGTCACGATGAAATTATCAAATTTTACGCAACTTTTTTCAAGCCAGGAGAATACTAACATCAAATAGATTGGTAAATGCATTATTAACAAACAGAATATGCACATATAATAAGAAATAAATGCATAAAATCCAAAGACCATGAAAGGAAAACTACATGTAAGCCACGAGTTTCAGGTGTGCAATCGGGCGTAACGAAATCGAAGGGTTTATATACCAGGTACATGTGTGACGGTGCCTATTTACGAGCGGTGTTCAGCTTTAACTTTTGTTTGTTAGTTACATGGATGCTTTAACTGGAGTGTTAATTGAAAAGTAGTCATTGAAGGAACGATTTGTGAACAACGCTCTTATGTAGGAAACAAGTATGCATTCCACTGGAGAAAGTGTATTGGTGTCTTACATGTAGTACAGAAACATGTTAATCAAAATACACAAATAAAAACAGACATATTGCACTAAAATTAGGTCTCTGGTTCTTCATGAAGCATACAGGTAGATTACAATTTCTTATCAAGTAAGCAGCCCAAACATAGAATCTCCAAATAAATATAATAAATTCCATAACAATCTCTTGATACAATGTTATTAAATGCATCAATCTCTGTGAATCTTGAATACTTAGTACATGTATATCATTTCAATGATATAAATGTTTTTTCCTTAAATTAATATTCTTCATATTGAATATCTAATAAAATGACAATTGAAGATTTGTTCACTTAAACAAGATACAAAATGTCAGATTCAACTATAACATCAGATCATTTTTTCACAGGACCTTTTAAAAACAAACAATATAAAAAGCTTGGACAGTAACACAGCATTTGGAGAGTCCATCCGTGCATTAACTATCCTCCGCTCTATTCTGAAGACTAAGTTTTGGAAGATCCTGATGACTTGTGTTTACTGGGCGACTCTTTGTTTCCACTGTAAAGAAAGGAACACAAGCTGGTTATGATATATTTATTAAGAAACGAGTTCAGCATGATTCTTACTGTATAAATACAGAATATGGAATGGACAGTACATTAGTTTTCATATTATGACTCTTAACAAGGATTACAATAATGGGTGCTTTCATAGTTTTACCAGTGGTACCAACTTTCAATATACCAGTGGTGCAATTGGATGACAATGGTACCAATTATACCAATACACCCTGAAGAGTTTTGGTTTACAAATTGATTTTATCAATGCTACCAATGGGTCCAATGGAAACGTTGGTAATACTGATTGGAAAAATACAGTTTTTGTAAACATGTCAAACAACAAACATCTTTTTACTACCTTAATTATACAAAACAACACTTCATTCTGTATTGCACCCCGGTCATCATAGTTAGAGGGAAAATCTCTTTCCCTAAACAAGGATCTGTTATCTTGATTTTTGCCGCCATGTTGATAAGTTGTGACTTCATTTACCAATACTGTATACAGGGAAATATTTGCCCCCATTTTATTTTCGCCCCTTTCGCCCTCATTTTTAGCGGGCAAATTTAAGATTGGGTTATTTGCAATGTCTCAAATTATCTCTCTTTAAACGCAACCGTGTTTGCAAGTGTAGAGGGGTGAAAAGTACACTGGGCGAAAATAACTCTGTATCAATACTTCTCACACTCTAGATCGTCTGCAAAAAGATACCATTAGCAAAAAACATTGGTACCACTGACATGCTAATGGTATTTTATTTAAATAACAGCAACTTTTGTCTATCAACGGCAGAATTATGAACACACCCATTGTCATGTTAGTTTTGTTTGATATCACTCATCTTAGTATAAAAGCCTGAATGAAGAAATATTAAGAAAGTTTTATTATAATGATGACATTATATAATAAAAGTGTATACAAGATCAAGTTAAAAATCAAAGGCCGGAACGGCCACAAAGGCGTCGAGCTGACATTTTTTTCTTTTATATAGAATGATACCAATAATTTGAATTTCTGTACTAATAGTCATATCAAATGATATTAGACTTAGAATAGAAAGTATATGAATTATGTTTTCTGCTGCTTTAAAAACAAAAATCAGTATATTTTCTTATAAAATAGGTAGTGGTGCTTTTTTAATACAATAACTCATCATAATTGCAAAAATCGAAGAAATTCCAAAGTTCAAAAATAATTTGTTTCTTTCTGCTTCAAACAGTCTTTGAACAACTTTCACAGGTTCATAATTTGAATACATTAACAGTGTGTCCCTAATTATAATAATAAAACATACATTTATTTATTTCAATTCCCGTTTGAAACAAGATTTCCTATGGTATGGTTGTTTACAAACAAATCCACAACACGTGCTATCTAAAATGCTCGACCAAACTAACTGCATTATCGAGTTTATTTTTTGCAACGAAATTACTAGATACGTTTATCGCTTACATTTATTTTGGAGACCGTGCCCGATAACAAATAAATTTACATCTAAAATGTTATTTCTATCGGGCACTGTCTCCAATTAAAATGTAAGCGATAAACTAAAATAATATCTAGTGAATCTTTACACTTAGGCCTGATTGTATTCATCCGCCATTTCTTGATTAAGCAAATTTATTCTTATGCAATGAGTTGTCAATCACCAGGGAGGCAAAGTTGGGTTTTTTGTACACAATTTAGTTGAATAAATGGAAAAAAAATCTTGTAATACGTTTAATACTTTTAGGAACTTATTTCTTAATAATGCGCATTTAAAAGGCGGTGCAGCGCGTGAATTTTGGACGATTGCCAATCCAGACGATCGCTAGAAGGCTGCCGAGCATTAGCTCGACGCCTTAAAAACAATCACAATATGAATAAGTAGAAATTGAACAGAGTGTCCTCTGCTGTAAACTTACTCAGCAATTACAGATGACAAATAGCCTGTAACTGTATGATAAATAGGCGCACTGTAGGCCATACCACCTGTGGTGTTTTGTTTTGACTTTCCACCTGTGGTGTTCTGTTTTGACTTACCATCTGTGGTGTTCTGTTTTGACTTACCATCTGTGGCGCTTTGTTTTGATTTACCATCTGTGGTGTTTTGAGTGTGTATAGGGACATACCGTCTGTGGTGCTCTGTTTTAAGTGTGTATAGGGAGGTACTGCCTGCGGTGTTTGTTTTGAGTGTGTATAGGGACATACCTTCTGTGGTGGTTTGTTTTTGAATGTGTATAAGGACATACTGCCTGTGGTGCTTTGTTTTGACTTACCACATGTGGTGCTTTGTTTTCAGTGTGTATAGGGACGTACCGTCTGTGGTGTTTAGTTTTGAGTGTGTATAGGGACATACTGTCTGTGGTGGTTTGTTTTGGGTGTGTATAGGGACAAGTGTGTATAGGGACATACCGTCTGTGGTGGATTGTTTTGAGTGTGTATAGGGACATACCGCCTTTGGTGCTTTTTTAAGACTTACCACCTGTAGTGCTTTCTTTTGAGTGTGTAAAGGGACGTACAACCAGTGGTGTTTTGTTTTGATTGTGAATATGTAAGTACCGTACCGTCTGTGGTTCTTGTTTTGAGTGTGTATAGGAATATATCAATTGTGGTGCTTTGTTATGAAATACCACCTGTGGTGCTTTGTTTTGAGAGTATGCATAGGGAAACACCGCCTGTGGTGCTTTGTTTTGAGTGTGTATAGGAATATATCAATTGTGGTGCTTTGTTATGAAATACCATCTGTGGTGCTTTGTTTTGAGAGTATGCATAGGGAAACACCGCCTGTGGTGCTTTGTTTTGAGTGTGCCTACGGACATATCACATGTGGTGCTTTGTTTTGAATGTGTATAGGGACAAACCTCCTGTGGTGCTTTGTTTTGAGTATGTCTAGGGACATATCCCATGTGGTGCTTTGTTTTGAGTGAGTATAATGACATACCGCCTGTGGTGCTTTGTTTTTAGTGTGGCAAGGTTTGAGGAGATGTAGGGTAGGAGTTTGTCCCGCACGCTGTGGTAGTTCCGCTCCAGTTCACGCTGGTACTCCTTCTGATCACTGGAGATCAGAGATTTGTTTCTGTGAAGGGCATCACTACATCTGTTAAACACAAAACAAACTCTCATGTTCATTAAATTCAGATTTATTTAGTAAGAGCATAAACTTAAGTTTTGTTGGGCTCCAAAAAATTTCTTCTAGTTTTTTTCTAAATCTTATAAAAGCAATAATCATAGTTGATAGCTGTCCAATGATAATATCAACATCAGTTACTTGTACATACTTTTTAAGGAAGTCCTTGAAGCTGAGACGAAGTTTATTTCGGTGGCGGACATCTTGGGACTTGTTTTCTGGGCTGTCTTTCAGAAACACCACAGCCACCTCCACTGGACCCTGAACAAAGATAAGATTGTCCTGACAAATGCTCTGAGAAGTCCAATATCTCTTTTGTTAACAATCTGTCAGGTTGAGGTACAAGGCTGAAATCCTTGTTTACAAGAGATTTGTTTTCACTCAAGTCTAGTTCTCCAGGTAAAGAGGGGACACTTCAATGAGGAAATCTCAAAATGTTTGTCTTGTTTCAATCACTCTTCTGTGATAGATATTTGCATAATTTTTATAATTGACTTAGAGTTAAGGGAAAAGAACCTAAAACCTTGTAGATTAAACCAGTATCACTCTGTATACCTGCCACATACTTGAAAGAAACCTTTCAACTACAGGTTAGATCACAACAGCCCTAAGAGCCACAGTTAGGTCATGACAATTTAATATGCTCCATGTGTAGTAATCTCAATGTACTGTTACATTTATCTCCTCAGATATCATTGCATTTCATGTTTTTGTGGCACATTGTAATGTATTGACATAAGCCAAAATTGTGTATTATTACCCCTTGCACCAAAAAGTTGTCATAAAATCAAAATTTATAAATATCAGATTTATCAAAAATATTCCAAATTATTGCAATTCAAATTGCCTTTCGTATAAAATTGTCCAAATGCATTGCAATATTTTTTTAATAATACCCAGTAGTATTAGAAAGTATTGGATAACTGAAGAATTGCATGAGCATTGTAAACTGCTGGCTGAGAATGATGCTTATATACTAATTACATCAATCTACAAATGACAATGCATAACCTTATATTCTGTTAATAAATATTTTATAACTACATTAACATACATAAACATCTATTTTTTGTTACTATACATAACCACAGCATTACCATTTATTACTACTGACCTGGTTTACGGTGGTCCCTATACAGCCTTGTAGCACCATCTGGAGGATTTTGGTGTCCGGTGGTTCCTGGGAGAGAGCCACAGCCAGCTCTTTTGTCTTCTTCTGAATGTCCTCTATAGCAACCTCAATGGGGGTCAATAGTACCTAAAGTCAAAGGTCAGAGTAAGAGGCTGACAGCATGACTGTCGGGTTCAGAGTTTGAGTGGATGAGGACTAGTGTACCTGATCGTGACAAAGCGACTGTTCAGAGTTTGAGTGGATGAGGACTAGTTTACCTGATCACGACAAACTGACTGTCAGGTTCAGAGTTTGAGTGGATGAGGACTAGTTTACCTGATCATGACTGATGACCTGTAGCCGAGTCTTTATGTAGGGAAACATGTGACTGGTTGTAAGAATGGTCTTCCTCTTGTGTTGTTCGTGTATCTCACCATGTGCCCGCCCATCTTGTGTGAATGGTGTGGCAAATACAAACCTCTCTGTAACACAAAGGTTTAAAGTTGATATATCTTTAATGCCCTTTCCTGACTGTAGCATAGTTATCCATTACATAGATAAACATTATCTTTAGTCAGCTCTGATGCTTACTGATGTTGTTATTCCTTTCAAAGTATGTCACTTTGGTTCTATACTCATACAGATCAAAGTACGGCTCCACGTAAGTGATCTGGATGTAGGCCTGGACAAAAGAAGAATGGAAATTTAAAGTTTATATGTGTAAGTTTTTCTAAATAAAACAAACTAAATGATATATTTTTGATACTCTACAGTTTTAATTGCACCTGTACATGAGATGTTGCTGAATGAGGGACAGTAAATGCCATGGAATGTGTTTTATAACTGTCATGTCACAATACCTTGGCTGAGTCCAGACTTTCCCGGTCCACAGGGTTAGAGTCCTTCACAATGTGGACCACGCCTTCTCCAAATCTGTCACTGTAAAAACCCTGCAGAAAAAACATCCACAACACCATGAGTAACAAGTAAATGGATTGAATATAATTATGCTGTCTAACAGCTGTCTTATAACACAATTGTATGGATATTATCAGTCATAATCATATCCTGATCGAATCAATGTTATATTATGCAGATAGACATTAAACTTCCATCAAATATATTCTTTATAGAGAATGTTGTCTGAATAAAGTTCTTTACAGAGAATGTTGCTAGCTAATGGAGAAGTTTTTTCTTTGACAGTGACTGAGAGTCTGACCTCCAACCAGTGATAGTAACAAGTTCTACCTCTAGTCTGTGAGCGACCTCTGGTAGCTTGGTGATGGGTGGCTCCTTGTAAACAAACTCCTCACCATCCAGATCCCCAAACTTGTGTCCATAGAACCCCACCCTGAAGTATGTCCCAAACATCCGCTTACCCTCCTGTCATAACAAAATTAATAATAGATACAGGTCCCCAAACTTGTGCCCATAGAACCCCACCCTGAAGTATGTCCCAAACATCTGCTTACCCTCCTATATAAACAATTTACAAAGTAAAAATAGATACAGATCCCAACAAAATCATGTCTCAAACATTCAAACATGATCCTGACACATAAATGCTTTCACAAACTGACTGTTACACTCCAATACCAACAAAATAAAAATAAACACTAGTTGCAAATCCCAACACAACTTTTTCCTTGTTAGGGGAAAAAAGCCCAAAAATGTGTGTCTTCTTTAAAAATTAACAAAATTTTAATCTGAAATAAGACCGTCATTGTCATACTGTATATTTTTAGGTTTGTAATAAATTTCCTGTTTATATGTTTCATCTGTATGAATGTTTTCCATTTTCTTTTAGGTAACCTGAGGAACTAGAAAGTTGACAATTTCTTTAACTGGGAACCGAGATGAACACTTCAGAACACCAATTTTTAAGGCTTCCTTCCACTGTGAAACTTAAGGAACCTGAAGTTGGTAGCTTCCATCCACTGATTAAAACCACTGGGAAAACTTAATGGAGATTTCCACATATGGGAAACCACTAGGAAACCACTGATATTCCTTTCAGTTTCCTTTTGTAAGAAACCCAACTCTTCATCCAGTGAACATGTCTTAGCGAAAATCATAAATTTAAGCTACAAACGTACAATCCAGAAAAAACCTCAGAGATAGATGTACAGCTAGACAAACTGATGAAGGAGGGAATTGACCAAGGATAATTAAGGAGATTTCACATAGCAGTATTACTTGCCTGGCGTGTGATGTTGCTGAATGCTTCATGGAGTTTGTTGTGAATGGCACTAAGTTTCTTGTAGTCTCTGCCTGACTCATGGATTGGTATCAGGATCTTGTACACTTCATTTACATGTTCATACATTCCAGCCTACAATATACAAGTAGATGTATCAGGTTGATGTATGAAATCCTTTAAATCATGCTACCTCCTGTTTAGAGCTGTTCACTACATAAATAATGTAAACTCATAGAAATCAGACATAAAACATCAGATGAACTAAAAAAACTATAAAGGAATTTCAGAAAATTAAAATATATTTAAAAGGATAATACCGATGTTCTCAGAACCATGCAAGTATGTACAATGATCCAACTTTAGATATCTCACTGTATAGACTTTATATAAAGTATCTCACTGTATATATTTTGTATTATAGTCTGTCCCAAGATATTTATGCAGCACATTTGGACGTTTTGGAATAAAAATACACATACCTGAGAAAGAAGTGCAATTGAAATCGATGAAAAGGAAAATTCCAAGATATCTTCATTGACACATTATCATTTTTCACTCATAAAAGTTCATAGGAACGAAAACAAATTTCTTACGGAGATTTATAATGGGGAATGATTACATGTTTTCTCCATTCAGAAGTCACTCAGAATACCTTGCGCAATTTTTCAACGTTATCATCCGGGTCTGCTTCAATACAAAATCCCCGTAGACATTACGTTTTTTAGCCGTGTATTGAAATATGATCAGCTAGAGGGGGCGTTTCAACGGAAATATCTTGGAAATTTTTCATACTTTTGAATGAACATCATTTGAACCCTGAGGTGTTTATAAATATATCGAGTAATTAAGCAAAATATGAATCCAGGATATCTTGGGACAGAGTATAGATAACTTACTGTATGGACTTTATATGAAAAGATGTCTTACTGTATATATTTTGCATCAGATATCTTACTGATTACATTTAATTTTGTTATCAGTTATCTTACAGTTTATATTATTCATGAGACATCTCACCTGGCTGGGTTAGGGTTATATATTTTGTATAAGGTATCTCACAGTTTATATTAGTCATGAGATATCTCACCATGTTGAACTCCATGGCTGGGTTAGGGTTATATATTTTGTATTAGGTATCTCACAGTTTATATTAGTCATGAGATATCTCACCATGTTGAACTCCATGACTGGGTTAGGGTTATATATTTTGTATTAAGTATCTCAAAGTTTATATTAGTCATGAGATATCTCACCATATTGGACTCCATGGCTGGGTTAGGGTTATATATTTTGTATTAGGATTCTCACAGTTTATATTAGTCATATTAGTCATGAGATATCTCACCATGTTGAACTCCATGGCTGGGTTAGGGTTATATATTTTGTATTAGGATTCTCACAGTTTATATTAGTCATATTAGTCATGAGATATCTCACCATGTTGAACTCCATGGCTGGGTTAGGGTTATATATTTTGAATTAGGTATTTCATAGTTTATATTAGTCATAAGACATCTCACCATGTTGAACTCCATGGCTGGGTTAGGGTTATATATTTTGTATTAGGTATCTCACAGTTTATATTAGTCATGAGATATCTCACATGTTGAACTCCATGGCTGGGTTAGGGTTATATATTTTGTATTAGGTATCTCACAGTTTATATTAGTCATGAGATATCTCACCATGTTGAACTCCATGGCTGGGTTAGGGTTATATATTTTGTATTAGGTATCTCACAGTTTATATTAGTCATAAGACATCTCACCATGTTGAACTCCATGGCGAGGTTAGGGTTATATATTTCGTATTAGGTATCTCACAGTTTATGTTTATATTAGTCATAAGACATCTCACCATGTTGAACTCCATGGCTGGGTTAGGGTATATATTTTGTATTAGGTATCTCACAGTTTATATTAGTCATAAGACATCTCACCATGTTGAACTCCATGGCCAGGTTAGGGTTATATATTTTGTATTAGGTATCTCACAGTTTATGTTTATATTAGTCATAAGACATCTCACCATGTTGAACTCCATGGCTGGGTTAGGGTTATATATTTTGTATTAGGATTCTCACAGTTTATATTAGTCATGAGACATCTCACCATGTTGAACCCCATGGCTGGGTTAGGGTTATATATTTTGCATTAGGTATCTCACAGTAAATGCTAATCATAAGACATCTCACCATGTTGAACTCCATGGCCAGGTTAGGGTTATATATTTTGTATTAGGTATCTCACAGTTTACATTAGTCATAAGACATCTCACCATGTTGAACTCCATGGCTGGGTTATGGTTAGGGTTAGGGTTAGGGCTGCGCAATAATACCGGTATTCCGGTGTAATGCGGTACGAGGACAAAAAATATTGTATCGCGATACAGTTTTTCAATACCGGTATACCGGGTTAATTGATCGGGCTCGGAATTTCGTTTAGGGCTCGGGATTCAAAAATTCTGATTTGAATTAAAAATGGCTGATGCATTTGTAATCGTTCCAAACAGGAAAAGAAAGTCGAAGGTTTTGATATTCTGACTGCTCAAAGATTCCCTAAAACCAAAAATGTTGAAATGCTGATATTCTTTATAAAGAATTTGAAGAAGGCCCTGTTGTAGTTGTGATAAATTCTCCCTGCAGTTTGACACAATGAATTACAGTCAACTCGTAACCAAACTGACTAGTACCCAAACAGACTTGTAATCAAAAAGGCCGATTAAAAAATGACTTCAATCATATTATTATGCCTGCCTTCGAAGAGTAAGAAGAATTTATAAATTTGTCAATATAATTAATCAGTTTTTTTAAAGATAAGATTGCATGTAAACAGAAATTGTCTATCAAATGTTGATATAGGGAACTCTTTGGCAAACTTGTAGGAGATGACATTAAAGTATCAAGAATTCTACATCCAATTATCTCATAATTTCTGAATTATTTGTAATTATATCAAAACCTAACCTTTACAGTTTATATTTTCTATTTACAATCCAAGTATCATTGTTTATAACTTGACCAATATAGATTATAATTTAAAGTCTGTTTAGGTACGAGTCAGATTGGGTACGACTTCTCTTGATTCCGACACGATCAGTCGAAACATTCATTTCTTATAGTAATGTTGCACGTTTTATTTTTTTCTTCAGATCAGATGACTGCATGCCTAAAATGCATTATATCAAATGTATCTAATTAATTGACTACTTGGGTTTAGTTTTGCTTGATGATAAATCATCCAAAGTTTCAAGGTTTTTTTTTTAAATTTAAGCAGATTATAAATCAATACCAACAATGTTTTATTCTTTTATTTTATAAAGAATTATAGTGCAAATCAATTATGTAAATAAATCTATCAATTACAGTCTATTAACATTAAAAAAATCAAATTTTTATAAAAAAAAAATATTGCAATACATATCGCAATACATTTTAAAATATCGTAATATATCGCAATACAAAATCTCCCCCAAATACCCAGCCCTAGTTAGGGTTATATATTTTGTTATCAGATATCTTACAGTTTATATAATAATAAGACATCTCACCATGTTGAACTCCATGGCTGGGTTAGGGTTATATATTTTGTTATCAGATATCTTACATTTAATATTATTCATAAGATATCTCACCATGTTGAACTCCATGGCTGCAGCCTCCAGCACCCCCACCAGTCCGTTCTCGGTGAAGTATTTTCCCGTACACACTCCTTCCTCGGGGGACACCACATCGTCTGATACAGCACTCTCCTCCAACACATTGACAGAGATTTTCTGGAAGCAACATGTTATGTCAATCCAACAGCAGTACATATCATTACATAATTAGTTTGAATACTTAAAAACTACCACAGTCAGTACTTTTCTTATCAAACCTCTACTAAAGAAAATTTAAGAAAGGCCTTTATAAGACTACTTGCAGAAAAAATTTAAATTAAAAATGACATCAATCTCACGGTTAACATTATTTCATTATCTTAGATGTATTAAAGATCCAGCTTATACAGCTATCTAAAATTATTCAAATCCTTCAGAAAAAAATCTATTTAAACTATATCTAGAGACCTTACATACCACTATAATTGTAAACTATTGTATACCAACTTTTAGTTGCTAAGTCTTTATTCTTATCAATCCAGAGAATTGATTTGCATATATAGATGGTAAAGACTTTCTAGGAAAATTTGGACTGTGCAGATTTCAAGGCGACATAATTTGACTGCACATTTACATGACACTTATTTGTTACAACAGTATATCATCTTTTTAATTACCTCTAAAGACCTCACTATTTTGTACTCTACATCCTCTGCAAGTATATTCAACAGATCATTTCCACGTAAGATATTTAACTGAAAGTCTACAGCCCCTACAGATAAGTATGGTTTGTTCTCTTTGGTGTACAGGTACTAAATATATCCAGGTAAGACACTTACCTGAAAGTCCTCTATCATGTACAGGTACTTAATATCTCCAGGTAAGACATTACCTGAAAGTCTACAGCTCCTACAGGTAAGTATGGTTTGTCCTCAATCATATACAGGTACTCTGCTATCAGACCAGCGGCATGGACAAGACAATGGGCAGCTTCTGCGTGGTTATTTCTCTGTGAAAAACAAAACAATAGTCCTTTTGTATTTTGTTTTCCGTACAACTTGTTGACAGTTGTTATATATAATTAGTTTAATTACCTTAATGCTGGATTTATTGTCTACAATCACTTGTATAATACAAAGTTAGTTTATCTTTACCTTCTCTATTATTTTCTTAATTATTACCTCACTGTGTTTGGTGGCCATGGTATGGAGCCATGTGAGGCGTAGATCGGGTGAGTTCTGGTAACCCTTGGCGATGCGGTACATCAGATCCAGCAACATCTCGGGGTCTTCCTGGAACTCCTTCATCTTCACTGTGTCTGACAGGATCATGTGGAGGTTAAACACCAAGTCCTTTACCTACAGCAAAACATCAACATAAACAACTAGTTAACTAATGTTGGTAAGAGGTTGAACACGTGGTTCTTTACCTAAAACAAAGCAACTTCAATATAATCAACTTATTAACTAATGTTGGTAAGAGGTTGAACACCAGGTTCTTTACCTAAAACAAAGCAACTTCAATATAATCAACTTATTAACTAATGTTGGTAGGAGGTTGAACACCAGGTTCTTTACCTAAAACAAAGCAACTTCAATATAATTAACTTATAAACTAATGTTGGTAGGAAGTTGAACACCAGGTCCATCACCTACAACAAATCATTAACATACACAACTACCGGGTAATTAACTAAAATTTACTTGTCTGAGTTATATGTTTCTTTATTAATTACCGGTATGTTAATCAATGCAGTGTCTAATTCCTGACCTGTTCTGTGAATGGTGTCTCTGCTAGATCCGCATCTTCCTCCGCATATGTCAGAATCGTCTTTAGTGATCGACGCAGTGACTCCTCACTAAAGTTCTGGTTCTGTCCTACCAGTTTACTGAGAGACATGGTCACCTGCATCTTTACCCTGGCAAAGTTCTGCAGGGTAATGAATACAATATTTCATGTTACTACATTACGTTATGATCTATGTTTCTGATGGAAAAAGCCAATCATATAAGCATTGAGTTATTATGTTGTATAATTCAAAGGTTTGTGTACATATAAGTGTGGTATGAGTGATGTTTGAGTGAGGTATGCGTACATTGTCGAGGTCGTAGTTCTGCCTCATCAGCATGTAGAGGGAGGCGCTGGCCTGGGACCGCGTCTGTGAGATCAGAGAGCTGCAGTGTCTCAGCAGTCTCAGGCACAGGTCAGCACACTGCTCTGTCTCCTCCACAAACAGCATGTCCAGAAACTGGAATAATCAATGATAAAGTGATAATGGTCCAGAAACTCTAATAATCAATGATAAAGTGATAATGGTCCAGGAACTGGAACAATCAATAACAGCAAGGTGTCCAGAAACTGGAACAAACAATAACAGCATAATAATTGTCCAGACACTGGAACAATCAATAATAGTGTGATAATTGTCCAGAAACTAGAACAAAAAATAATAGCTACCCTGGTGACAAGAGCCTGCTGAATGGTTATAGATTACCTTAGTTTCTATAGACCTGCATGCATGACAATAGACCTACATGTACTATAGTGATTATAGACCTACCATAGTGATTATAGACTTACCCTTGTGACTAGAGCCCGTTGAGTGGCAAACATGTTCTTCAGGACAGAGGTTGACTGATTGAGGCTGAGACTGTGTAGCAAGATGCGTAAGGCATTGCTCTGTAGGGGCGTGTACTCCATGCTTCTTGCAATCTGTCAATGGCAATGAATGAATTTATTGTTGCACACAATTTAATGGTACATATATATAACAATCAACTTGGAAACTTTCAAGTCTAGCTACAGAGAAAAGAGCTTTTGTGGTATACTAAATTGTAATACTAATCAAAGCACAGTTGAGTACAAACATCTTAAATGTAAACTAACCTGGATCTAAATGATTAGTTAATATTAATTTGTCTGGCTATATATAATAAGAGTAAGCATTATGGTGTAGGTCTATTGACCTTAACCTCTGTTGACCCCTGACCTGTATGATGAGTTCAAGTGTGTCCAGGGCCACCATGCTGATTTCTGCGGCCAGACTTCCCTCAGTGTGAGCGTCAGCCTCCACATTGCGAGGCTTCACACTACAAAAAATATACACCTCTCTCTCAAAGCAAGTCTTTCCTACATGGATTCATAGATCCAATAAAAGATTTAACTTTTGACCTCTTTGACAAACATATCTTATATCTTTTTATGGGAAAACAAGATATCTGTGAGCCAATGCTCACTAGTAATACCCCCGCTCTGATGTGAATATGCAAAATAAGGAAAGTCAACATCTAAAGGGAAGTTGATGTCTGATTGGTACAAAAATATATTCCACGATATGGCATGCCTTAACAAATAGTGTGTTAAAATTTCAAGCATCTGCAATGAATAGTTGCTGAGAAATCTTTGACGAAAATTTGTTTGAAAATTTAGGTTTAAAATAAACAAAGTCGTCATTTAACAGGAAGTTGATGTCTGATTGGTAAAAAATATATCCCACGATATGGCATGCCTAAAAAAATAGTGTGCTAAAATTTCAAGCATCTGCAATGAATAGTTGCTGAGAAAAATGGGAAAGAATAATTTCTGGACAGATGGACAGAAGGACAGACAGACGGACACACAAGGGTAAAACAGTATACCCCCTTCTCCTTGGAGCAGGGTATAAAAATTGTGAGAAAAATCATATCTCTATGTACTTTTGTGGAACTTTAAAAACATTTCAAAACATTAATTATAAAGATTAAATTTTGATCTATCCTTAAAACAAAATATGTTTTACTGTTTATCAAAGATCTCATTCAACAATATCACATTAATTCTGGTATCAAAGACTTTTTCAAAGTGATGTGAGTAAGAAACAATTGACAAAGTTTAGGAGTGTAATTCCTTTGGGGTTTGGAAGTGTAACTCCTGTGCAGTTTGGTTACATGATGCCTGCATCGGGTTAAGGAGTATACCTCTAGTGATGTTAAGGAGCATAACACCTATAGGGTTTATGAGCTTAATTCCTGTGGGGTTTGCGAGTGTAACTCCTATTGGGTTTAGGAGTGTAACTCCTATAGGGTTTAGGAGTGTAACTCCTTTAAGGTTTATGAGTGTTACTCCTATAGGATTTAAGAGTGTAACTCCTTTAGGGTTTAGGAGTGTAACTCCTTTAGGGTTTAGGAGTGTAACTCCTCTAGGGTTAAGCAATGTTCCTTCTGTTGGGTTTAGGAGTGTTACTTCTGTTGGGTTTATACAGTAAAACTTGTTCAATGCGGATGCTGTGTATTCCAGCATGTTGTCCAATCCAGAGAAATTATTCAGTCCCTTGACATTTTCCTATCATTTTATGTTTACAAAATATTGTGCAATCCAGATTTGTCTATTCTGTAAACAGGCCGTGATGAAAAGAACCGACCGCTTATAATTAGAGTTATCTCTAGTAATCCGGCCAATTATCGATCGGCCTTATGCGGGATAATTACTGCTCAATTATCGATCAATTTTCTCATCCTTGCTTTTGATTTAAACAACTGTGAATATAAATTCAAACTAGCAACTCATTTTAGTATATACCGTTAAGTCTTTTTATAAATAAATATGCATTATTTTTTTAGCCAAAATATGATCAATTAGATTATACTTCAACTTATTTTTTTGAGGTCGTGATTCTGGATATCGCGGGAGTAAGACTGCTGATATCATTTGTAATTCCCATTGCACTTACAGAATTACATTTTATTCTGTCAAAATGCTCCATTTTTTATTAAATTCTTAAACATTTATTCATTGTGCCCTGCATCAAAACAGTTCTCGCCATTACGTAATCAACCACCTGTTGACTTGTCACCTGGTCAATGTTTGTTTAACAATTTCCGGTGAAGCATGCACCTGTCTTGCGTCGGGAGTTCTCATGTTTGAAAAATATTCATAAATTATGATGATTTGATTGAAAAAGTATTTCCATGGTATGTATTCCGTTATGCAATTATTGTTTTTTCAAAAAACAAAATGAAAATTGGCACTGTAATCACGATTGAGGATGTCTAATATATTACAGAAGAATTGAACATTTTGAAGAATAGACGATCAAGACCTACTACATTACATACTTAAATTAATTCGCAACGATGTCCTCCAAACTGGATGTTGTCTAATCCGACCAAATTTTTCAGAACCACCCTCCGCTGGGTTAGACAAGTTTTACTATAAGTGTAACTTCTTTAGGGTTTAGGGGTGTAACCCTTATAGGGTTTAGGGGTGTAACTCCTATAGGTTTAAGGAATGTTAATGATGTTTAGGAGAGTAACTGTTACATTTACGATGCTGTTTTTTATTTGTATTTATTTTTAGTTATCCTGTACTGGACCTCTGTTTCAATTTCCCTCTTTGGTACCCCTCAATACCTGTATATATCCACCTGAGTTTAGATTTTGGCTCTCTTTGGAACGGGTAAAATCTACCTGCACGATTTTCCTGCATAGTATCAGTAATTGTGGCTTAATTATCGTCTAACTTTAAATACAGACACAGCTTCTGAGGTGAGTAAACCAATTTACTTATTCATTCTCATTCTATTTGTTAATTAAATGGTCCTAGGATAACTTTATTGTTTCAATGTGTTTTATTTGTAATTTGTATTGTTTGAATGTTCCGTTCGTATGTAATTCGTTTGTAATGTACGTTTTAAAGTTCATTATTTCTTTATATAGTGTCGTGAGTAGAGTATATTCATAGGGCTGCCGTAATTTGAGTAGTTAATGTGTATGTCGTGTTTAGTGACTCTTAACAGTGTAATTTACAAGTAAATGTCGTCACAGTATTTTAAGTTACGCGTAAAGTAATTCAGTGTAATATTATGTATTGTGAAATGCAAGTAAATGTAATGCAGCGCTGCCACGTGTACCACTTTGTCTCACTGTTATATACGGTGGGCCATGTGGGTCATTACTTGTATTGAACTTTATGTGTATGTGTAACTTAATGTGTATGTTTGTGTACGCAGGTCCCGAATAGTGAATAGTGTACAGGAATGGAGTGGTGAAGTGGTGAAGTTTTGTGTCCACCCGACCTACCAGTCTGTCAGTCCATGAATTTGTAAAGCATCTTAATTTTGTAAACATAAAATGTGAAAAACGTCACTTTAGTTTCTATTTTATTATCGCACTCTGGAGGTGTTTTAAAGCCTGTCGGTCAACCCGCAACAGTAACTTCTGTGGGGTTTAGGAGAGTAACTTCTGTGGGGTTAAGAAGTGTAATTTCTGTGATGTTTAGGAGAATAACTTCTGTGTGGTTTAGGCCTGTACTTCCTTTGGGGCTGTCTGTTTGTTTGATTTGCTGCTTACCTTTCTGTCTGATCAAAAGAAGGCTTATAGTTTATCTGATCCTTCCTCCATCTGAGTCTACTGTCTCCTTGGGAACTCATCTGGCCATTATCACCTGCACAAGTAACAAATAATACAGGTATCATAAAACATTTGGATACTATGTATGTCAAACGCATGTCTGGTTTTAAGCTCATTTAAAATGCTGGCTCTGGACCTAATGTACATAAGCAATACTAAATGACAAATGTATAATTGATACATGTATAATTTCAAGTTAACTACATGACAAACACTGACCTGCCATTAAATGTTACCTTTGGGTCCTTTTCAATATTGTCCCTGGTCTATTGTTCAGGTAACTTCACCATTAAATCATTACCTTGACATACTTTTGAGACACATACCCGCCAGTTGACTGTAAGATGTCTGCCGTCTCCTCAACATCATCTCTGTCCTAGCATTCAGATTCCCTAGGATTGCCTCCTCCAGGCGAGACTTCATGTCCACACTTTTCTGAATGGTTTGCTTGGAGCACTGAGCTATGCTCTTCTTTCCCTGTATGATGGAATTAACTGATCAGTCTTTGGCTGAATTAATGTATAGTTCTATATATGTATCTAGACGAGTTCTACTGGTGTGAATTATTTACTAATGACTGATGTTGTATATAGAGTTCTACTGGTGTGAAGTATCTACCAATGACTGTTGTTGTATATGGAGTTCTACTGGAGTGAATTATCTACCAATGCCTGCTGTTGTATATAGAGTTCTACTGGTGTGAAGTATCTAACAATGACTGCTGTTGTATATAGAGTTCTACTGGTGTGAAGTATCTACCAATGACTGCTGTTGTAAATAGAGTTCTACTGGTGTGAAGTATCTACCAATGACTGCTGTTGTAAACTACTGATGTGACACAACTTTATTCAGTGAGGTTTGTGATGGCATTCAGTATTTACCAACATAATGATGTATGTTCTGTAGTATTGAATATAATATATATTATAAAGGACATATCAACTACAGGCTATAGAATATTGAGTCACACAGAAACAAAAAACAAAAGTCAGAAAACCACAGGATACGTCAAACTTGCAATTACACAACAGTCCAACTTGATCCAAATTCTACCAGCCTCTTACAATTCAGAACTTTTAAACATTGCAATAATATTACCTTATCAACACTACATTAATTCTACACCATCTTAATGAAATTACAGAAAAACTAAGTAAAAAAATCCAGACTGGGTGTAATCCCAAATCCATTATAATTATAGAAGAATTGAGTAAACTCATGTGGGTGTCTGCATGCTGCTGTGAAGATGAAGGGGTCAATGCTTTACCAGAATGAGGGCAAGGTGAGATGACAAGTGGCCAGAAGTACTGGAATGGGGGAAGTGGATCACTGTAAAAGGTGGCTTAAGAGACTTAAATAGGAAGCCATTATTCAGACCAAGAACCTTTAAGTTATATATTATACTTAGCTTAAAGAAACAGAGAAATGGAACCTGGCAGTCGGCAGAAACTACAAATCTGCCAGGAGATTAGCATTTCAAGAAAGTTGTAATTTATTATTAGCAGCTTAAATTTGTTTAAGTTATCAATATGTATATATCATGTGAACATTGATTAAATGTTTGCCATGGGAAGGAAGCCAACTCCAATGGATATTCCTGGGTTGAGACAGAGTAAGTTTTAGGAGGGTCAATTTCATAAAACTCTACAGGGATATGATAAAGGAAGTGCTTGCCATGAATTATGGAGTTTATTCCCTATGGCGGAAGCCGCTAGCAGAAAGCTTTGTATACCTGTGAGGAGTCCTCTTTGCTTCTTTGGCGCTGAAGCAAATCCTGGGATTTTCTCTGAAGGCCTTCCCATAATAATTCGTAAGATCTAGGCAGGCTAGCGCTCTTAGGGCGGGGAGCATCGAACAAAGTTTCAGCCAGATGAGCCGATAATCGGAAAGGCTTTAACCATTTTGGCTGTGTAATAAAGGTTCAGAAGTGCACAAGGTTTAGCACAGCATTGCACACTAAAACACAGCACTCCAGAGAATTAAAACCAAGCAGTTTATTGAGGGTTGATAAATCTTAAGCTAACAGGGGCAGATAATTGCTTTATGCTTCATGCTATGTCATCCTTCATGCTGAAAGACAGATGAATTCTCTTGACACATTCTCACTAAAACTTTGCAGGTTTAACTACATGCTCAGACTACCTTCTCCAGTGCTGGTAAGGGGAGATAAAGTCTAGGTGTTGGGTGTCCTAACTACTGCCACAACCATTATATTCTGGTCATGCACATTCTCTATTAAATCATAGTTACAAACACTTAAATTGATGATCATGCCAGTATACAGGTGACTCTCGATAGCTCGAAGTCCATGGGACTGAGGTAAACTTCAAGGGATCGAGAGTTCAAGTTTTCAAGAGTTCTGAATTTTCCAGGCTGAGCGACGGGTTTTAAATTTAGTTTTACACATCATATGACCAGATTGCTCAGTACTACAGGACTTCGAGACGACTTTCTTTAACAGCTTTAAGAACTTGTTCAGTAATAATCGTTATAATTACAATGATACTAATATACATAATTTCTGCAGTTTTATACCTTTATCTCAGAATTATCGTCTCGTCTCAGCAGTAAGTAATTTCTCATTTTCACTGCGTCTCCAAATTATTGTAAGACGGTCTGTGTTAATTAAAGATTAGGTAATGGTATTGTCGATCATCGATCAATTATCAGCTTGCAATACAAGTATCGCCTGAATAAACATCCCGTTACACAGGTCACGCGTCTAACTCCTGGAGCCATTTAAATGACCAAGTATAGGTGTGAATTAGGTAACGCTTGCAAATACACAGCTACTTCGAGGTATAGAGAGTAAAAAACAATAGGTTATGAATAATGGGACTGCAGTTTGACTTTGGGGGATCAAGGGTTTCAAGAGATCAAGAGTTCCAGAAATCAAGAGTAAACTTGCTTAGTTATATAGAAAAAAAAATCAGACCAGAAACTCACTTCGAGTGATCAGGAACTTCAAGCTATGAAAGTTCGAGCCATCAAGAGTTACCTGTATCTCTAGAAAAATTACTATTTCATACCAGCAAGTCTTAAAGAGCAAGCTTCATTTTAACATTTTTTAATATCAGTTTCCAAGATTTGTTTCTTGTGTTGTTGTTTTATTTTACAATTAACATGGTTAAAAAATATAGAAAATGATGCACTTATAGTTTGATTACTGTAGAATTATAAAGTTTTACTTAGATGATAGACCAGATGAGTTATATCACAGAAATCCAAATCTTTTAGCAACAGTTTGTGAGAACTAACTAACACAGATATCTATTAATTTCTGGCCTTATATAAAAGGATTCAAAGGATTGAGGGGGAAAGAAATCTAGCTCTGAACATGGCTTTTCACGTCAAAGCAGAACAGCAGCCATTTTATAGTAAGACAGACCCCTTCCACCATTTTATAGTAAGACAACCCCTTCCACCATTCACACAACTTGATACTCGTAAAAAGAGACTCCATCACCATACATGGTTGGCATAAAGCTTGTGGAGGTGAAGATGTATCAGGATCTTGATATTCTCCTTGAGTTGTTGGGAAATGCAAATGTAAAGCATTACTTTAACATTACAACACAAAATTAAATGCTTTTAAAACCATCACTCTCTAGCTATCCTAGCAATCTCTTGTCAAAAGAGTGCAAGCACTTTAAATTTGTGTATGGATTTGGTGTTTTTACAATTGAAAACCTTTTACAGCAATCTACTCAGATTTCATTGTAGTCAGTACTTCTTACTAAAACAGTGGCATTTAAATATGCAAAGCAGGTTTGATTGATATATCTGAATACAAGATCTGAGAAGAAGAAGTGAAGGTGAGCAAAACATTTATACCACTAGCTCATACACTTTGATTGTTTTCTGGCATGTACCCTGTTTTTCTGGGGCAGGACCATTAAGAACCCAGTCCACTAATAAATGTATTGTTTTATCTTGTTCAAGTTTCTCAGTTACACTACCTCACCTTTTTGTTGACTATTCTTTTTAGTACTGTGATTTCTCTACTTCTTATGTTTACAATTTGTGAATTTCTAACTGAGACAGCTAGGTAGAATTAAATAATATAAATCTGACTTCTCATGCATTTGACAACTACAGTGTTTTTGCTGTGCTCTGTGCAACCAAACCACACCTTATTTAGTACCATAAATATTAATTTTACAGGTGTTTCATCTCAAATTCTGACAAGACTCTTTGAGTGCGTCTATAGAAGGGAATGACATACATATTCACCTGATTAAAAAGTGATTTATTAATCTTTTTCTGGTGTTATAATAGTTTTTGTATTTTTTTTTTATATACAAGGAGTAATCCCTGAAAGTGCATTGGAAACAAGTATTGGAAAGTTTTTATCGGGTTCAGCAGCAAATAAAGACAGCACACATCAATGCCCACTGACCATTTAATGATCAAGTTAATTTTGTCAAACAAAATGGCAGCCAATATGGCAGTACCCTTATTTTGTGGAAAGTATATCAATTTTGATTGATTTTCCTTTTGTGTAATACCAATAGGCTTTGCTGCACTTGGATCATTCTTTGTATTTGTTTCAATAATTAATACAAGCATATACTTGAATTTCCAGACAAGAGGTGTAAAGACAAATAACGTATTATTATGGTTACCCCTTAATTACTTGCAGGACCATTAACAGCAGTTATGGTGTGAGGAATCTGGATCTTGTTCAATGTAATATGCAAGAATATAACAAAAACATGGACATGCAGACACACAAAGATGTATAACAATAATTATATTAACAATGACTTTAAAAGAGTTGATGTTATGTAAAATAAATGTGAATATAACTTGAATAATTGATATAAAAAAAATTGTTCAGTCATAATACTTGAAAGGTGTGATAAGAGAGGGGAAATGTCCGCCACCCAAGCATGCAACACAACAACACACAGGACCTGAACAACAAATCACAGAGCACCAGTTTCTCCACACTAACAGAGAGTAACCTGTACGTCAATCATCTGTATACATTGCATCACACACAGGGAGTCCACAAAAAGCCTGCGCTTACATCCATGTATCATACTTGTACAACATTGAAACACACAGCCTCCAAAGCTGTCTCTCTGTGTCCCCTCGCTCACAGGGTCACATTTATAGGGATCAAACACACAGACTAGCTTGATTGACACCTGTCAATCAGCAGCTTGATGTACACATGCCAGTGAGGAAGAAGACACAGGAGCACCATCGTGTGTGGCATGCTTTATCTTAATCAAAAAACATGTATTTACTGTGTATTCAGTAGAATTTGTGAGGGCTCAATTTTTGTAGATTTTTGTAGAACCCTTACCCATAAATTAACAATGAAACACAATATTCATTTATTAAAATTTACAAGAAAATCATCAAAATTACATCCAAAAGAACATTTTTGAAACTGACAATCCAATTTCTAAATTGGCCCTTTCAAATTGAAATGATTCCACAATACATCTTCTCATTTTAAAACATATCATTACATAAACTTCAAACCTTCAGCTGTCTAAGAAAAAATCATTACAGCAACATATATTTATCAAGTACATAAAATTCATTCCTATTTTCAGCTTTTTTCAGAACGGCAGTGATTACACATCCCTGTATAACATATACATTTGACTGATAGACAGTGAGTGTGGACTTACCTTGTACTCAAAGTTTGAGATACAGAAGTAGAGGACATCTAGGATCTGAGCGAGCACGTTCACATTGAGTTCACTCCACCACTGACGGACCACAGACTCGTCCGCGTTCTTGATGACCCACAGGAAACAGATTAACAGGTTACGAGTGCACTCGGTGGTCAGCGGACTCTTCTTGCTCTGATAGACACACAAAAAGCAATGGAAATCAGAGAAAATCATAGAAAATCATAAGACTCAGTATCTAAGGCCAGGTCTCAAACCATCTCATAGGATCATTCTTCATAAACAATACAATAAAAAAGTCTTTAAAAACTTATTAAATATTTATATTATAAAACACAAAAATCTTCTGTTTTTAATCCTGACTACTCAAATCTTACTTCATCTTTTAGTAAATGTATTTCCTACAGTTGCACAGAAGTGTAATATGTTCGACATAATTATTTCTAAGAGTGCTTGATGCCTACACATAGTGTACATAGATATCTTTATTACCTTGGGTTCATCCATGCCCCCTGGGTATTCCTGAACTCTCCCAGCAAAGACGGTGGCTCCTGCTATCTCCAAAGCGACACTGTGACTGATTTTGTCTGCCTCCTCCTCTTCAGGACAGCTTGTATGTCGCCTCAAGTCAAGGCCGGGGTCGCTGAGCTGTGGCAGCGCCTCGATCACGATCCCAATGATTGGCATGTACAGAGCAGCCAACCGTGACTTCATCGCAGAGTCCATGTACCGAAGGTCAAGATCGTGGTTGTACAACAAGTTCCGTACAACATTGATGGCCTTGTGGTGAATGATAGGATTGCTTTAAGATAGAAAAGAACTCTTGATATGAATTTTTCACTGATTTAAGATTATACACATGATGATGACTTACTGTATATCCAGGGACACTTTCAGGTCAGACAACCAATTTACAACTTACTGTGTATCCAGGGACACTTTCAGGTCATACAGAACCAATGTACAACTTACTGTGTATCCAGGGCCACTTTTAGGTCAGACAGAACTAGCCCCACAAGGAAGTGCTGCTGTCTGTACTGTAGGGTAAGCTCGTAGAACTGTCCCCGGTCTGTCAGGGTGGAGGTGGAGGTGTAGGAGGACATGGAGTTAGTGCTCTGGATGCTGGGGGTGGGGCTGGCAGCTCTCCCTGACGTAGGAGTCAGAGGAGTTCCGAATGGCAGATTGAGGGGGAAGTAATGCTCATGGCTACAGACGATTCGCAGAAAGTCCAGCCGTAACAGCATCAGAGTGGTCGAGTCAGACAGAGTCTGGATCTTCTCCGCTATCTACAAACAGCATACATAACTGATCAGTCCACAACACAGGGCCAAATACAATAGGTATGCATATCTAAAAAGCTAGTCACACTGTTACATACATTATCATATTACAATACACACTGTAATGTACATGGATGTTTTAAATAAATATATCATTTATGATGTTTTTATTTCCATTTCTAAGACTGGTATCATTGATATAATACATGTACTTACAGCCCCGCAGTAGTTTGCAATGAGGTTGAAGACAAATCCTCGATCCATGAAGCTGAGGAGATCATGCAGGAAGAAGCCCAGACTGATGTTTAAACTCCGGATTATCTGAGGCTCCTATACAATACACAGTATCAGTATCATTAAAGAGCATACTGACTGTTAAATTAAGTCATTTCTACCAAAGTTATCATTCCTGAAATATTAAATCATCTGTACTTGTACAAAGTACAGATGATTTAATAAGAAAAGTCAATAGTATACATTTTATCATTGAATTTGCTGAATTAAGCTGTATTGTGTGAAGGAAAAGAAAAGATATTCTGTTCTTATATTTCTGAAATTGTTGGGGCCATGTCTTTCCACTGATTAATAACCTTGAAATTTCTTCTATCTGACCTTAACCTCTTACCTTGATGTACTTGTCTGTGACCTCTTTGTTGACCAAGTTCATCAAGGCCTCGATGTCCTCAACAAATGGTTTGTCATTGAACCTCATCTGGCGGGGCGTGTCCAGCTTTTGAGTCTTGTTCAGGTGTTCTGCCATGCTTTTAATCTATTATTAGAAACATTATCTAAAACTTGTACATGTTAATGCACAGCAATATAGTTAATATCAGGTTCAGAATTATAAAATAGGAAAGAGTTTCTAAATCATTTAACTATTACATTCTAATAAACATTGCAATATCTCTAAATTACCTCAAATGAATGTTTTTCAGACAATATACACTTAATATACAGAATTTACTAAAAAGCAATGATATTGAACATATACTGACAGACAGATGAGGACTTCTGATGATTTACGATCAGTTCAAACATCTACTGACAGATAGTTGATGAAGACTACTGATAACTTTCAATCAGTTCAAACATTTACTGACAAACAGTTGGTGACTTACATGTACGATCAGTTCAAACATTTATTACAGACAGTTGATGACTTACAATCAGCTCAAACAGGAACCAGGAGTAGGCGAAGGCGTGGTCCCTGTTCTGTCCACTCAAAACCAGCCACTGTAGAACCAGCTCCTCGTGAACCAGCTGTAACAAACCAGTCACATGACTTTCACATGACACTACATGATACAATCACACACGTTGACACAACACATAGTTCTCAATAGTTTTACTTGACATACTCTAATAAAAAGGCTACAGTAAAATCTAATCTAATTTCATAAGTTGTATTCGAATGAAAAGTTTATAAAAACAAATATAAAACCAATGTCACCATGAATTCATTCTTCAGGGATGATAACATTGAAGAGGCTGACCTTTTTTGCTCTGTTCCTGACCATCTGTGGCTGGTTGAAATCATCAGCCCTCATGCTCCCAGTCCTGTCCAAGTACTTTGTACCTCCTACAAAATAATAAAAAAATGCACTCAAACTGAATTACAACATTAAACTATTTTATTTTTACTGCAATACCCAATTTCAATTTTGATTTTCCCCTCATCTATAACATAAATTATCTTTCAACTGCATTTCTTTTTAGACTATATAAACCTGCATTTAGAGTTTTGTCCTGAACTACTAGAAATCGAAGTTGTGTTATCAAACATATCACTATTACATATCATTGATTACATCCAAAGTCAGTTTGGAAAATGTCAGCACAAAAGACAATAGATCTCTAGTACCTAAGATGGCAGATATTTCGTTGTCTGGGGAGGTGGGTGTTAAAGCATTCAGGTCTGGATTGCTGGAACTCCGCGGGAAGTTTTTGTTGGAGACAGGAAGAGATGACGGTCGTCCGAGTGTGTTGTATCCAGACCCAAGCAGGGGATCTGTGGCTGCAAGATCAAACAATACAGTTACAGCAGTATCAGCATAATCAGACAACAAACAATACAGTTACATCAGTATCAGCATAATCAGACAGTGTAACATACAGTTACATCAGTATCAGCACCAGCATAATCAGAAGTGTAACAATACAGTTACAGCAGTGTCAGCACCAGCATAATCAGACAGTGTAACAATACAGTTACAGCAGTGTCAGCATAATGAGACAGTGTAACAAAACAGTTACAGCAGTATCAGCATAATCAGACAGTGTAACAATACAGTTACAGCAGTATCAGCATAATCAGACACTGTAACAATACAGTTACAGAAGTATCAGCATAATCAGTGTAACAATACAGTTACAGCAGTATCAGACACTGTAACAATACAGTTACAGCAGTATCAGCATAATCCGTGTAACAATATAGTTACAGCAGTATCAGCATACCGTAATCAGACACTGTAAAGGTATTATCAGACTGTGAATAGTTACAACATTCAGTGTATACTTATCCTAGTTAGTGTCTTCTTTATCAGTCAGTGTATAGTTATACCAGTCAGTGTATAGTTATACCAGTCAGTGTATAGTTATACCAGTCAATGTATATTTATACCAGTCAGTGTATAGTTATATCAGTCAGTGTATAGTTATAACAGTCTGTGTATAGTCAAACCAGTCAGTGTATAGTTATACCAGTCGGTGTGTAGTTAAACCAGTCAGTGTATAGTCATATTAGTCACTGTATAGTTATACCAGTCAGTGTATAGTTATATCAGTCAGTGTATAGTTATACCAGTCAGTGTATAGTTATATCAGTTAGTGTATAGTTATACCAGTCAGTGTATAGTTATACCAGTCTGTGTATAGTTATACCAGTCTGTGTGTAGTTATACCAGTCTGTGTATAGTTATACCAGTCGGTGTATAGTTATAACAGTCTGTGTATAGTTATATCATTCAGTGTATAGTTATAACAGTCTGTGTATAGTTATATCAGTCAGTGTATAGCTATACCAGTCTGTGTATAGTTATATCAGTCAGTGTATAGTTATACCAGTCTGTGTATAGTTATACCAGTCGGTGTATAGTTATAACAGTCTGTGTATAGTTATATCATTCAGTGTATAGTTATAACAGTCTGTGTATAGTTATATCAGTCAGTGTATAGTTATACCAGTCTGTGTATAGTTATATCAGTCAGTGTATAGTTATACCAGTCTGTGTATAGTTATACCAGTCATTGTATAGTTAAATCAGTCAGTATATAGTTATACCAGTCTGTGTATAGTTATAACAATCTGTGTATAGTTATACCAGTCAGTGTATAGTTATACCAGTCAGTGTATAGTTATACCAGTCAGTGTATAGTTATATCAGTTAGTGTATAGTTATACCAGTCAGTGTATAGTTATACCAGTCTGTGTATAGTTATACCAGTCAGTGTATAGTTATACGAGTCTGTGTATAGTTATACCAGTCTGTGTGTAGTTATACCAGTCAGTGTATAGTTATACCAGTCAGTGTATAGTTATATCAGTCAGTGTATAGTTATATCATTCAGTGTATAGTTATAACAGTCTGTGTATAGTTATATCAGTCAGTGTATAGTTATACCAGTCTGTGTATAGTTATATCAGTCAGTGTATAGTTATACCAGTCAGTGTATAGTTATACCAGTCTGTGTATAGTTATACCAGTCTGTGTGTAGTTATACCAGTCTGTGTATAGTTATACCAGTCGGTGTATAGTTATAACAGTCTGTGTATAGTTATATCATTCAGTGTATAGTTATAACAGTCTGTGTATAGTTATATCAGTCAGTGTATAGCTATACCAGTCTGTGTATAGTTATATCAGTCAGTGTATAGTTATACCAGTCTGTGTATAGTTATACCAGTCGGTGTATAGTTATAACAGTCTGTGTATAGTTATATCATTCAGTGTATAGTTATAACAGTCTGTGTATAGTTATATCAGTCAGTGTATAGTTATACCAGTCTGTGTATAGTTATATCAGTCAGTGTATAGTTATACCAGTCTGTGTATAGTTATACCAGTCATTGTATAGTTAAATCAGTCAGTATATAGTTATACCAGTCTGTGTATAGTTATAACAATCTGTGTATAGTTATACCAGTCAGTGTATAGTTATACCAGTCAGTGTATAGTTATACCAGTCAGTGTATAGTTATATCAGTTAGTGTATAGTTATACCAGTCAGTGTATAGTTATACCAGTCTGTGTATAGTTATACCAGTCAGTGTATAGTTATACGAGTCTGTGTATAGTTATACCAGTCTGTGTGTAGTTATACCAGTCAGTGTATAGTTATACCAGTCAGTGTATAGTTATATCAGTCAGTGTATAGTTATATCATTCAGTGTATAGTTATAACAGTCTGTGTATAGTTATATCAGTCAGTGTATAGTTATACCAGTCTGTGTATAGTTATACCAGTCTGTGTATAGTTATAACAGTCTGTGTATAGTTATATCATTCAGTGTATAGTTATAACAGTCTGTGTATAGTTATATCAGTCAGTGTATAGTTATACCAGTCTGTGTATAGTTATATAAGTCAGTGTATAGTTATAACAGTCTGTGTATAGTTATACCAGTCAGTGTATAGTTATACCAGTCAGTATATAGTTATACCAGTCTGTGTATAGTTATACCAGTCATTGTATAGTTAAATCAGTCAGTATATAGTTATACCAGTCTGTGTATAATTATACCAGTCTGTGTATAGTTATACCAGTCAGTGTATAGTTATATCCCAGGCTTTGTATAGTTATAACAATCTGTGTATAGTTACACCAGTCAGTGTATAGTTATACCAGTCAGTGTATAGTTATAACAGTCTGTGTATAGTTATAACAGTCTGTGTATAGTTATACCAGTCATTGTATAGTTATAACAGTCAGTATATAGTTATACCAGTCAGTGTATAGTTATACCAGTCAGTGTATAGTTATACCAGTCAGTATATAGTTATACCAGTCAGTGTATATTTATACCAGTCTGTGTGTAGTTATACCAGTCAGTGTATAGTTATACCAGTCTGTGTACAGTTATACCAGTCAGTGTATAGTTATACCAGTCAGTGTATGGTTATACCAGTCTGTGTATAGTTACACCAGTCAGTGTATAGTTACACCAGTCTGTGTATAGTTAAATCAGTCAATATATAGTTATACCAGTCAGTGTATAGTTATACCAGTCAGTGTATAGTTATACCAGTCAGTGTATAGTTATACCAGTCTGTGTATAGTTATATAAGTCAGTGTATAGTTATACCAGTCTGTGTGTAGTTATACCAGTCTGTGTATAGTTATATCAGTCAGTGTATAGTTATACCAGTCAGTGTATAGTTATAACAGTCTGTGTATAGTTATAACAGTCTGTGTATAGTTATACCAGTCATTGTATAGTTATAACAGTCAGTATATAGTTATACCAGTCAGTGTATAGTTATACCAGTCAGTGTATAGTTATACCAGTCAGTATATAGTTATACCAGTCAGTGTATAGTTATACCAGTCTGTGTGTAGTTATACCAGTCAGTGTATAGTTATACCAGTCTGTGTACAGTTATACCAGTCAGTGTATAGTTATACCAGTCAGTGTATGGTTATACCAGTCTGTGTATAGTTACACCAGTCAGTGTATAGTTACACCAGTCTGTGTATAGTTAAATCAGTCAATATATAGTTATACCAGTCAGTGTATAGTTATACCAGTCAGTGTATAGTTATACCAGTCTGTGTATAGTTATATAAGTCAGTGTATAGTTATACCAGTCTGTGTATAGTTATACCAGTCTGTGTATAGTTATATCAGTCAGTGTATAGTTATACCAGTCAGTGTATAGTTATATCAGTTAGTGTAAAAGTTTTCTGATTGTTCACATATTACAGCTTACATCTAGAAATGTGAATATTTCTGGGGGAAAATCCCCAGAGTCCCCTTAGACAGCAAATATTTCAGGGGGCAAAGCTGAGCGATTTTTTTTTTCTTGATGGAGACCATAATACAAAATAAAACTTTCTTTGTCAGGGATGCAGAGTCAGTTGATGGTTTATCAAATTTAAGTTGTGAGACCTTGAATTTAATGTAGCGATTCTGATAATACCAATAACAAGACTAACATTAGAGACCTTGAATTTAATGTAGCGACTCTGATAATACCAATAAAAAGACTTACATTAGGGACCTTGAATTTAATGTAGCAACTCTGATAATACCAATAAAAAGACTAACATTAGAGACCTTGAATTTAATGTAGCGACTCTGATAATACCAATAACAAGACTTACATTAGGGACCTTGAATTGAATGTAGCGACTCTGATAATACCAATAACAAGACTAACATTAGGGACCTTGAATTGAATGTAGCGACTCTGATAATACCAATAACAAGACTAACATTAGGGAAATAAAACAGTTACAATGACTATTCACACTGGGAAAATGGCACAGAATTTATTTCACAGTTTACTTTGTGTAGATGAAATGGCATGTTTATTTCTACTTATTTTACTAATTTTGCATAGAAAAATACAGACGTACAATATAATAAATATACATTTATCTGTTAGTTAAAAGTTAAATCCCTTTCCGTGCCATGAGGCGTATGAGGCCGGTGCTTATCTCACATTTCCGTGGCGCTAAGCAGATGAGAGTCATCCCCAGGGACACCAGTCCATCGCAGGTTAACTCCCAGCATAAGCCGGTACCCAATCCAATTTCAGCTGGATGGACTGAGACAATGTAGATAAAGTGCCTTGTCTAAGTGCACAACACACAACATCAAGTGACCATAGCAAGCTTTGAACCAGCGACCTTTCGGTTACTGGCCTAACGCCCATGACAACTGAGCCATGTGCTCCACTATCTGTGCTGTAGTGATTTAGATTAACATGTGGATGTGAGGTAGTGATTCAGAAATAATTTATGTATGTATACTTATATTGATACACACACTTACCATGTGTTGTAAGGGTACATGGTGGAGTACAGCAGTACTGTATATATCTGCATTGTACTGACACACTTACCAGTGTTGTAATGGTCCTGGGTGGGGTAGTGTACAGCAGTCTGTATGAATCTGTGTTGTATTGACACACTTACCACAGTGTTGTAATGGTCCTGGGTGGGGTAGTGTACAGCAGTACTGTATGTATCTGTGTTGTATTGACACACTAACCACAGTGTTGTAATGGTCCAGGGTGGGGTAGTGTACAGCAGTACTGTATGTATCTGTGTTGTATTCACACACTTACCACAGTGTTGTAATGGTCCTGGGTGGGGTAGAGTACAGCAGTACTGTATGTAGGAAGCCAGCGTAAGGTTCCGTCCATTACGGTCATTTTTATCACACAACAGTTCATGGACCCTCTTGACAACCAGAATTATTCCTTCAAAGGCTGGCTGCCCAATGTTAGCTGTAATTACAACATGCTATGATAAGAACACTGAATATTCTATTGTACTTATTTATTTCTTTTGCTATGTTAATTACAACCAGCTTGATATTACCATGTGTAGAGATAGGGGACACAAAAATATATCAGAAACATGTATCGATAGACTTATTACCTTGCTGTCCTCCTAGTATTGGGGGCCTAACCATCAGATACAACAGTATGTCAGATATCAGATATCAACAGACTTATTACCTTGCTGTCCTCCTAGTATTGGGGCCCTAACCATCAGATACAACAGTCTGTCAGATATCAGATATCAACAGACTTATTACCTTGCTGTCCTCCAAGTATTGGGCCTTAACCATCAGATACAACAGTCTGTCAGATATCAGATATCAACAGACTTATTACCTTGCTGTCCTCCAAGTATTGGGGGCCTAACCATCAGATACAACAGTCTGTCAGATATCAGATATAAACAGACTTATTACCTTGCTGTCCTCCAAGTATTGGGGCCTTAACCATCAGATACAACAGTCTGTCAGATATCAGATATCAACAGACTTATTACCTTGCTGTCCTCCAAGTATTGGGGGCCTAACCATCAGATACAACAGTCTGTCAGATATCAGATATCAACAGACTTATTACCTTGCTGTCCTCCTAGTATTGGGGCCCTAACCATCAAATACAACAGTCTGTCAGATATCAGATATCAACAGACTTATTACCTTGCTGTCCTCCAAGTATTGGGGGCCTAACCATCAGATACAACAGTCTGTCAGCTATCAGATATCAACAGACTTATTACCTTGCTGTCCTCCAAGTATTGGGGGCCTAACCATCAGATACAACAGTCTGTCAGATATCAGATATCAACAGACTTATTACCTTGCTGTCCTCCAAGTATTGGGGCCCTAACCATCAGATACAACAGTCTGTCAGATATCAGATATCAACAGACTTATTACCTTGCTGTCCTCCAAGTATTGGGGCCCTAACCATCAGATACAACAGTCTGTCAGATATATGATATCAACAGACTTATTACCTTGCTGTCCTCCAAGTATTGGGGGCCTAACCATCAGATACAACAGTCTGTCCAGGACCAGAGGCAGGAACTGCACAAGGTTCTCTCCCTTGGATTTGGGGATTTCCTGTATACTGAGTCTCAGGTCGTTCTCAAACTGGGCCTCGGTCCGCCGGGGTGGAAGCTTCTGTTCCAGGGTCATCCTACAGCTGTACAGGAACTTTTCCAGCTTGTCATCCTGAACAGCAAAGAAACCATTAAGATGTACAAAAGCTGTTTTTATTAATTACCAACAGAACAATCGAGCAATATAGATACAATTTTTCTTTCTTCCCACTTTTACTCGTAGAAAAACTGACTTATTTTTAGTTGAAATATGTTGTGCTGTTGCCTGTACTTACCTGTGTGTGGACTGAGGACATTGATCTGAGGCTAACATTGAACAGTCCCTTGTGATCCACCCACTTCATGTTGGGCAGGTTGGTCTAAAGATTTAATACCATCACTTAACACAGAGTTTATAGAAACATAGAGTCCATAGAATAATACCATCACATATGAATTTAAATAGAAAGATGAAAAAAAGAACTTAGAAATATATGATGTGAGTTAAACAATTACAATCATATACATTAAGGAAGGTCTACAGAAACCAGTCTTTGATCAAGTACAAATAGCTGACTGGTCAAACAAAATATCAAATATTTGTTTCATTGATGGACTTTTACTGGTCTGAAGGCATTATGTAAAATACATGTACCTGGATATCCTTATAACTTCTGACCAGTCAATACACAAAGCTAATGTGTTCTGAATACTGAATACAAAAGTAAGATACTTAAAGCAGATACAGCTCTATATCAAGTTAGCATCCGATTATCAATTCATTATATAATAAAAGGGAATACTATTTACCATGTTTGCAAGTATCCATAAAATGAAAGTTATGACAGATTACAATCTGTTACTGACCGTATTACTAATTAGTATGGTAATTCCATTTACAGAAACATATATAATGACATTACAGTGTATGACATCCGAGAGAGGATGGTAGCACTGATAAACACCAAACCTGGATACAATTGTTCTGTGATAACTGAGGCTTGTGTTAGAGTTTATGGTGTCGTAACTACTTACAGGACGATCACACAGATACTCCTAGTGATAGAGAGGTTGTCTACAATGCTTCAAAACTCGCCGCCAACTAATTTTATGTCACTTAGAAGAACAGTAGGCCTTTCAGACAAATCAGTGTCACCATGTCAATAATCAGTAGGACGCAATACGGGATGAACTTGTTTGAATTCAATTGATAATTAATATGAAGTAAACTTACAATGGAATTCGTTTATTCAATTGCTATGGGTTTTACAGTCATAAAATTTCACTCTGGGAAATATAGTCAAATAACAACATAATGGATGAAGTTCTGTATTTATACATACACAGACATGTACAAGTTGCCTGATTTTATTTTTTGGTTAAAAGAAGATCAAGAAAGTAATTACATCTAAATTTATATAATTTATTTAAATTAATTTTGATAAAAATATCTGTATGCAGCAAACAGTAACTTGTAATACAAGTAAGAATTGTACATACATCAGGGAAGAGAATGGAGTAGCTGGGTGGGAGTTTGTCTACAGACACAGGGATGGAGAAGTCGTCGATCATCAGCTTCCCTTCACGGCAGAGAGGCAGCCACTGAAATTACATACAGCACATGTTTTTATATCAAACACTGCAAACAATTCTCTTGTGGACTTCAGTCAAATGCTGTTAAATTTATTCAAAAGAGTTTGTATACATGTACTACATGTATGGTATAATACATTCATGTGTTTACTTACAATTATAGAAAATCATTAAGACACATATCTTTGCAGCTTCAAACTAGTAATATCAATCTAATTTATGTCCAAAATCTCCACAAGATTCATTTAGTGAATATCAGTATGTTCTTTACTTTTCCAACAAAACCCCTTGTTCCCCATTTGACCCCCTCACCGTGTACCCCACAGGAACCTCAACTGGGCCGGACTCGTTCTTCTTTGATTGACAGCTGATGTGGTAGAAGGTGAAAAGGAGATGGTGGGCATCTGTCAGCTTGGCGGGGAGTCTGACCTTGATCTCCTCGTAGAAGTCGGGGGACTTGTTATGGTAGGTGACCGCTGTATAGGCCTCCCTGGACAGCTCTGGACAGTTAGACTTCCCAAAGATTGCCTTCAACAGATGGAGAGTTGATTAATAATAAAAAACAAGAGTATTCCAAAAGATCGCCTTAAACAGAAAAAGTTGGTTAATTAATAACAAAGTAGAGTGACATGTACTCCTTCAGATTGCCTTAAACAGACCGAGAGTTGTTTAATAACAAGGTACAAGAGATGTTCTGTATGTTACCTTGAGAGCACATCCCTCCTCCTCTCCCGACATGAACTGGACTTTGACGGCCAGATTCCTGGCAGATCCCTGTCTATTGCTGAAGTTCAGACAACGCGGGTACACATACAACAGGTTCCTGTGAAATAAAATATGACTCAGAAATCAACACTTACAAAGTCCTAAATCTGAGAGAGATCATCAGACATGATATCAAAGCCTGTATGTCCAAGAATCTTATTTCTTACTTGTGCTCTACATACCTATACACAGTGTGGGGGTTGTATATTTCTCTGGACGGGAATTCCAGGATTTCGCGGGTCGGTCTGGTCTTTTCGTCAGGGTAAGGCTCCACCTTGTAGAGTTCGGGGGTCAACATGTATCGAGGCTCCTCGGGACAGGGAGAAATGTCTAACTTCAAAGTTCCTGTTTAAAAATCCATCATAATCATTAAAGTTACAAGATCTAGTCAGCAGAAATTAATTTGTCAAAGCAGGAAAATAAGGACTTACCAGGAATACACTTCACTCTTTTCAGGACGCTGGATGGTCGTTTCAAATCAGCTAAAAACTTATACAAGTCTTCATCGCTTAATTTGTCTCCTTCCTATGATGTTATAAAACATGTTGATAAAAACACTACAAAAACTGTAAAAATAACCATTAACTTTTATCATACAAATATTAAAGAGTATCTTAGAACCTAGCTTTGATGCAGTCAAAACATAAATTGCAATATGTACATGTAGTGTCAGGAGGTTGATAGTTGAACAGAACATGTACCAATGAGAAACATATCACCTGTTTGAAGAAACTGGAGACAGTGAGAGTGACCGGTCTGAAGTTGTCCAGACTGGGTCCATAGTCCTCCCCCGAGAATAGCCCCCTCCTCTCACTGCGACCACGCTCCATCGATCCCCGCCGGGTAGAGGAGAACTCTTCCTTGTTCCGTCTACGGAAGCTATCAAACTGACCGGGAATACCAGATATGGATCTCCTGTCTACAATAAAGATAGAACCTCCCATTATCCAGACATCAGAAGTAATAATATACAGAGACCACATAGATATGTCTACAATAAAGACGGAACCTCCCATTACCCAGGAATAAGGTGTTAATAATACACCTAGACCACAGAGGAATGTTCTGAATGTACACACCAAGGCTAGAGGATCGGGAAGGCTCTGGCTCACAGGTTTTGACTGCATCCTGACCACCAGTTGCCCCTGTGACAATATTCATCAGGTAGATAGCTGTCCAAGCAAATGGCATTCTGTACTTCCCAAGGCGATCACAGAACTGTACAGCATTGGATTTCAAGCGATCCTCTTTTGCCTGTGAAAATAAGAATGAAATATACTTGGTCGAATCATGTGCATCACAATTTCACAACGTTAAAAATCCTACATGTACCATCATTTCATGAGCAAACAGTTAGTGAGGTGGTTTTTTTCCTATAGTGTGTATATTTGCATTGTTTTCCTTTGTTTGTGACTGGAGCTTGAGGCCTGTGGTGTGTGTACCTTGTCTTCTTTCATGTATGGCTCTGCACAGTCCCCTATGTCTCCCTGCTGCAAAACTTTCTCCAGCTGTAAACACAATTCAAACATCTAACTGTAAGACTATTAATAAAACGAATTCAATCATAAACACTGTATTGTAAAAATTCATACAGCATTTATAAGAAAAATCAAACATCTAACTACCGAGGTATTAACTGAAACAAACTTTCAATAGCTTTAAGACAATTCAAACATCTAAACCTTATAGAAGGGCAGGTGATCTTACCTTGATGACGTCGGGGGAGGGGGAGGTGATCTTACCTTAAGGATGAGGAAGACGTCGAGGGAGGGGTAGGTGATCTTACCTTGGGGATGAGGAAGACATCAGGGGAGGGGGTGGTGATCTTACCCTGATGACCAGGAAGACGTCGGGGAGGGGTAATTGATCTTACCCTGATGATGAGGAAGGTGTCAGGGGAGGGGATCTTAACCTGATCTTACCTTGGGGATGAGGAAGACGTCAGGGGAGGGGGAGGTGATCTTACCCTCATGATTTGGAAGGTGTCAGGGGAGGGGATCTTAACCTGATGACCAGGAAAACGTCGGGGGAGGGGGAGTTGATCTTAACCTGATGAGGAAGACTTCGGGGGAGGGGTAGGTGATCTTACCTTGAGGATGAGGAAGACATCAGGGGAGTTGATCTTAACCTGATGAGGAAGACGTCGGGGGAGGGGTAGGTGATCTTACCTTGAGGATGAGGAAGACGTCAGGGGTGGGGATCTTAACCTGATGACCAGGAAAACGTCGGGGAGGGGTAGTTGATCTTACCCTGATGATGAGGAAGATGTCGGGGGAGGGGTAGGTGATCTTACCCTGATAACAAGGAAGACGTCAGGGGAGGGGTAGGTGATGCTGAAGCAGGCGGCCCGACTCATGGTTGACACATCTGACTGCTGGATGTGCATACTTATCATCTTCTTCTGCTCATCCTGATTTACATCAAAGTAGAAATTCTCTGATATCTGAAAGTAATTAGTAATATCCCTGATTCACATCAAAGTAGAAATCATCAAATGTCTGCAAACAGTTTAAAAAATTCTCCGAAAACAAATTGCCAAAATTTACATTCCTTGTAGGTAAAAAATTAACACCTCAAATGACATTAATGGTACAGACTGCTGAATATTTAGTATTGTGGAGTTGATGTTCTATTTCAGTTAATGTTTTAATGCAAGTTGAGCCAAATGGTTACCTTTTTCTTTTCCTTGGCATCATACAGAGCCACAGTGGCAAACAATGGTTCAAAGTCCAGTTCTAATCTACAACAGTCACATCATTAAATGTTGTTAGTTTATTTCATCAAATACAGGTTCAACAGAACACCAAGTTCAACATCTTATAACTTGCTAGCTCTAGGTCTGAAGCTCCCGGTCTGAAAAAATTTGGATAGACGACCTGGGTGTTACAGTGCCTCTGATAGTAAAAAACTGAAATTTACGGCACATAAAAAAATACGCTAGTTTTGGACTTACATGTATTACCGGTTAACCTTATTTACAAACAAATCTTGTGGAAAAAAAGTACCATAAAATTCTTTGGGTAATTTACAACTAATATTGTCTCCTAACTTGCCTCAAACTTTCTCCCAAACACACTAACCGTCCTCGGAAAATGAAGTATGTTAAATTCACGTCGATATCAAGAGTCGCCATTTTTACATGTAAACAAACTGTACCACTTCACTTCTTTACGGAGCTGGTGATGGTGTTTAAAAGAGTATCAGAGGTAAGTTCAGTGACAAACTGTAGTAAAATGTCCAAGGAATTTTTTGGAATCAAATATTTGTGCAGAATGTGTTCGAAAAAAGATCAATCAGTCCAAAACTTGCACATTTTAATGTGCCAGGACTATTCATTGCAATAATACCAAACAATATCCATGCTTAAACTCATTATATACCAAAAAAAACCACTAAAATATGAAATCTGGAGCTTTTCTAATGAAATATTCATTGTTTCAAAGTTCCCATGAAACTTACTTGAGTTGAATACATTTGACAACGATTCGATGACCAAAGTGTTCCTGTGGAAAAGGGGCAGAAAGCCGTCTCTCTATAAGATCCTCCTAAACCAAGAAATACGGCAAAATACATTCTCCATAAACAATATACATGTTATATCCAAAAGTCTGAACCTTTATTGAATGTAAAGCAAAATACGACACAAAAAATATCCAAAAAATTAAAATCAATTTAAGTTATTTCCCTGAAATGCACTAGATTCAACATAAGACAGATAATTTCTGAATCTTTAATAAATTGTCAAAATTAAATGCACGATACTTTTGCGATCAATTTTCAATGAGCAGAATATTTTTTAATGAAAATGTTAAAAAACATGTCTTCTAAAAATAGTGTTGGTCATCTTTTTTCAGAAATAAGCTTAACAGTTTATTAGAGAACTAGATCTAGAACACACAATATGTTGGTGATTATCCTTCTTACACCTGTGTCAGGTATCTTACACTCGTTTCTGGTATCTTAAACATGTGTCTGGTATCTTACACATGTGTCTGGTATCTTACAAGTGTCTAGTATCTTTTAAAAAAATGTATCTGGTATCTTAAACATGTGTCTGGTATCTTACACATGTGTCTTGTATCTTAAACATGTGTCTGGTATCTTACATATGTGTCTGGTATCTTACACTCGTTTCTGGTATCTTAAACATGTGTCTGGTATCTTAAACATGTGTCTGGTATCTTACACATGTGTCTGGTATCTTACATGTGTCTAGTATCTTTTAAAAACATGTGTCAGGTATCTTAAACATGTGTCTGGTATCTTACACATGTGTCTTGTATCTTAAACATGTGTCTGGTATCTTACATATGTGTCTGGTATCTTACACATGTATCTGGTATCTTATAAATGTGTCTGGTATCTTAAACATGTGTCTGGTATCTTACATATGTGTCTGGTATCTTAAACATTGTCTGGTATCTTAAACATGTGTCTAGTATCTTAAACATGTCTGGTATCCTACACATGTGTCTGGTATCTTAAGCATGTGTCTAGTATCTTACACATGTGTCTGGTATCTTAAACATGTTTCTGGTATCTTAAACATGTGTTTGGTATCTTACACATGTGTCTGGTATCTTACAAATGTGTCTGGTATCTTAAACATGTGTTTGGTATCTTACACATGTGTCAGTTATCTTAAATGTGTCTGGTATTTTAAACATGTGTCTGGTATCTTAAACATGTCTGGTATCCTACACATGTGTCTGGTATCTTAAGCATGTGTCTAGTATCTTACACATGTGTCTGGTATCTTAAACATGTTTCTGGTATCTTAAACATGTGTTTGGTATCTTACACATGTGTCTGGTATCTTACAAATGTGTCTGGTATCTTATACATGAGTCTGGTATCTTAAACATGTGTCAGGTATCCTACACATGTGTCTGGTATCTTAAACATGTGTCTAGTATCTTACACATGTGTCTGGTATCTTAAACATGTGTCTGGTATCTTAAACATGTGTCCGGTATCTTAAACATGTGTCTGGTATCTTATATATGTGTCCGGTATCTTACAAATGTGTCTGGTATCTTACAAATGTGTCTGGTATCTTAAACATGTGTCTGGTATCTTAAACATGTGTCAGGTATCTTAAACATGTGTCTGGTATCTTACAAATGTGTCTGGTATATTAAAAGTGTGTCAGGTATCTTAAACATGTGTCTGGTATTTTACATATGTGTCTGGTATCTTAAGCATGTGTCTGGTATCTTAAACATGTGCCTGGTATCTTACACATGTGTCTGGTATCTTAAACATGTGTCAGGTATCTTACAAATGTGTCTGGTATCTTCCACATGTGTCGGGTATCTAAAACATGTGTCGGGTATCTTACAAATGTGTCTGGTATCTTACACATGTGTCTGCTATCTTACAAATGTGTCTGGTATCTTAAACATGTTTCTGGTATCTTAAACATGTGTTGGGTATCTTACAAATGTGTCTGGTATCTTACACGTGTCTGGTATCTTAAACATGTGCCTGGTATCTTAACATGTGTCAGGTATCTTAAACATGTGTCTGGTATCTTACACATGTGTCAGGTATCTTAAACATGTGTCTGGTATCTTACACAATTGTCTGGTATCTTACACATGTGTCTGGTATCTTACACATGTGTCTGGTATCTTAAACATGTGTCTGGTATCTTACACATGTGTCTAGTATTGTGGTTTCATCAATATATATATATAGAAGGGAATCAATTTTCATGGATTTAGGAAAAATCAATTGAAAGCTTTAAGGATACGTAAATTTGTGGTCAATAATCTTAGCTATACAATATGCTAGAAACTGCACATCAATGAACATTTAATTTCCTTGATTAACTCCACAACACAATCCACAAACATTGGTACATGTATTCACAAACATTAATGAATCCACAGTACGTGGGTTTACCTCTTCCTCTCCTGGAAACAGACTGAACAGTGTGTCCTCTCGGTTCTCCTGACGACATTTCCTGTTGTCTTCATCGATCTGTTCGTACGACACCTGGTCAAACAGGTGAGGCAGCAGCTGGTCGCCCTGGGATGACTTCAGGTCAAAGATACTGCTGGCCCAGCTCCCCCGGGGAACAGAGTTCATGTGGATTGACTGCCGCTTGTTGACGTCATCCTTAATATTTTGAGATAAACAGGAGGTGATATGTCGAAAAAGATACACAACAAAATTAATGTAGATGACGATCATCTCTTAACACTTTTAACTATGTTTTTACATGGTCGAATTGTACAAGTTAACTAACATTGTCAAATTTTTATTGTGTAGTGATAATCCAATAATGTGTATTTATCTCATTCAGTACTACATGTAGTTTGTTGATTAAAGATTTAATATCCTCTCCTGTTGAGCTAGGATTCCACTGCGGCCATACCTCGTCATCCTGAGCGTCCTCTATGTCCACCTCGTACTCCTGAGGGACGGTGGCTTCCTGTCCGCTCAGCTTCTCCTTGCTGCAGACACTGGAACTGTAGCGGTGGTAGCGGCGAGTGATGACTGTATAGTCAGCAGTGTACCGCCGTGCCAAATCAAACACAAACTCGTCCGCCTCAGGTCTGTACATACAAAGACATTAAGTTCAAGCTCTGTGTCAGTTCTATATATTTAATGTCATGGTATCTTAGAAACTTTATCCAATTACTAATTAGCTCAGTGATCTAATACATTACATAGCAAACCCATGGATCAAGCAGTCAAGTTCCAAAGTTATGCGAACTATTTTTTATCAATACTCATTCAAATAAATTAATATTTTAGACCAGCAGACTTACCCGAGTTCTGGCACTATGGGTTTGGCAGTGCGACATTTCCTGGGCATGCTGTGTACGTCCACATCATCCTCAGGGTACAGGATGAGGTCTCTGAATGGGTCCCTCTCCACAGTGCATGAGTTCTGGAGCACAAACTCCTCATAATCTGGTGGATCGACAACATCCGTCAGAGGCACCTGCAGGGGGAAATCATTATAGACAATTATGATTCATAATATAGTACATTGGAAATAAAAGTTTCAAGTTACTCTTTTATTTCTCTATAAATAGTTTAACATAAATATGCACAAATAAAAAGGATGGTAAAGCAAAAATAGAACGACCAATATCAAAGTTTTTTAAACTGTTGAGAAATTTTTACCGTGAGATTGAGTCCGCTGGCACATCGAGTGAGGTCAGAGGTCGAGTAGATGGTTGAGGAGACAGCCTTTCTGACCTCAGCCGCTCCTTGTCTGAAAATCAAAACAGATCAACATCAGCAATAAGGATAAGGGATTATTCCAACTGGTCCTGTTACCACACAATATGAAAGATTTCACTTTTAAGCCATCCTCAAGTTTGAGTTTCAAATACAAACTAAATGTTAAAAATCTAAATAATAGTTCTGGCCCTTTAATGAAACTGAAATAATCCTCCACCCCTTTGCCAGTTTTTTAGCATATTATCACCATGGTATTTTGTCAATTTTCAAAATAGATTAGAAGCTATTAATAGAGAAGAACAATTTCTAAAGATTAGAAGCAGGAAAAGTTTCAAATCTCCAGCATCTAAGAAACTTTTTTTTATTGATTTTCATTCACTTGATGTCACTGTTGAGAATTGTTTGGAATTATCTTTATAAACCAAGCTCATTGAAAGGCAGCCTAGAATAAACCGCCGACATGAACATGAAAGTGATGAATTTGTTACGTTAGAGAGAAAAAAAAGGAATCTAACTAAAGTGTGACATACAGTTTAGTATAGCTACAAATATTAAAATGTTATATTTCATAGAAAAGGTAACAATTGGCTTACTCTTTCCAATGACTCATGGGGGGGGGGGGGGGGGGGGGGTGTCCAAAAAATTGTAAACATACTGCTTCAATTTCCATGTTCATGACGGAAATATTTTGAAACTTAAGTACGAAGATATGTTTAAAATGAACATATGATGAGAATGATAAGTGTTTTGTAGTTTATATGCTTAAAAAGAATAAACGGGATCGCCATTGTTTACAAATGAAATACAATACCAATTGCAGAGAAAATTCGAGATTCGTTCAACGAGAACTGAAGAAAAAGACAAGACTGAGAATGAGGATCAATCTCAAAGTCATGAAAAACAATGAAAACTCACTTATTTAGCTTCTGGGCAAAAGCTCTTTGTTGCTGAGTCGGTGCAGCCGACATCTTGCCGTCAGCCCGATAACTCACTTCCTCACTTTTTCTTCGCTTGTCTGTGTTTTCAGTTTTCTAGGCGCGGATCTAACGCGCGAGTGTGTATGAGAGATAGAGAGAGAGGGGGGGGGGGGGGGGCGAGAGACTAATTACTGAGCACTTTTAAACCGTATAAGCTTTATTAATTTAAGATAAAGATCTACTGTTAAAAGATCCAATCTAAAGTGCCTTTTGAAATTAATTGCTGAAAACTTTTCGCTGTGTGGAAAGAGATGTTTTACGCTTTATATATATATATCAAAGTACTGAAAGTACTGGAAAGCGCTAACATAGCTTGGTTCTAGAGGAAATTTACTTTGAAATGAGACTTATTGAAATTTTTGCATATGTTTTATATCAGTTGAAAGTATTCAAGCCAGAAGGGTCAAAATGGCATTGAAGTTGTACTCACCATATTTATCCTTATTCAATTTATTTTTGATTAAGAAAATTTGGTCGAAACTACGTTCTATATATATATATATATATATATATATATATATATATATATATATATATATATATAATGATTTATCATATACACTAAAATTAATGTAAATTAAAGCTGAACATGACTTGTACATGGACACTTGCTTAAAACATGGTATGTAAAAGCCTTTGATTTTGTTACACGATTTCACACCTGGACCTTGTTTGTGACGTTTGTTTGTCTAATGTTTGCACTTTAATATTGTTGTTATACGTGCATTTTCTTTATAAATGTATTGCATTGACCATTATAATTGATGTTCTGAATCTTCTTGTGCATATGTACTGCATTTAGCTGGTAAGTTGTTGCGTCTAAGTAACAAATGTAAGCGAGGTAAGATATCGTCCACACAGGTAAGATTTACAAACTTGAATTGTTTAGTCAGTTCCTTATATATGGGCTGTATGGAGAGCGGCGAGCACCAAGAGCAATAATGGCTATTTACAAGTCGTCTTCAGCGCTTTAAGGTGGAATAACACATCATCACACAATTGCTGACCTTTGATAGAAACGCCATTTAGTTTTATAAAAGGAGTTTATCGACGGCAACATGCAATTAACTCTGTACCCGAGTGGTTAGAGTGTCGGACTTATGATCCGTACATCCCGAATTCGAATCCCGCTGGGGCTTTTCTTGTTACGTACTGAATTGAATTATTAGATATTCATTTTTTTACCCCCAAATTGCAAATATTTCGCTTATTTGACATATGTACAATTTATTTATCATGATACCGTTCATATTCAATTAATTTACTGCCAATTCGAGTGAATTTTTTCCAGGTGTGTTATTCCACTTTAGATACAGTGGGGCTTCAGATATCCGGACGCTTCAGTTAACGGACTATTTCATTTGGGAGCAGATTTTTTTTTATAAATTATTTTGTCTCATATATCCGGAATTTCGCGTTTCGGATCCGGACGGTCTGTTTTTACCACAAAATACTGTTTAACTAAAAATTTTGCTTCATTTAACCAGAGGTAAAATTTCACGATATTCCGATTATCCGATTAATACAATAGAAAGACTACGCCTGTCAATTGAGTTTCACACTTTTCACCTGCTAGCCCCTACGAGTAGCTTGTATAAACACTCTGACTTCCCAAATCACTTTCAAATATTACCGAGAGTACTGGTTAGACAGGATAAGTCACGCCTTAATGCAAGTGGCTTGGGTATCTTTACACTGTGCACCTGTCAAGTGCAATCACTTTTTAAAACACCCCTCTATTTCAAAGAAAGAAAGTGCTTAACAAATCTGGAAAGTTTTTCGTAGCTTTGTGGTATTTATATTCAAAAAAGTTATTTTAAACCAAGTGTCTCACGAATGTTATGGTAAGTCAAAACCGGAAGTATTAGAGGAAGAGAACAAAAAGGAAAGCATTTCAACTGGTCGGATGTGCACTGGTATAAAATTGACCCATATAGATATAGATTGTTAAAAACGTATTAACGTAAATGGGCACATTTCACACTTGAACACAATATATTTAGCTACATTTGGCTATTATTATAGTTTGGTTAATATTCCCTGACTTAATAATAATATAAAGCAGGGTTCCATGTATTAAAACCAGGTGGATTTTAAAGGACAACTCTAATAGTATGAAATAGTATGAAAAGCAAAGAAAACAGTATTAATACCCATTATAAACATATAAATTATCATTTTTGACAACAATAGACTCATTTCAGATATTCGGACGCCTCACATATCCGGATAATTGGACTAAGGAACGAAAGAATCAGAATAACTGAGGCTCCACTGTAACACTACTCTATTTTGTTTTGTTATGCTACTGGCGCCGTTAAAGATCGCTAAATGGCTACTTAGCATAGCTAAACTCTAAACAAGAACATTTAGTTAAAATAAAACAGTTCTTTAAAACATATTTAATAAAACTACTGACGGTATGGTAAAAATTTGCAATTAATAATAAATGACACAAAATGAGAAAAGATTACGTTTATTTACTGATGACCATCATGTTTTGAATTAGACCTTGTACGACTCATTTTAGAGAGAGAACATTTTAACAATTCACATTTCTTTGAATTATGAATTATTTATTTACAACATATTACAACATGCAGTAAAACAAGGTAAAACTTCCGTATGAAAGATAGAGGAGATATATATGTAGTTTTCGTGCAATTTGGAAATCAGAAATTGAATTTTAAATGAAAATTTTAAGAGAATACATATCTTTACAAGTGACAAGTAGAACTACTTATTGATAAATTATTTAAGAAAAAGAAAAATGAATTTTTGGCAGCAATGTGAGAAGGGAACATAGAAATTTCATCTTTGGATGTTACACCATGAAACTGAGAAGTAGTGTCCATATCTTTTTTTTTTAAGTTAAAATAAACGAAAGTTTGGCATGTTTATATTCATGACATTTACAAGCCGATTTTTATCATGCCTCTTTTAAAAACAGTGCAGTTTCTTGTACAGTTTCTACGTTGTGCACATTGGAAATGCAGCAAAAACTGCGTAGCAGCCCTGCAATGATGTACGTAAGCCCCGCACATTAGATTCACAATAACCCGTGCAATTATGTGCTTAAACCCCTGAAACTAGTTCCTTAACCAGTTTAAATGATACATATATCTGCTCATAGGGGGCGGTTATTCGATGCACCGGAAGTAGAAGTCTAACGACAATAAAGCGCTGAGCTATGCTTAGCGCTTTAATAATAGGCATTTTGGCCTATAGCTATATCTATGTATACTCTATGTGTTTCTATGTATACTCCCTTCTCCTTAAATATACATCTATATACAACCGTAGGTTCCATTCGATATTATCGCAGTATTTATCACTTAGGAAATGAAAGCAATTGACAAATATATAACTGCCGTCACGAGAAAAGGGTCCTTATCTTTTGACGTCACAATGCTCAGAAAACGACTTCAAAGTTGCGGTATTGAAAACGCAGTTTTTTAAAATTCTTTTTCTTTCTTTTTTCTGCGACTGTGTTGTGTTTTTGAATAATTGGAGTCCAGCCTACTTTAGATACCACGATTAAAATATTTTTTCATTCAATTATTACAAATAAACATTAAACAAATGAAATGCATAAATTTTATCCTCAATAGTTACACCCTCCGAACGTAATATTGCACATAGGATGATGCTGAGATTTTATAAGAACGGTGCTTTTGCATCCGCCATAAAAAATAAACACCACATTTTTTTATTCTATAGTGTGCTGAAAATACGTTAATATGTTCAAATTGGGAAATCACTTTATAAATCACCGTTGGAAACCCCGCCAGTCTCGCACACGCTTATCTTTTGCGTATAATTGACTGCAAGACTGGTCGGGGATTTCCGACAATGATTTGTAAAGTATTACGAGTAAAGTTCTACAGCTTTCATTTGCATAAACATTACATGTATGATACGGCGATTAAATTTGAAAAGTAAAAAAAAATATAGTGCTGCATACGCGTTGTTGATTAGAGGAGTTGAAGGCTGAGACATACCGCATCAATGTAACATTATTTTTTTTTCAAATCTAAGAGTTATCTGCGCATTAATTAATGTGAAACAATAGAAGTAAAATAATTAAAAAGATTTTCTTTAATCTGTAAGTTTGGAAGTTCACCTCACAGAAGAAGTTTCTACACTTTTCACATAAGTCGGTAGGAACACGAGCGAAGCAGTTATGTATGATCAATTATAGTGCTACTGCCAACATACAAAATAAATTCTCGGATGATTCTGTTACCAAAGAATTTGCGGTCAACTTTTAAAATTATTTAATGTACCAAAATGCATGTAACCAGAGGATTCGAAGAGTTTGAGAAATATTTTCACATTGTAAAAATGTACTACTAGTATGATTCTTCGCATTTGATTTCATTGAAAAATCTTATTCTTAATGCCTCTAATGAAACGACCTTAAACTATATAACTGTAAGAATGAAATACTTATGATTATTTGAAAGCAACATATTTTGTTCTTTTATGCAATTTGACAGCGCAATTCCACATGGTGTGTGTACTTTTTGAGCTATTTTACGTACACAAAAATTGTATGACTAGATTCTTAGTCAGTCATAACATGCTTAAAAATTCACCACATTTTCACAGTTTTATAGCATTTTTATGTAATTATATTCATCTCAAATCAGTAACGCACATGATTAAAAATTCCTTAAGCAGATTTGCAAATGCAGTATTATGCTGTTATACTTTCGATATCAAGTCGATAAAATAGCCGTTTTATCAATAAACAACTGTCATGTTTATCGATAAATATGAACACTACATGTAAGAAATTTACAATTATAATTAATATGCATGGACGTACAATTTATCTGCCTGTATGCTATTTTTCATCTTTTCCTTTTTTATACAACAAACCAAATTTCGCTGATATTGACAGTCAATGATTTATATGTCTTTGCTACAATGTACAGAATTAAATAAAATTCCGAGAATCGAAAGATTGCATAAAAGTTCGGAATATCTTATGCAACTGTATGTACTCTATAAACGACTACTTTTTAATTTTTCACATTTAAAAAAATAAATACTTGGCCGATATTTGTATTCAATCAGAGAGAGAGAGAGAGAGAGAGAGAGAGAGAGAGAGAGAGAGAGAGAAAGAGAGAAAGAGAGAGAGAGATTGAGATTGAGAGAGGGGAGAGGGGGGTTTAAAAAGAGATAAATATTGATGTATTCAATCATGTAATGTAAAAACGTAATACTCACTGAGTATAAGCTAGTCTTTCAGCACTCGTAATATCATTTAGTGCAAAAAATGAATATAATTAAAGCAGAAATTTTATTGGAAATTATATGTAATCATGCATTTTGAAAAAAAAAAATATGGTTAAACTTTATAAAAATCAGAAAAAAAACAACGGTACGTGTTAACTAACAAAGCGATTTAAATGTTTAAAAAAAAAAAACCTCCAAAAATATAATACCGTCACGATTCATGTCATATCACAAAACAGTGATGTAGAAACAGTTGATGAGTGAAACTCAATTAACCAATCCAAAGAAGTTGTGACCGTCATTTTAACTGTTATAACTATTAGCTGCAGAACTGTAGCTTTATCTGGATATTCAAAATGCGGTGTTCTTTTTTGTTCATATTGTAAGACATTTACAATTGTAGATAATTATTAATTAAGTTTTTCTTGAAACAATTAAAGACGGTTAAAGGAAGAAATGAAGAAAAAAAAATAATGCAAAACAAAATTTGACGTTCGTGAAGTCGTGATGTTTTCGACGAGCTACGTCAAAGTAGAGTTAACATGTTGTACTAAAATTGTCATAAAATGCTTTAAACACACAATGTCTTGAATACCTTTATTTATTTGTATTCAGAAAGAGTTGTCTAATCGGAATTGACAAAAAAGTGAGTTTGTCAAATTTTGACCTTAAGGACCCTTTTCTCGTGACGGCAGTCAATTATTTTTAACTCGTTTTATTTTCAATTTTGATTAAATGTACGTATTTTTGAATAAATCTAACTGGTTTTAAGGAGTGTCGAGGGAGAATGTTTCAAACATACGATTTCCTGTAAATATTTTCCATTGAAGGTCAGCTTATGACTAAACTATGTGCCAAACATAAAGTAAATTGACCGGATAGTTTGTCTGTTTACTGTGCTCAAATTATGGTCGTATGTTCGTACCATCCCCGCCATTTTATATATATATATATACAGGAATATATAGGGAAAAGGGGGCTATCATTTTCAATTTCATACGTAAAAAATTACAAACATACGATTTTCTTTTAATTTTCAGCAATGAAAGGGTAAGGTACAAGTAAACTTTTTGCCAAATAAAAACGAAATTGACCGGATAGTTTTTATGCTATGATGATGTAATCCGCCCTCATAGTTTGGTCCTATAAACGTGTCTTGCCAGCTATTTTACATATATAATTATATAGAATAAAAGAATGTTTACGAATCAAATTCAGTTTTATTTGTAATATATTATCAAATACGGATCCCCTCACATGGAACAGGTTCAGCATTTTTTGAAGTTCTTTTTTTGGGGGGGGGGGGGGGTAATTCATAATAATATACACGCATACCATACAAGATTAGTTAATTGAAGCGTTTCTTATAATTAGAAAAGAGAACAAAAATGACCCTGTGTTTGAATTTTTCCTATAAAAAGATAACCTAGTCTTGAACAAATTTCAATACCGGACAATCTGCATGTGATTTTGTTCATTCATATATGGGCTGGAGTGGGGTGGGGCTAGGGTATATACGTTTAGTTTTTTACGCTGGCATATTGGTAAATGGCATTTTTTGGTACATTAATTGAATAATCACACTAAAGTTGGTTATTATTATCAATTTTTTGTTGGCTTGAACGATCTTTTAATATAGAAAAAGGTCCTCCGGGCAGGTGACAACAACTAACATTATGTCTTCTCCCTAACAACTCGGAAGACAAACCTTTCATATATAGCATCGGTATCTTCTCACTTAGCCAACATTTTGAAAATATACAGGTAAAATACGGGTATATTTGTGTTGGCTAAGTGGGAATTGGTGCAGGTAGAGAACAAAAGAATTTAATTACAGGTAAGCTATAGTCTGTTTTCAGATAAAAGTTAGAGAAATAAAATATTTGTTGGTCTTAAGAAGTATAAATATGAATTGAACTTCTGTCCCAGTAAATTATTTTATTTAATTAATACAGATGAAAATGTAATTTTAAAATTATGAGTTTTAAATAATTAATTGTTAAATATTCCCCTTTGATTTATGCCTTTAATTGAGCTATAAATGCCATGTTTGTCTATTTTCATCATATTTTGAGTAATTATATAAGTTGACTTAACTTAAACTTAGCCTTGAAAAATAATGTAATCATAAGAATCCCGTTTGAAATTATAGCTATGAATCATATGGGTCATATATCAATTCTTTTCTTTCATTTTCTATGGTTTTTATAGGTATATCGAATATTTCCAATCTACATAATATATGAAAATAACAAAACACAAACAAGCTTGAGTAAAGTGCTTATAAATTTAATGTTTTATACTTAACATTAATTTGAATAAGATTGTTATAGTTAAGAAGATAAAATCTTCCTCTGCCGTTTCCTAAAGTTGACTTGCACCCGAATATTGGCCAAATTGATTTGATTTAGTTTTTGATGATACATGTATCTTTCATTTAACAGTACATAAAACAATCAAGATCTCATAATTTTCAGGTTTTGATTCTGTAAACTAATGACCATAATTATGCTTATCTATCTAGTCTATATTCTTTTAAAACAGCTGATCGATTTCATTTATGTAATTATACATCCAATTTAAACATTTTATATTATTTAATTCAATTATTTAATCATGCATGTACCGGTATTGGTTTATTCAGTTGAAAGCCTTATGTAATTATTGTGCAGAAAATTGCTGATTAATATTTTTGTAAAAATATTCTATGTTTATTTTAATTACCAATGTAGGCAAAATTACGGCTTTTAAAAATAAAATAACATAACATATTTAAAGATTTATGTTTAAATTAGTATTAAAAGTATAAATATATTTTATTTAGTAATACCTGTATTTCTCTAAATATTTGTATGCATTATATTTATTATTGTTATATTTTTTAAAAATGCTATCGTTTATTTGTTTTCATCAAACTATTCTCAGGTAATTGATAACAAATACATTTACATGTGAAAACAGACAAGAGCCTCCTGATCGCTCAGGTGTGAAAATCAAAATGTTAGCCAGGTGGGAATTGAGAATTTCAGAATGTTGGCTAAGTGGGAATAAACCATAGCATCAATATGTGAAAGTAATCATCAAAGATAAATTTTGCATAAAAAATATTGGATGCTTTATATATATCCGTAAGGAAATCGTGAAATGATTGTTTAATTTCACAATCCCACATCCAGCTCTTGTATGTCATGAGTTTGGAACTTGCACGAACAATGTAATTGTATTTAAATACATGAATGTAGACATTCACAAAACCAGCGTATACAATTTATATAAGTACTTGTAGCTTTTTAAAAATAATACAAGAAATTACGGGGACTTAATATAAATTGCGTTACTTTTAAAAATTGTCATGCGCGGATCCATCCTTTCCCTGGGGAGGGGTCCGAGTGATGATTTTAAGTTGCTTGCCACGGAGATGCGCAGCCAAAGTTTTAGAGACTTTGATATAACGTGAATTTAACAAAATTGAATTCTCCGCCGGGGGTGGGGTGGGGGCTCCACCTCTAGATTAGAGCATACATGCATGTATATTTTAACACCGTGATATGTAATATATATATATATATATATATATATATATATATATATATATATATATATATATATATATATATATATATATATATATATATATATATTCTCTTGGATTCTCGAGGGACACATTTAACCTCTGGTCATTCAATTCATATAGAAATTAAAGAACTTCATTTCTTATCAACTGATCAAATGGCAAAATTAATTGTCAAGGATATTTTTGATGTAATAATATTTACGTGCCACACCTACATAATATACACATATAGAGGTAACCTAGTCAGTGTATGTGGAGCATGCGGTACATGCACAAGTTACGTGTGAATATTTATTGTATAAATCATGCAGCTGTTATATAGAACTTTGTGTTTATTTGGCCAAATATAGACGGGAAGTAAATACCTACACCAGTGTTTGTCACGTTGAGAATATGGAAAGTATTTCCCTTATATATACATGCATCTGTATACTTCCTTAATAAGATGTTGAACATTAATTATACTGCATGTTTGAGAGAGAGAGAGAGAGAGAGAGAGAGAGAGAGAGAGAGAGAGAGAGAGAGAGAGAGAGAGAGACTAAAAAAAATGTATAGGTAAAAATTGAAAATGGCATATATACCATCAATTTATAAAAAAAAAGTCGTCAGTCTCACTACATTTGGAAACTCGGGTCTTTTGCTATCCTCTTTATGATTATCTAACCTATTTACCTTTAATATCCGCCACCTAAGATCCGCGGGGAATGTCAATAATTTGAATAACCAAATCCCACTCCCACCTTCCCGCGCTCTTAAAAAATAAGACACACGAGTATTTATTACATTTAAATTAAGTTGCTTGGATAAGTTGCACATCTATTTGACAGTGTAGCATTACAACGTATATCAGCATCAGATTTAAATAAACCGGAAATAGTGATCGAATCAGAGAGGCCATATTGTTGCGATTTTAATGGCGGTTGCACACTAAAACTAGTTTGACAGGTGTTTGTTTAATGTTATTCCAGTCGACAGAGTGGGCATTTTGGCTACAGATTGTTGTTTATTTCTGTGAAATTTGCTATAGAACTTTTTGCAAATGAGTACGTTTTCAGGATATTGTGGAATGCACGCGGAAGTTGGTGGATGTTGACCCCCGATGATCAGCATGCTGAGAGGAGGAGGGGGTAGTATGTAACTGTCTCACAACTGTCGTCTGGTTAGTCTGAGGCGAACGCCAAAATGTCCAACTTCGACCCCGAATACAGAATTCGTTTGGGGAAGATCGAGGAGCGTCTCAAAGATCCGAACTCGGATCTAAACATAAACAGTCTCTTGGTAAGGCGCGGAAATGAGGGGTGGGGAAGGGAGGGAAGGTGCTAACCCACCCCGCGCTCTCGGATATCAATAATCATTGCTGTCAAGTCATAAATTTGATTATAGTACAAAATGTATATTAATTGGATCAAGCTAAAATTTATCTTATGTCATTATGTAAATATTGACAATTGATAAACAATGAAGTATATATATGCTACAAATAAAAGTGACAGGTAGGCCTCTACCATTGTATCAAGCTTTGATCATTATATAGTGAAGGAAAATATATGACCTTGCTACACACTTTTTACTATGCCATTTGCATGTAGAAATAAAAATACAGTAAAATATTAGTGACATTGATGAATGGAACTGCAGTTAATATTTACAAGTGCATGAGTGATATCGATGTGTGTTATCGTGTTTCACGCTTATGTTGCCAGATGGTTTGCAGAACACAGAAGATGTTTATTAACCTGAACAAAATGTCTAGAATATGATATGGTCCTTCTATTATTTCAGGATGGATTATCTGCCCTTGTCAGTGATTTGGACCATCCTGCCATTAAAAGAAATAAAAGTGTTGAGCAGTTTCTCACAAAATGTAAGAAGTTATGCTGAATCAACTTGCTTACAGTATAGTATATTGGGCTATGTATACCATAGGCCTGTATATTTGATAGAGAATAAGATGATGCCTGAAATGCATAATTTAGATCACCGATGTGTGATCAAGCGGCCATTGCCTTGTATTGTTGACGTTGTTGATTTGTTGCTTTTAAATTTTCACCTGAAGTGCATTTTCGACTTATCAACATCATTTCAAAAAGTTGCTATGTGACCAAAACTAAAATGGTATCATTTGAAGATGAATATGAAGATATAGATTTGAGTTGGTAAATATTTTACTATAAAATTGTTGTTTAGTTGCAGTGGAGTATTTTTAAAGCTGTTGTTAGTTACAATTGTGTGGTGATTATTTGTAGATGGGAAGCCGGTGGATTTTGTCAACAGCTGTCGGATGAGACATGCCGACTTTGATGTTGTCAAGGTTATTGGGCGGGGAGCTTTTGGAGAAGTTCAGCTGGTAAAACTTATTTAAATAATTCATAATACCAAGATACTACAATCAATGACAATCAATGATTATATCCTATAAAACCAATGCAAGCTTTAGAAATGCAGGGTTCGACACTAACTTTTTTATGCATTAGTCCAGCTGGACTAATGCCTGATAATTTTAACTAGTCCGCAGGCAATTTTATTTGCCCGTCAAGAATAAATTAAAATGCATCACCGTATTTGCCTTATATAATACACACTTTTTAAATATAATTTGTAAGAAAGGGGTGCGTAATATATACAATAATGTTTTTCTTACAGGTATTGCACTGGTTCAGTTGTATTGTGCTATGTCATACATAAAAATGAGCTGTGTATTCACTATCTCCGTGTACATGGTGTAAACTTTTTATTAGTCCGACCTGACTGACTAGACAGAAATTTTGTTAGTCCGCATGATAATCTATTAGTCTGTGACTCACGGACTAAGGTTAGAATCGAACCCTGAAATGCAGTGATTTACCTCAATTTGTTTGTTTTTATATATATTTAACCAGTTTGTTTTTGTGTTAGTAGATTTTATCCAGTTTGTTTTTGTGTTTATAGGTGCGACACAGGTCGACACGGCGGGTGTATGCAATGAAGCTACTCAGTAAAACAGAAATGGTGAGAAGATATCATTTGTCATTAAAAGGAAAATAATAGTAGCCTTTTGATTTATGTTTGACTCATTATGGCATAATAGCTTTTTTGCTCATTGTTAGATTTACCCATTGGATTTCATGCTAATAAAGTATTATAAAGTATTTGACTCCTGTCTTTCTTTTAAGATCAAAAGATCGGACTCTGCTTTTTATTGGGAAGAAAGAGAAATAATGGCAAATGCCAACAGTGAATGGATAGTGCAGGTAAGTTAACAGAGACTCATCATCAGTGAATGGATAGTACAGGTAAGATAACAGACTCATCATCAGTGAATGAATAGTACAGGTAAGATAACAGAGACTCATCATCAGTGAATGAATAGTACAGGTAAGTTAACAGAGACTCATCATCAGTGAATGAATAGTACAGGTAAGTTAACAGAGACTCATCATCAGTGAATGAATAGTACAGGTAAGATAACAAAGACTCATCATCAGAGAATGAATAGTACAGGTAAGTTAACAGAGACTCATCATCAGTGAATGAATAGTACAGGTAAGATAACAGAGACTCATCATCAGTGAATGAATAGTACAGGTAAGATAACAGAGACTCATCATCAGTGAATGAATAGTACAGGTAAGATAACAGACTCATCATCAGTGAATGAATAGTACAGGTAAGTTAACAGAGACTCATCATCAGTGAACTAAGACTGATTGGTCTGTATCATGTGGAACAGGCTACTATTGATATAATCTCTATTGTAAATTAAGACTGATTGGTCTGTATCATGTGGAACAGGCTACTCTTGATTTACTCGCTATTGTAAATTAAGACTGATTGGTCTGTATCATGTGGAACAGGCTACTATTAATATACACTCTGTTGTAAATAAACACTGATAATTCTGTACCCTAATTCTGTTTACAGCTTCACTTCGCCTTCCAAGATTCCAAATATTTGTACATGGTGATGGATTACATGCCTGGAGGTGACCTCGTTAACCTGATGAGTAATTATGATGTGCCGGAGAAATGGGCCAAGTTTTATTGTGCTGAAGTTGTCCTGGCTCTGGATGCTATTCACTCCATGGGCTTCGTTCACAGGTAATTGTGTAATCATGTTATAATGTTATAATACTGTAGTTAGCTTCAATACCTTGTGTCTGTTTTTTTTGTAAGTTAAAATATTTGCATTTTGATTCCGAATAGGCACATTGATATTTTGAGATTTTATTAATTGGGACTTCTGAGACCTGGATAATATTAATGAAACACATGTGTATTGTGTTGCAGATTTTACTTTAAAAACAAGCATTCTGTTTATATGGCATGCTAAATATTCTAATATACATAAAATGCAGCTCAATACAATTTTGTAGTTATATATTTCATATTATATTTTAGGGATGTAAAGCCAGACAATATGCTTCTAGACAGTAAAGGCCATCTAAAGCTGGCAGATTTTGGAACTTGCATGAGAATGGACAGAGTAAGTCTCTGTGTTATTAAGTAATCAGTAGAAGAGCAGCCTTGTCTGCAATTTATTTCATATCAAATGCATCTTGTGCTGTGCTTGGATATTTCTCTAAGAAAATGTAACGATTCAAGGCGTTTATATGTCATTTTAAGGATAACACTGTAAATTTGAATTTATTTTCTGTCTGTCTGTCTGTCTGTCTGTCTGTCTGTCTGTCTGTCTGTCTGTCTGTCTGTCTGTCTGTCCGTCCGTCCGTCCGTCCGTCCGTCCGTCCGTCCGTCCGTCTCTCTCTCTCTCTCTCTCTCTCTCTCTCTCTCTCTCTCTCTCTCTCTTTGAGAGATACATGTATACTGAACACACATTAAGTACCAGTTTTTTGTTATACAGAGCAGTGGAATGGTAAGATCTGACACGGCGGTAGGGACCCCAGATTATATCTCCCCTGAGGTGCTGCAGTCCCAGGGCAGACCCAACCACTATGGGCGAGAATGTGACTGGTGGTCAGTCGGAGTTTTCCTCTACGAGATGTTGGTGGGTTAGTAGTTTTATTTATCTCATGTTTCTCTACAAGATATTGGTCGGTGAGTTGTGTTTATATATAATGTTCCTCTTGGAAATGTTGGTCGGTTATTAATGTTTATATATCCCATGTTCTCCATGTTGTAGTGTATTTCATGAATAAGGAAGTTAAGATAAAGTAAAGTTGAGTCGAATGAAATATTATACTTTTATTGTTTCTTGCAGGTGATACTCCATTTTATGCAGATTCTTTAGTTGGAACATATGGAAAAATCATGGATCATAAAAACTCGCTGAGTTTTCCCACAGACATTGAAATTTCACACGAAGCCAAAAGTTTGATATGTGCCTTCCTGACTGACAGGTAAAGATCTGTCAATCAACCATGAATGACATCGTCTATCACATCGTCTTTCACATTGTCTATCACGTGTGTGATTTGTATGTGGCGGAATCTTCTTAGTAAATACAATTTTTATGTTACGTCACAATGAGGTCACATTTGGTTATGTGTGATACTGATGACATGACAACAGATTTTTTGTGTCTTTAATAAAAAAAAAAGTGAATTTATAGTTAAAAATGGGGTCAAAACATTTAATTAAAAGAATCTTCGGTGATTTTTGATGCTGTGTGATTTCCATAGCAAATAAAGGAAGTAGTTTAAATGTAGAGAATTTTATTCTTAGTGTGCAATATCTTATCAATTTACTGCACGCTGATTTGACATCCTTTTAATTTGGTACATTTGGCAAGGCAAGTGAGATACTGAAGATGCAAACCTAGACAGACACCAGAGTAATAGTACTAATAGGTACTTAATTAGTACACTACACCGATGATGAATAAATACTAATACCCAGCCATAGTACTAGTTGGTAGTTGATTACTTCAATAAACTGATGATCCACCAGACTGAAGCATCGAGGGGATTATTCAGATGATCCACCAGACTGACACATTGAGGAGATGGATAATAGAATAAAGATCTAAGCCCTTTTGAGAATTTGATTAAAGAATAATATCATGTACATATACTTTACACATATAGAACCATGCTTGAACATACAGCTAGGCTTTGGAACATGATAACAATAAACATACAGCCAGGCTTTGGAACATGATAACAATAAACATACAGCCAGGCTTTGGAACATGATAACAATAAACATACAGCCAGGCTTTGGAACATGATAACAATAAACATACAGCCAGGCTTTGGAACATGATAACAATAAACATACAGCCAGGCTTTGGAACATGATAACAATAAACATACAGCCAGGCTTTGGAACATGATAACAATAAACATACAGCCAGGCTTTGGAACATGATAACAATAAACATACAGCCAGGCTTTGGAACATGATAACAATAAACATACAGCCAGGCTTTGGAACATGATAACAATAAACATACAGCCAGGCTTTGGAACATGATAACAATAAACATACAGCCAGGCTTTGGAACATGATAACAATAAGACAACCTGACAGATCAGTTATGTTCTTGTCCTTACAGAACCGAGAGACTGGGAAGAAATGGAATAGAGGAGATAAAGACCCACCAGTTCTTTCGAAACATTGACTGGACCTGGGACACCCTCAGACAAGGTAACAAGGGATAATTTATTGGAACTAGAGATATTGACATAAGGTAACAGTTGTAAGTTATCCATGACTCTGCTCACAATCGAGAGCATCTTCTAAAAATAGTGTCCTTACATTGGTAAGTGTGTGTCGTGACAATTCTCCTACTATACTCTGTCTCAAGTTATTTTTGCCGCATATTCTCTTAAATTATTCTACATTTATAAATACTTCTGGGTTCATATGATGTTCATTCAGTACATGTAGTATGAAAAAATACCAAGATTTCCCCATTGAAACGTCCCCTCTAGCTTGTCGGGTTTCAATACATGGCTAAAAATAAAAAGTGTACGGGGATTTTGCATTACACATGTTACAAAAGAGAAGAAAGTACCCGGATGATAACGTTGAAAAATTGTGCGAGGTATTCCGAGTGACTTCCGAATGGAGAAAAGATGTCAACATTCCCCATTATAAATCTCCGTAAGAAATCTGTTCCCGTTCCTGTGAATTTTTACGAAGGAAAAATGATAATGTGTTAATGAAGTAATCTTGGATATTTTCCCTTTCATAGATTTTAATTGCACTTCTTTCACAGGTATGTGTATTTCTATTAAAAATTGTCCAAATGTGCTGCATAAATATCTTGGGACAGACTATATTTCTGTTTAATATTTCTGCTTGAATATATAAAGCTGTTGCATAGATATATGCTATCCAGGTCTAAAAGGAGCGTCAGAGAAATTCCAGGTTGGAATCTATACCCTATGAAGCCAAAAGGGCTTTTTAATATATCTGGGTAAAAAAATCCTGCAATGAATTAATTTCCTATGCAACCTAAAGTGTAAGATGTCATAACTTGTTATGCTATGTTTGCAAGTCTTAGGAAGCTTTGGAAGAGTTGTCTCCCCATGATTATGGTTTTAATTCGGTCATCAAGAAATCTGAGACATGCCTCTGATTGGTCACTGTGTTTGATTTCAGCCGTCCCGCCAGTGATTCCAGAGTTGTCCAGTGATGTGGACACCAGTAATTTTGAGGACATAGAGAAGGATGACACTCCTGATGAATCCTTTGCAGTTCCTAAAGCCTTCACAGGCAACCATCTTCCCTTCATCGGCTTCACATACAACAAAGAATACCAGTAAGTGACCAGTAGTGATTCATTGTCTCAATTATCGGTAAGTGACCGATAGTGATTCAATGTCTCAACTACCAGTAAGTGACCTGTAGTGATTCAATGTCTCAACTATCAGGGCTTTGTGTTGCCATTCTGATTTGTAGACTGGGGGATATTTTACAAACTATTAATGTGTATACATGTTTTTTACAGGCTTCTCTCAGATTCTGGCCCTAGTGTAAGTACTACCTTTTTTAAAGGCACACTTATATGTATATAGCTGGATTATCATTAGTTATGTCAGACTTGACTTGTTTACTTGTATTCCAGACACATGAGACCAAATCAGTAAGTCAAACATGTAACATGGTAGAATAGAAACCACCCACTCCTTTCTCTCTTGTCAAGAGCAGTCTGAGATTCCTGCTCTGAATCTTGATAGATGTACTGATGTAGATGGTTAGGTTGTCAGAATGGTTGTCTGCATGTCTCTGGCTGATGAACGGTGTAGCAGTATCAGTCTGGTTCACAAATGAATTAGTTAAGATGTCTGAAATGAAGGTGTAGCTGGTTGTCTGAACTGGCAATCTCTGGTCACAGATAGATCACACTCTGGTCTTACCTTCAATGAAAGTGAAACAGATAATACATCTAAGTTAGTTTTATAGCATGTCTAGGCTTACTTAACCTCTTCAGTTCCAATAATGGAAATTTACATCAATCTGTTCAGGAATTAATAACTGTCTGGTAACAAACTCAATTGTCTGATTCTACAAATTCTGTCATTACTGTGCTACTTTTTGTAATTAAATTTAGCACAGCTTACAGGTGTCTGAATTTGAGCTTGATTTCTTAATCTATCCCTGGGCGGCAGACACAATATCAAGAGAATACAGTCCTACCCATCTTCGCTTGCCAAGGGTTTTCGGTCCACTCCGCTCCTCATAAACCCTTGGCAGATCTCATTACGAAAACTCGGTGATGCGGTGGCGCTATCTAGTGAGCAACTTGATTTGCGCCCCTTGCATATTTACATTTTAATCGAATGAAACAACAGGTTATATTCACGCTACGGTATAAATACAACTTGAAAACATGTTGATTAGCGAGTATCGGAACATAATTAACGATGCTATTAAAAAGGAATGAAGATATAACCTAGAGAAAGCAAGGAATGTTTTATTTATATGTTTGTAAGGTCATGTTCCGGGAGTCAAAAAGTCACTGATATATGAAAGTTGTCATGCCATAAAACCAGGTGTCGTCGTGGTGAATATTGCGGACAAAAGAAATTTATTAAAATACAGCTCATTGAACCTTTAAAAGCAATAACCTTAAGTAGGGACGTACATGTATATATTAACGTGATAGGCAACTTCTACATTCGCCATGTTTACTTCCCATACTATCACGCGAGCCTTGACAAGTTTGTAAAACTCTGTTCAATCCCAGTAAAATATATTGTTTTTTAAGCGATCTGGTTAGGCCATCGTTGGGGAGGCACTGTACTCGAGCACTTGTGTCTCAACTTGTTAAAAGCACCAAATGTTTTACCAAAGATCACACGTATGTTTCTTTGAAAGTTTATTTACAAATGCCTGTTTTAAACGCTGTGATTGGATTAGCTACTCACAAATGCAGCCAATCATAAAACGTAGCTTGTCACCGAGTTTTTGTAATGAGATCTGCTAAGGGTTTATGGGGAGCGTAGTGGACCGAAAACCCTTGGCTAGCGAAGATGAGTCCTGCCCAGTTCTGTAATTCACTTTACAATTTCATATAAAATGTTCCCATTTGGTTATCTTGTTCACTGAATATATACAGACTTTTACTGAGCCTCTTGGAACACTTTTGATATTTTGACCTTATTCCTGCTGCTAATATTGATCTTAACATTTTTAAATAGAGTAAACCTTTTTACTTTGGTTCATGGTACTTGTAATCTATACATTGTCTTTTGTTTGAGTTTACCATTAGTATGGGGTGCAGGAATACATCTAAATTATATAGATGATATTCATTAGTCTCAGTGACTTACTGGGTTTTGGTGGCTTTCCTCGGGTAACCCTGAGTCAGTAGACACAAACTTTAGTTGTGTAGATCAAAGAGATGGGTTAACAACCCAGATATAAACAATGTACACTGTAGCTTCACTAAATAGGATGGGTTAACAACCCAGATATATACAATGTACACCGTAGCTTCACTAAAAAGGATGGGTTATCAACCCAGATATATACAATGTACACTGTAGCTTCACTAAATAGGATGGCTTAACAACCCAGATATATACAATGTACACTGTAGCGAAACTAAATAGGATGGGTTAACAACCCAGATATATACAATGTACACTGTAGCTTCAATAAATAGATGGGATAACGACCCAGATATATACAGTGTACACTGTAGCTAAACTAAATAGGATGGGTTAACAACCCAGATATATACAATATACACTGTAGCTACACTAAATTGGATGGGTTAACAACCTAGATATATACAATATACACTGTAGCTACACTAAATTGGATGGGTTAACAACCCAGATATATACAATGTACATTGTAGCTACACTAAAGAAGATGGGTTAACAATCCCAGATATATACAATGTACACTGTAGCTACACTAAATAGGATGGGTTAACAACCCAGATATATACAATGTACACTGTAGCTTCACTAAATAGTATAGGTTAATGACCCAGATATATACAATGAACACTATAGTTACACTAAATAGGATGGGATGACCCAGATATATACAATGTACACAGTAGCTACACTAAATAGGATGGGTTAACAACCCAGATATATACAATGTACACTGTAGTTACACTAAATAGGATATATACAATGTACGCTGTAGCTACACTAAATAGGATGTATACAATGTACGCTGTAGCTACATTAAATAGGATGGGATGACCCAGATATATACAATGTACACTGTAGTTACACTAAATAGGATGTATACAATGTACGCTGTAGCTACACTAAATAGGATGGGATGATCCAGATATATACAATGTACACTGTAGTTACACTAAATAGGATGTATACAATGTATGCTGTAGCTACACTAAACAGCTTGTGTTTTTGTTTTGGTTTGACTCACTGGCACACATGGAAGTAGGGGAGGGGTAGAAAGGAATGGCTTTCCTTAGTTTACTCTTTCGCTAGTTATTGTATATCATTGGTAAAGATTTTCAATTTGATGAAGTGAAATATGTTGAATAATGGGTTATCAGGGATTGTGAATTGTACTGTATATAAACTTCAACACAGAATGTTTTATAATGGCTAATGATGATTGCATTGGATTTGTCATGGCTTATTTTTCATATTGGTCATTTTATATTTCAGGTCACATCAATGGATGTAAGTAGTAAAGCTTTTGTAATAAAAGCAACAAACATTGCATTAAAAGCTCTCATAATTTCATCTTGAACTGATATTTTCTCTTATTTTAATAATACATGTTTTTCAAAGAAAGTTTCTATAAGAAAAGAATCTAAATTTGAGGATTTTTTTTATAATGCATTGTACAAAAGTACTTCTATACTACCATAGAATTTAATAGCATTATCTGTTCAGAAAATACCTAAAGGACATTCTTAGAGAAATGAAAATATCAGAGAAATTGAGTCTTTTGCAGTGTATGATGACATACTCTGAACATGTAGAGCAAACACTTCAACTTTTGTCATGAAACTATTTACGATATTAGAGAAGACTAAATCTCAGATGAGTTAAGGGCTGACTTGACAAACAGTCCTGAAAATGACTTAATATGAGATAAATAATAAGGAAGACATTCAGCCCTTGTTCTAATTACTGACTGTGTTTACAGTCTGGGGGTGGAGACAAGAAGTTCAAACAGTTGGAGGATCAGCTCCGTGCCATGAAATCAGCCAAGGAGGAGGTCGAGAACAGATACAGGTGAGGCAGGCAGGGGCAATATGTATAATTAAAGGGCAATACAGATGTAGGGCAATACAGAGAGACGTGCCATGAAAGCAGCCAAGGAGGAGGTTGAGAACAGATACAGGTAAGGCAGGGGCAATATGTATAATTAAAGGGACATGGTCACGATTTTGGTCAAAAATTATTTTTCCGATTTTAATGTTTACAATACTACAGGAAGGCATTTTTAATAGGCAACCAAAATTTGAGTGTCATTCGTTAAGTTATAAGCGAGTTACAGAGCTTACAATTCTTTGCTATGTAAAGAAAGCTTTTGTTTACATTTTAAATGTTGAGGTGAACAATTAGGAAGTGTTTATTTATGCTTAAAATGAATAAGAAGATAGACAAATCAGCTTGAAAAAGATTTTTTTACTGTATATTGAACCTACATGTATGTAAACAAAAACTGGGCACAAGCCTTGTTTACATAACAAAGAATTGTGAGCCCTGTAACTTGCCTATAACTCTACAACTGACTCTCAAATTTCATTTGATCAATAAAAATGCATTCCTTAAGCATTGTAAATAATAAAAACAGAAAAATAGAATTTGACCAAAATCGTGACCATGCCCCTTTAAAGGGCAATACAGAGGTAAGGCAATACAGAGAGACGTGCCATGAAAGCAGCCAAGGAGGAGATCGAGAACAGATGCAGGTAAGGCAGGCAGGGGCAATATGTATAATTAAAAGGCAATACAGATGTAGGACAATACAGAAAGGGTGATACAGATTTATTTGGTAAAAAGATATATTTGACAATACAAATTTATACATATACGTAGAGCAATATAGATATATAAGGCATTACAGATATTTTACTATGTACATGAAGATATAAGGTAATACATATATAGGGCAATAAAGACGCAAAGTAAAACATATTTATTTAAAGAATAAGGAATCATTCTTTGAGTATTATGAGGTGATCAAATATGGTTGGGGGTGTTCAAATTCAATAAAGCCCAAAGGGCTTTGTGATAGATTTGATCACGCCTGATCATATTTGATCACCTCGTGATATTTAAAGAACGAATCCTTATTACTTATATTTATATAATTTTCAGCACTTGTATGATTATATATCAAAATAGACATTGAAGAAATACATTGGATTATACATTACAAATTTGATTTGTAGCATTATCACAGAAAAAAACACTGGAAAATGTAAATATAGATAAATACAGATATTTACCAATACAAATACAGGTGAATGAAGATAAATAGGCAATTCAGATAGATAAGGTAATACAGACAGACCAATTAACTGATCAGGCAATGAAATCAACATTGATCAGTACAGATACAAGTCAGTACAAATACAAGTCATCTAAAGTGCAATTAATGCAGACATTCATGTATGTTTAAGTCAGTCAGATTAGTAAAGGGTGGGTACATTTATGTGTATACACACTCTACAGAATGTATTCATTGTAGAATGGCCCAGTCAGACTTGGAGAGATTGAACAGAGAGGAGCCCATGCTGAGGAAGGAGTGTCAAGAACTTGAGAAAAACCTGGTCTTCCTTAAGAGGGACCTTCAAGAGGTAACGCACCACAGAAACATGCACCTACTGACAGGAAAAAACAGTCCTTGATAGCAACACAATACAGAAACAAGCACCTGCTGATAGACACTAACACACTACATAAACATGCACCTGCTGATATGAAAACAGTCCCTGATAGCTACACAATACAGAAACATAATACACCTGCTGTAATAAAAACATAGTCCTTGTCAGCAACACATATACAGGAACATGCACCTGCTGATAGAACCACATAGACTGTCATTAATACTTAACAGAAACAAGTGCTTGCTGGTAAGAAAACATAGACTGTCAGTAACACACCAGGTACAGAAAACAAGCACCTGCTGATAAAGAAATCATGGACAGTCAGCAACACACCACAGAAACGAACTTCTGCTGATAAAGAAAACATAGACAGTCATCAACACACCACAGAAACGAGCACCTGCTGATAAAGAAAACATAGACAGTTAGCAACATGCCACAGAAACAAGTACTGCTGATATCAGAACATTGTCTCTGTCAGCAACACACTACAGAAATATGCACTTGTTGATATGAAAACAAATTCTCAGGAGCTACACACTACAGAAACAAGCATCTGCTGATATAGAAAAAACCCAACAAATTCCCTGTCATCAACACACTACAGAACTAAGCACCTGCTGATTAGTCTCTGTCAGCAACACTACAGAAACAAGCACCTCTGATTTAAAAAAAAATTCTCTATCTAAATTTCACATTAAAGTCCTGTAGGCATAATTGACATTACATTCATTAGAGTATGAATACTTGTGACTTTCTCAATAAGCACTATTATAAAAAAAATTAAGCATTTCATTTTTTATTTGGACTCAAGAACTAAATGTGCTTTGCATGCATTTATTATGCAGATAGTCTTAAAAAGTTTTACAATTGTTTCAGAACCAAAGAAAGTTAAATATGGAGTTAGAGTTGAAAAGGAATTTAGAGTCCATGCTTCATGATAAAGAAAGGCAGTTGGAGGTTGAAATAAAATCTCGTAAGGAAGCATCTAACAGCAACCAGCAAGTCAATGAAAAGATCAACAGTCTGGAAAAAGTGGTAAGGAAGAGAAAGAGAGAGAGAGAGAGAGAGGATATTAAATTCCTAAATCCCTAAAAATAAAGAAATCGATGTTTATGCCTAATGGAAATAAAAGACAAGAAATTGGATTTCCTTTATTAAATCGTCAAAACTTGTTGAGATTATTGTTAATAGCTATACATCAGAATCTGATTATTAATGACATCTTTCATATTTTGTAACAGATAGCAGATTTAAATGAAAAAATAAAAGCTGAAACAGACAGTGCCACTAAGTATAAAAAGTCGTGTGCTGAATTACAGCAGGTAAGTTTGGTCTATATAAAATGCCCGAGACAATGGTTATTTGAGATTATTTCTCTCAATTACTAGGATTGTATTTCTACTGTTGTGATATTAACAGGAAGGGCATCTTGAAATACGAAAATTTTCAGAATATTTCAGACCAACTTAAGGTTTTTTTTAGGGTAAAAGTTAAAACTACCACTCAGTGCTACTATCATTGATTTACCGACAAAAGATGCTCCTATTGATTCTTCCAGAGGTACAGCATGTCAGAACAGAGTTACAGTGAGCTAAATGTTAAATACAGTGAAGTGTTGAGTGCTAAGCAGTCTCTACAGAAGGAAGTTATGGAGTTACAGTCTGCACTGGACCATGAAAGGAACAGTCACAGACAGATGTCTTCCCAGTCATCAGAACTGTCAGGTATGTAACAGTCAGTAGGTACAGGTATCATGTGTAACAGTCACCAGCTACATGTAATACAATTTGGGGATGTAACAGTTATCAGCTACATGTAATACACATTCAGGATGTAACAGTCATCAACTATATGTAATACAATTTGGGAATGTAACAGTCATCATCCAAATGTAAAACATTCAGTATGTAAAAATCTTTGGCTGCATGTAATACATGTAATACACATTCAGGATAAATGTAACAATCATCAGCTAAATGTAATACACATTCAATATGTAACATTTATCAGCTACATGTAATACACATTTAGGATGTAACAATCACCCACATGTGTTCAAATTAATGATGTACAATTACCAGCTACATGTAAAACACATTCAGGATGTAACCATCATCAGCTAGATTTAACACACATTCAGAATGTAAGAATTATCCACATGTTATATATATTAATGATGTAACAATTATTAGCTACGTGTAATACACATTCAGGATGTAACAATCTTCAGCGACTAATAGATATTCAGGATTTTTGTTCTTTTTGATGCATTTACTTCCAACACACATCTTAAAACTTGTTTCTTTCCAGAACGAATCTCATCACTCGTGTCAGAAAAGAAAAAAGCTGAAGAAAAGGAGAAAGAGTTAACCTTGGAGATTCAGAAGGTCAAGGACACTGTGATTCGCTTAGAAAAGGTAAGTTATTCTATGGATGAGAAAACTTCTCAAATTATTCCCAGAGTGTATTGTTAAGTGTGTAATCATTAAAAAGATTTTTTAAAATGATAAAGTTTGCTGTTGTTTTTGATGACAGAGTAAGAGCCATGTTGAACTGGAGTTGGACACGTACAAGAGGAAGCTGGACACGGAGATGAACAGTCACAAAGAGACGATCCAGAGGTTCAATGCTGACAAAAAAGACATCTTGTTATCAAAAGAGGAGGCAAGAACGTCTGCTATCAATGGTAGGTTTTGTACCCCAACACAGGGGATAATGTATTAAGCCCTAAAGAGGGTCCTATGTATTATTGTCTTGCTTAGTTAGTTAAAGAATTAAGGCCATATAGTTCTAAGACCAATGGAAAGTGAATGAACATCTTCAATTTCAGAAAAAAATACATTGTGCCTTTTAAAGCTTGTTTTAGTGAGGATCTGAGTCCAATGGTTTATGCATGTACATGTATCATGTTTATATAGATGTATGGCTATTTGAAATGCATGTATGTAAATTTATTGGCATGCAATGAAAAATGTTTTTGGATTAAAATGTTTCAAAAGAATGTTTGAAACTATTTCATTTTTTAAAACTTTTTTTTCCTAAAAAGGAATATGCATTTAGGTTTTTTTTTCACTTTTTGTCCTGGGTGGTGTTGTTTTTAAAGAACAGTTATGAATTCACCAGAAAGAATCAGTTGGTTGCTATGTTTGTAAATGAATATATTCTGTAGTTGTATTCCAGACATTCAGAACAAGATGTTATTAAGTTTGTAAATTAATATAATTCTATGGCCATATTCCAGACATTCAGAACAAGCTGGACCAGGAGAAGACAGCGCGAGTCTCGGCCGAGAACCAGCTACTCGCAGCGGAGAAAGAGAAGTCCGGGCTCAAGGTGGACCTCCTACAGATGACTCAGCAAGTGACCGCAGTTCAGAATGAGCTCAAGAATGAGAAAGATAAGGTACACCGTACCTGGCTTTATTGACATTGTGAATGTAATTCCAGTATCAGAGCTTAAGCATATTGAGACCCATCAAAAAGAAGTACCATTGAACATTGATATCTCAAACATTAATATATATAATAATATGCTTATATCAAAGTGAATTGGGAGTCCAAACCACTGTATTTGACATCAGTATTATGAATTTTCAAATAATTTGATTTCATGGAATTTTAGATAATAAAGTCGACAGTCATTATAGCTAGTTTACTGGATTTTTTTGCTGGAAGAATTATGAAATTTCATGAATAATTCTCTTCAAGTTTTGTTATTTGAGTTCATAGTAATTAAAACTTTTGATTTTAGTCTAAAAACTATTCTCTGCAAGTTGAGCAAGAAATCCAGAGACGGAACCTGATGCAAGGTGACTTTAAGAGTCAGACCCATGACTTGTCTCGATATAAGAACATGGAGAAACAGCTCAATAAGGTACTCAACAGAGAAACTCTAAAACACATTAAAAAATCTGATTATACATCAAGGATAAAATACACAGAGGGAAAACGGGCTACAATCACTAACTATATAATTATACACAGGCAGAAATTGAGTACAATTACTTATCACATGGGTGTTAAGGTGGATGAAACATGAATGAGAAAAAATAGTACAAATATATGTCTGACTTTAAATAAAATTGTTTCTATTTTAGGAAATTTCTGACCTAAAAGAGGATAAAAGAAATTTGGAAGAGGAATTACGCAAAATTAGAGAGTAAGTTTTTGATAAAAAAATTTGTTTTTATTGATTGCTCACAGTGAGCCCCAGAAAAAGATGCACTTAATACATATGTAACTTCAACATTAGCTCACCAACAACTTGTTAAATTCCTATCACATACATGTACAAGCTAAAAGATTTTTCTGTATTGTTTGTACAGGGATCTCTCTATCAATGGGCTACAGATGAAGGAAGTACAGGATCAGCTGGAGGCAGAGCAGTATTTCTCAGTGAGTGTACCCGGGTGTAGTGGATACTTTATGTAGAAGGATAAGTAGAAATAGTCCCTCTCTTAATAAAAAGTGTTATACAGAATTTCTTTTAAACTAAATTTAACATGGGAAAAACCAAGTATTTGTCATAATTATAGAAATTTATAAAATTTTGATATAAATTAAAAGTGTTACTTCAAGTATGAAAGGCAAGAAAGCGTATAGTTGTATCACATATTTGTTTTTTATATTGTATTTCTGATATATTTTCCAGTCATTGTTTAATTAAAAGTCAATGAATTTTATATAGAGCCATACAAATTAATAAGTTGAAGTTTCTCTAACGGTTTTTATCTGAGTGATTTATAAAAAGCACCACTAAACTTTCAAAGCTTAATGTTTTGACTTGTATTTGAAATCCTTGTATAGAACCGGGAGGTTGAATGTAATGTAATGACTTGTATTTGTATAGAACTAGGAGATTTAATGTAATAGAACCATTTTATCAAGAACTTGGACTTTCGATAGGATGTAACCATCTATTTCATGCATCAAAACAAGTTCAAAATGACGCTGGTTTTGAGTGATCAGGGCTCAAAGTAGACTTTTGAACACAGTTGCCAAATGGCAACGTACTTTGAATTTAACTTGTCATTTTCAAATTTAGGTTGCCAGTAGTAAAACTTACTGTTGCATTAAGATATTTGAATATTTTCTCTTATAAAAATACTGCAGAAAATAATGAAAGAACTGTATTGTTGGAAAAAAAAAAAATGTTATCGCACGTTTTACATCTGGCAAAAAGAGAAAAAATAATGATTTACATCCATCTAATCATATCTGCCATAATTGACACACCATACTTATGATTATTATATTTTTTGGCACTAGAAGTTTTCTTTTACTTTGATTATTGGAAGACAGAAGTAAATCTCCAAAATTGTGTGTTGTTTTGATACGTAAAACAAGAATCTCGTATGAAGTTCTTTCACTTGGCTAAACAGAATCATTTTACCTTCTTGTTATGTTAAAGTCTCACAAACATATCTAAACATGATTGTCTCGTGCAGTTTTGCATATAAACTACTGTTGGATATCTTGGACAAAATCTCTTCTTTGTATAAAAGACTGAGACAAACACGATGTTTTAAATAGTCAGCCATTTTTTCTTTTCCCAAAAAAAAATTGACAGAATTTTGAATCCAATGTAAAAATTATAAATTTTATTGAATATTTTTGGTCGCCAAACAGGGAGTGGCTTTTGATTTAAGTCGCAAAACTTGAATTTAAGTCTTGAATGCTATTAAGTCGCAACTCTGAGCCCTGGTGAAATATGCAAAAATAGTTTAGTCTTAACTCAAATGCCATATAAATCTTGTTGATTTCTTAGAGCCATGGCTGAGTGGCCAGCAATGAAATAGATAGTTCTTCATCACATTGCTGTTAGATACAACTACCCAAAGTCCAAGCTCTTGTTAAAATGGTTCTATCTTGTCCTGTAGTTTTTGTATAGAACTTGGAGGTTTAATGTAATGACTTGTCCTGTATTTTTTGTGTAGAACAGAGAGGTCTATTGTATTTGTAGTCCTTGTATAGAACTGGGAAGTTTATTGTAATGACTTTATATAGAACTGGGAAGTTTAATGTAATGACTCTGTATAGAACTTGGAAGTTTAATGTAATGAATTTGTATAGAACTGGGAAGTTTATTGTAATGACTTTGTATAGAAGTAATGACTTTGTATAGAACTTGGGGGTTTATCTATTGAGTTGTATTTGTAGTCCTTGTATAGAACACAAGTTAAGGAACTGAAGGAGGATGTTGAAGAGAAGGGCAAGCAATACCAGGACGCGAGTACAGACCTGGAGAGTGTACAGCAGGAAAAGTGAGTACTGCAGGTGGCAACCATTATGTTTTGTGTCCCATTGTAGATAACCTGTCACTATGTTAAATTCAGGTTAAATGAAGACCTTTTGTAGACAAACTGTTGAGATGTCTATATCAGGAATAAAATTGTCCCTGTCTATATGTGATATGTGGAATTAATGCTTAATTGATTAAAAGATGTTGAATATAACTCATTTAGGCATGATGCCATCTTCTTGTAAAAAGACAGAACACTTGAACTACTAATTTCTCGAAACAAGTCTGAATCTGTATGATACATTGCTGTGTTGTTGCAGGGAATCCTTTGCTGCCCAGTTACAGCTAGCCCTGGCTAAGGCTGACTCTGAGAATCTGGCCCGATCCATCGCAGAGGAACAACTGACCGATGTGGAGAAGGAGAAGACAGTACTGGAGCTGGAGATCAAAGAGTTGATGAACCGCCATAAAACAGAGATCAGCAAGAAGGAGCACCTGATACAGATAGTAAGTATATGTTCCATGATCAGAGTGCCTAATGGTTGTAATGCGGCCAAAAGAAGACTTTGACTTTATAATTAATATTTTACAAAAGGTAAAAAATGAATACTGAAACTAATAATAGAATGTGAGAAATGAGAATTTTTATTTGCACTACAAGAGTTAGAAATTGAACTAACTGAATGTAACTGTTGTGTGTTAGATGGAGGACTCCAAGCGAGAGTATTCGAAGGAAATTGAGGAGTTAACGGCGGAGAAGAGTGATTTAACTAGCAGGTGTCAGAAGTTGTCCGAGGGTAAGTGTCTGTAGTTCATGACTGTGTTTATCACACTGATCAATGTCATCCATCAACCAAGATATTATCTTATCGTGGCAGTAAATCTTTGTCAAGTCCAGACCAAATTATTATAATTGTCACATTCTTGACTGTAGATCTTCGCCAAGTGCAGTCCCAGTCTGGTGGCTCCAGTTCAGAGATTGAGAAACTGAAGAAGATCTTGGAGGAAGAGAAGCTCAAGAAAATCCAGGTACTTATGTCACAAAATGCGAAGTGGTCAATATAATGAAGGAAAAAGCTGCTTCTCTGTTTAATGTTGTTTCTTCATATTGGTGGAAAATATGTCCAAGCTTCTATATGTATTAGTAATAGAGTGTAGTTGAATAAACATTCTGAGAGCATTTCTTAGCAATACATGTCCCCTACCGGCACCCCCAATTGTCATTTTATGTGCCAATTAATTTGAGAAAATGAGTTTTTTAAAGGACGAAGCTGATTTAAAAAAACTGAGACATCTAAAATTAATTTCTTCATTATTTGTTAATGAATCTTAATAAAACTCAAACCTGATCTGTAGTTTCTCATTATAAAGCTACATGACAAGTTTCAAATCGATTAACTAAACCATAACGAAAAAAGTTCTGGAAAACAAACAAGACGGAATGAGTCACAGCGATAAAAACTAGTCTTCTCAGATTTCACTGGTAGGGGAGGTTTTAATGGTAGGGGATGTTTTTAATGGTAGGGGTGTTTTTAATGGTAGGGGACTAATAAAAGGAAAGAAGCAGCATGAAAAGCACATAGATGTGATTAATATTAACATTACTGCTAAATGCTGTAATCAATAGTAGGTCTACTGAACTTTGAACTGTTTAAGTGAGTTGATGAGTAACTAAGCAGATATTGGTATTCTTACTCACTATAATGCTAATGAGATATGTATGCAAGTTCCAAACCTTTGTATTTCTTTACAGGCTGTTAACAAACTAGCTGAGATTATGAATCGAAAAGAATATTCCTCCAAGAAGTCCGGTAAAAATAATGCTGCCGACCAGGCCCTCAAGAAGAAGGAGAAAGAGATGAGGAAGTTACAGCAGGATCTACACATGGTAAGTGTATATCTATATACATATAAATAATAATTTTTATCTATACTTATATCAGTCAGGGTTGAGACTGAAATCCATCATATTGAAAAAATAACTGATTACTGTCATTTCTACTAACTACATAATGTAAATATATTTATTATTTTTTGTAAATATGACTTGTTTTCATCATATTTCTATTCCCAAATTAATTCTTCCAACCCATTTACTTCATTAATGAGATATAGTACACTATCCTGCCATGGTCCCATGTGTAGAGAAACATCTTGACAACAATTGAATCCAAAATATATTAGTGCGCCCCATAAAACTAATGAGATATTCAAGTGTGCACAGACTACAAATTTGATAAAAAATGATGAAAACTATTTGTTTCAGCATACCATATCTTGGGGTATATTTTTGTACCAATCGGACGTCAACTTCCTGTTAAATGACGAATGTTTATTTTAGCCTTAATTTTCAAACAAATTTTCGTCAAAGATTTCTCAGCAACTATAAATTGCAGATGCTTGCAATTTTAACACACTATTTGTTTAGGCATGCCATATAGTGGGATATATTTTTGTACCAATCAGATGTCAACTTCCTGTTAAATGACGATTTTGTTTATTTTCAGCCAAATTTTCAAACAAATTTTTGTCAAAGATTTCTCAGCAACTATTTATCGCAGATGCTTGAAATTTTATCACACTGTTTGTTTAGGCATGCCATATCGTGGGATATATTTTTGTACCAATCAGACGGGTTAGGGTTAGGGTTACCTATGTATATCCAATGCTCAAACATTTATCTATAGCGCTTTCCCCTTGCGGGCTTCACAGTAGATTGAAACATTATGTATATAATTATACATATCTGTATCAAAATCAATACCAGGCTATTTATATTGGCCTACTGCAGGATGCACACATGGGTAGTTCATAGAAATCATTATACTTAACTTCATTTGGGCAATAGTTCATCATTATCTATAGACAAACTTCACACATTCTGTACAATAATGTACATCAATAGCTATAAACATACTTAACTTCAAACAGTCTATATATTAATATCTATAACTGATCAAGTCACTTCAGTACCCATTTCATTGACAGGAGAAAGAGAAGTACAACAAGATGGTGGAGAAGCTAGGGCGGGACCTGTCGGAGACCCAGGCGGCACTGTTCGAGGAGGGGCAACAGAAGGGGAAACTCCAGATGGAGCTAGATGCAAAGGAGAGTGAGATAGAGCAGCTCCGGCAGAAACTGGCGGTCAGCGACAATGTATCTATAAATAGCTCTCACATTGAGGACGGGGATGTCAGTCTGACTAGTGCATGTAAGTTCATAATTATGTGTAAGTACATAATAACAAGTAAGTACATAGTAACATGTAAGTAATTTATTCCATGAACATACATAATGACGTAAGAATGTACTAACATGCAAGAACATAATAGAAGTACATAATCACATGTGTGTACATAATAATGTAATTTTATAATTACATGTATGTTCATAAGCTCATAACATGTAATTTCATAATTAGATAATAACATGTAATTTCATAATTACATGAATGTAAATAATTACATGTCCATACATAATAACATGTAAGATTACATTAGTACATTTTGTTTGCATGTAAGATTACACCAGTACGATCATTTTCATGTAAATAAAGACTATTAAATTTTACATGAAAGATTACATCAACACGGAAAATTTACATGTAAAGACAGGCCATTCAATTGACATTTAAGATTACACTAGTACAGAGCATTTACGTTTTAGTAATGTCAATTTCTCTTTTCTTTTTAAGTAGAAGTAACTTTACTTGTAAGTAGAGAGGACTTAGATTTTACTGCACACAGTAGTGCAGATTATTTACATACTGGATATCATTAGTACATATTACTTACATATAAGCTGAGAGAGTACAAACGTTTACATGTAAGTAAACATTAGTGCTGGTTATTAACATGTAGGCATCAACATTTCTCTAGTTTGTATTTGTGGCGTAGATGTTTAATGTAAACTGTGCTTTGATTGCAGCCCCTAGTGATATTCATATGGAGGGATGGTTAGCAGTGCCAAATAAACAGAACATTAAGAAATACGGCTGGAAGAAACAATACGTGGTCGTCAGCAGTAAGAAAGTGCTGTTCTACAACAGTGAGGCCGACCGACAGAATGTGTCTGACCCTGTGCTGGTGTTAGATATAGAGTAAGTCACAAGTCTGGGAGATTTGAGTCTATTACTAAGTCACAAGTCTGTGAGTCACATGTCTCAGGTCAAAGAGTAAGTCAAACACTATCAGTCAATAACAAGGTCTGGATAAGTCTCAAAGTCAGTGAGCAAGTTCCTGTTGTGTATGTCTGTAAGTCAAATGACTATTAGTCATGTTGTTGTCACTTGATGTTAACACATGAGTTTTATTGTTGCAGGTCGCTATTCCATGTGAGGCCTGTAACACAGGGAGATGTGTACCGGGCTGATTCTAAAGATATTCCAAGGATATTTCAGGTGAGATTTTGTAGAGAGATAAAATATCCATGAAATATTATAAAGATATTCCAAGGATTTTTCAGATGAGGGTCTGTAAAGATATACATGTAAATAGGCAATAATATCCAAGGTAGATTCTAAAGATATTCAAGAGTATTTCCGGTGAGAATCTGTAGAGAGGTAAATAGGTTAAAACAAATAATAGTTGTAAGCATTGATTTTTTTTCAGAGTCAGTATAAACACTTTTTCAAGAATGTGAATATAAATTTAAAAGCAAAATGTTTTACAGTGGAATTATTTAAAATTTTTAAATAATGATGTCCAAGTCAAATTGATGACTATACATACAGATTATGATGAATTTCGATTATTTTTCAGGTGCTATATGCTACAGAGGGTGAGAATCGAAGACCAGAAGAAATTGGTCACGATATGTCAGCTCAGGTAGGCAAGAAAAGCTCTCACCGTTTAATAGGAAAGACATAAATAGTAAAACAGACTCATTCTTTTCTTGATTTGGATTGGCATTTGCTTTTATTTAGATATTTTAATGTCATTAGTCTAGCAATGTTTACCTATTTACAGGACAAGTCAGCAGTAGAAATGCACAAAGGGCATGAGTTTGTGCCTATCCATTACCGCACACCAACCACATGTGATTCGTGTAACAAACCAGTGTGGCATATGCTTCACCCTCCTCAAGCTCTGGAGTGTAGGCGTAAGTAGGGAGGCCAGAATTGTTGTAGATAACCAATCAGATGAAGTATCTTATGTTGTATAAAAAGTCACTTAATGTTTTTTGTATCTCCATGTTATATGAAAAGTCACTAAATGTGTAGCTGCAGGTCTTTAGCTCCCATTTTGAAAAAATTCGGATGGACGACCTGAGAGCTACAGTGCCTCCCATAGTAAAAATCTACAATTTATGGCACACAAAAAATTGCGCTAGTTTTGGACTGATTAACCTTATTTTCACACAAATTCTGTGGAAAAAATTAGTACAATTAAATTCTTCAGTCAATTTACTACTCATATCGGTACTTTACTTGCCTCAAACTTTCTCTTTAACACACTAACCGACATTGGAAATTGAAGTATGTTAAATTCACGTTGAGATCAAGAGTCGCCATTTTTACATGTAAACAAACTGCACCACTTCACATTACGGGGCTGGTGATGGTGTTTAAAAGAATATCAGAGGCAACTAAAGTGTTCATATCTGTAGTAAAATGTCCGAGGAATTTTTTGGAATTAAATATTTGTATAGAATGTGTTCAGAAGTAAGGTTAATCAGTCCAAAACTAGCGCATTTTTTTGTGTGCCGTAAATTGCAGATTTTTACTATAGGAGGCACTGTAGCTCCCAGGTCGTCCATTCAGATTTTTTCAGACCGGGGAGCTACAAACCTGCAGCTACTAAATGTGTTGTTGTATCTCCATATTGTATGAAAAGTCACTAAATGTGTTGTTGTGTTTTGTAGGATGCCATACCAAGGTTCATAAAGATCATTTAGATAAGAATGAAGAATTTGTTGGTTATTGTAAAGGTAAGGTTCACGAGAGATGTAGTGGTAAGACAATGAAGGGGCTGTCTCTAACATAAAATCTTGCATACATGAACACCCCCTCCTTCCTAATTATTTAATGACAGTACTCTTTCTTTGCTTTAAACAGATGCAAGATAAGCAGTATAACTGCAAAATAAGCAGTGTAACAGAAATGTAGCCATGTTTTGGCCAATAATCGATGTATACATCACTTTGTTTCAGTGAACTATGATCAGAACATTCAGGCCAAAGAGATGTTACTTCTGGCTGATACCAGTGAAAAACAGAAAGTATGGATCCAGCATCTCAGCAAAAAAATCTCTAGGAAGGGCTTTGCAAGCTCAGGAACGGCAGGGTAAGATCAGTTAGAAATTAAGATGATTATCAGAACAATGGCCTAGGTTAGAGCTCATGTTTCTAAGATCAGCTGGGTAAATAAGGGTTCAATTCAGTTTGGCGTATCTTAGACCAGCTGGATAGGTTAGTGTTCAGTTAGTGTGATTTTCAAAACAGCTGGGAAGGACAGAGTCAATTTAATTAGAGTGTTTCTCAGATCAGATGGGTCTGTCAGAGTTCACATCAATTAGGGTGTTTTTCAGAACATCTGGGTTTGTTGGGTTTAATCAATTTGGGTGTTTCTCAGAACAACTGGGTTCCTAAAGACAAGTGGTAAAATCTCAAGATACTGTAGATTGGAAAATAATCACGATTGTTTTAATTTCACTATGTTCGCGATTTATCATATTCTCGCGAAATTAAAACCATCGTGAATACTATCATAAGTTTTCAAACGCATACTATATTCATGTAGAACCAAAGATAGATAACTCTTGCAGCGTGAAATTAAAACCATTGTGATTGGTTCTTTTTGAGAAATTGTGAAGTTTTAACTCGGTGGAATTAAAATGACTTACAGTAATCCTATTTCAAACCTTAAGTATAGATGCGACGTTCGTCAGTTTTAGATAATTTTCCTGATAGATTATTTCTTCTATATTTGTGTTAAAACCTGTTAATGCCCAAAAACTCAGACTGCATTGCCAGGCTATTTTCGGGGTTAGAACAGTTTGAATTTTTCTTTTAATTGCATACAAAATGCAATTGAATGCTTATTGATAGAGTCATAGTATATATATTTTCAATTGAAACTATACATCCAAATAAAATAATATCATATAACATGAAAATATAATTTTGGAATTACGTTGTGGAAATCTACACATTGCTAAGATAGGAAAATAAAATAGAAAATAATGGAAGATAGGTCTCGTCTTACCTAAGTAATTAAACTCTGGTAGCTTAATAATAGATAGGATTATAACCATATATTAAAATTCCAATTTAATATTCAATATATAACCTACATTAGAACACTGTTTGTCTTAGTAATTGAGTAATTTTAAAACATGTTAGTAGTTTATCTTTGTCTAGTCATCTTTACTCTTCAGTGTCCCTGGAAATTAATATTTTATTCAATTCAACAAAACATGAACAGTAGTGTGATTCCTGTATTCTTTAGTAATATGTTTTATTTGTTTTTCAGTGTTTTATTCATAGATATACTTAATTGACACATTTTGTTATGCAGGCCTACGCGGAACACCCGACAGTACGCCTCGTTTGGTATTCAGGCCCGACAGAGTAACGCCAGATCCTCCTCCACTCTTCCATCTAACAGCCGACCATCATAGCAGCTCAAAACCTCTCCCCCGGGGCTGGCCAAGCTGGCCCCACACCACACTGTGACTTTTAACAGAGCCACGTAACCATAACAAATAGTAGCTATTATTTATTTATATCAATTGTTCTTATACATTCCTTGACATCTGCTTCATACATTGATCAAGGTTTCAATAGCTGTCCGAATCTGCTTGATTATATCGTTATTATGTAAATAAAAATTGTCATTTTAACTCGATATTTTGAGTTTTGTTTGAAATGGTGATGAATGTGACATGTTTCTCTTGAATCAATCCAAATGTCATTATAGTATTAGAGTTATAGCTCTATAGGAGAATTTTTGTTCTCCAGACCATTGGTTTACACAGATTGTATTCAGTATCTGCCTAAATTTCAGATATTCATCAGGTTAAGCATGTTGTCTTGTCATGTTTTAAAGAATTCACCAGCTTCATAATAGCAACATCTTGGCAACTTGTGATCAAGGTTGTTGAGTAGTTATTGGTGATGAGTAAATATCTAAACATCAGATTATTAAATTGATGAGGACAGAGTCACCATACCAACATTGTGCTTGAGCTGATGATTATCAGAGAGATTGCCTGATTTCTCCTTATATTTTCAATTAAATTTGCGGCTAGATTTGTAGGATAGCAAATGTGTTTTTTTTTCTTTAGTTTGTCTCAAGCAATTGCTTTTAACATAACATCAAATTATTTCAGCTTTATTGGATATTAAAGATTGGTCTGTGGTTATTATTTCACATGCAATAATGTTTGTAATGTAACAATCCTTTATCCATTTATATTACGCCAGCCTAAGTTCTTTGCCTTATCAAGTTCCCAAAATAGGAACAAAACGTATTTATAATTGAACGAATTTAGAAATGGTTAAATATGGAGTAAACAGACAAAATTAAAAAAAAAAATAAAACAAAACAAAGAAACCAGAAAAAAAACCCAACTGCATTAGACAATTTTCAAGCGATCTTCGTAAATGGCCAGAAGCAACATCGCCACGACTCCAAGGATATAGCCCAGGTTGCGGGAGAAAAACATCTCTTTACTAGTGTTGTTTCTGAATATTCGAACCAGTTCAGGAATCTGAAATAAGTCAAATAAACCGTCGATTGTCAGAGATCCGATGTTTTTCACAATGAATTCAACTTAAATTGCACTGTGTAAGCTGAAATGTATTCGCCGACGAATTTTTATGGGCAAATCAAAGTCATGCCCTACTGTTACACTTTTAAAATTTGACGCTTATTATTGATATACTTGGTTGTGACACCCAACCACAATTAGCTGAAGATTCCTTTTTTCGAGTAATTAATTCAATCGCAAGAATATAAAATCGCGAACGCCGAATTTTTTATTATAGTTTCATTTAGTTTACATCCGTCCGAAAAATAAAAGCGCAAATTCCGCGAGACGCGTTTCTTGCGCTATTACGCAGATATTGATTCCTCGCGTTTAATTTGGAATCTTATTTCTAAAATGGTTGTAAGTACGTTGTAAAACACTATTGTTATGATAATATCATGACACGCCCTCAGGTCATAAGCAATCGTTGTGTGAAGTAATATATTCTAATGTTTCTCTATAAGAAAAATAAAGAATAAACACAATTCACAGACAGACAGACGGACATGGTAATTCCTGAACACCCCCAACATTGTTTGCAGGGTTATAATGATACAGCTTTCAATTCTCATCCAGATAGTAAAGTACAATAGTGTATATAACCGAGTTCGGCAAGAAGAGAACTTCATCACCTACTACCAATTGTCGTTTTATGTGCCAATTAAGGTTTCAAGAATATTCCGTGAAAGGTAAAGTAAGTAGAAAAACTAGTTGTTTAAATTAATTTATTCTTTATCTGTTGATCAATCTTAATAAAATTGTAATGACGCTATATGAATTTATGTATCTCTCTTTCTCTCTCCCTCTTTCTCTCTGTTTCTCTGATTCTCTGTCTTTCTCTGTCTTATATATATATATATATATATATATATATATATATATATATATATATATATATATATATACACACATACATACATATATATATATATATATATATATATATATATATATATATATATATATATATATATATATAACCGAATCTCGTCACATACAGGCAAACCGTCTGAGATGTCACATACAGGCAAAGGGTTGTTTTTATAGGGAAAAAGCATCTTTTAAGAGATTATTCATGATGACATCGGAAGTAAAATAAATTTTAAGAAAAGGGCATCTTATTTTTTCAAAGAAAGAAAATTAATAAAAAAATGATTTAACTTATACAATTTTGTTTGCCTCTATGTGATTAGAAGTTATTACTGAATTTTTGCCCGTAAGTTTAAGTGTCACTTTAAGGCAAACGAAGGGAGAAAACCACTCCGGTCTTATTCTAGACTGACCATTTATATTTTTGTTATTTACATGTGGTTGTGGTGGGGGGGGGGGGGGTAGGATAATTCTATTTTAAGTACGAATTTTCATTGTCTATAAAAGAATTTAAAATAGTTTCTAAATGATAAGTTGTTACTAATTCATTGAATGTTTATTACCAGCAGTGAATATCCATACGTACTAAAATCTGTATTTGTTTTGGTCAATTTATAACCATTGTGGGCCTGTTTTAACTATGTGTTGAATAACCACTGTGTGCCTTATCTAACTATGTGTTTGATTTTATACATAAGCCTAACGCTGCATTATAGCATAAATATCGTATTTTAATAGATGATTGATGTAATTGTGTCTTGCGATGAACAGCCTCGACAAATCTTGTTTGGAACACACAGAAAAATATAATTATGTTGATGTGTCATGTATTCTAATTATTCATATTTATTTCATATAAAAAAAAAACTGCATCTTTTTATTCGACTTCAAGACCTTATCGATAGATTTGTGCTCATCATTGTTTGCTAAATATACTTCAAAACAAAACACGTCATTTCCGACTCGAATGTGGGTCAGATCTAACAGGCTGCGTCGGGTGCGGATCAAGTGTGTTTTAATGCATGGAAGATATTTAAGCACATTTATTTAGTGTTATTCTTTTTAAACACTTAAATTTGTTATTGTTATCAACTTTGCAAATTGATTGATAAATTATTTATTGATTAATGATTTTTTTAAAATGATAATTAGTTAATTGATTGATTAAACACTTTGATGAATAATTGTTGTTTAAGAATTGTAACACTGAGTTATCATTTTTTCTACCATTTTTACAAAATATCTCTTGTCATTTTTTCTTTATTTCTTCAATGTTTTTAAAGTTAAAATTATGTTATTTTTTATTTGTTTGTTGGATCAATTAAAAAAATACAAATGACTTTTACAAGTACAAAAAATGTTTTACATTGCCATAATATTTTGCGATGTTCAAAGCAGCTGATATTTCTTCAACGCTGAAAAATACAAAATAGGGCTTTTAAATGAATTAATGACTAAATGTTGTTTTTAAAAAAAAAATGATTTTTATGGTCTTTATTTTTCAACGTAAATGAGTTATTTAAGCTCCCGATAAAATGTATTAAATACGCGTACATTCGGGTTTGTAAATACCTGACACCTAAGTATTTTTGTACACATTTAGTTGCATATAGGGTGGTCATTTTTTTCCTAATTGTTATTCTTAACCTGCATTTGTTTCTTAAAAAGTAAAATTATAAATTAAAACTGGCTGAATATCTAGAGGAGTGGACAAGAATAGAAGTTTAAACTCTTGCAGCTAATTAAAAATAGACAAATTATGTTCGGCTTTTGATTGTTTGTTAATTATGCAGTTTATTGTTGCAGTTGAAATATTGTCAACCTTCAGTCGCATTTTGGTTTATTCCCCTGAACTGCTAATCGCCAAAACAAACACGTTATTATATTTGGCAATTATTAGGTCCTCCTAAGGGGCACAGGTAGAGTTTACCCATGTTTACCTGCATTAATATATTCAGTAAAAACATTGTGAATTCATTAGAAATAAATGAAAGTCTCAATTTTAATTATGGGTTTTTTTTAAGCAAAAGAAAGATGGAGTTTTCAGTCACTTTTTGATTTAAAAAGCACTGTTTAACACAAAAGCTTTTAAAATTAAAAAAAAATGCTCTAATCCAATTCATAGTTTTTAATATATATTTTATAATATATTTTAAAACTTTACCAGATAAATTTCGCCCCATTTCGTAAACCATATATGGCATGTGGTGATTGCTCAAAATCAAAAGTCCAAAAGAAAAATACAAAACAGGAGTTAACACGGACCTCTAAAAACATTAGAGGTAGGATCAGGTGCCATTGAAGAGTGAGCATTCTCTGCTGACCGGTCACATCCACCGTGTGCTCTTTGTTGTAATCGGGAAAACGGAAAAATCCGTAGACAATAAGATGATTAATTATGGTCTAACAATCAGTATGAAAAACGTCAGTCAGCATGCGACCCAGTGGAAATTGTACTTGCAGACATTGTTAAGAAATATCTACTCTGTAGAAGATTTTTTGCTTTGTCGGTAAAGAAAAAATATCTTGAGAAAAACAATCTGCAATATTCACTTTAGATGGATAACATACGTAATTTGACATATGTACAGAAAAAAGAATACTATCTAGTCAGTTTTTCCTTAAAAAATAAAAAATTATTCATAGCTGTAACCTAATAATTGTCTGGAATTACTCAGATAGCCCCTAAACATATTTCAAAATTTAATTCTGTCAAATAAAGAAGATAGGGGGATAAGATTGCGCAAATGCCCATTTGGTTTAGTCGTAAAATACAATTTCATTTTTTTTTTCAATTAAATCTTTTTGATGATATTATCATACAAGTTTGCAAAACCACAATTTCTAACTATATTCAGTTCCAAATATTTTAACAAACGATAAGAAAAATAATATCGCCGTGTTTTGGTGGTATCAAACCCACAACATAAAAAGCCTAGATATGTAAGGTTATCTTATGTTTTTTGCTCTACCCACTGAGCCATTTCAGCAACAACAAAGTGAGTTTTTTAAAAATGCTATGTGTGACTTTGCTCACGAATTTAGGGACTATGTATTCTTTTTCTAAAACGTTCAATTGTTGGGATACAAAATTACATTTTTATTGTATAGTGGGTCATCTCTCTACAATTTTGTTGATTGAAATTGGTTTGTTTTCTTTTCGACCTAATATAGACTATCAGAAAAATATGGAGCACATACCCACTCTATAAATTTTAAGAAACGGCATCTAAGTTCTAAAAAATTGACACTATTTGGAGGTTTTGATACGTATTCGCCAGTTTGAATCATCACATTCCAAATATTGAATATATCTAAGGATTACAAATCGATGATATGTTAAATATATATTGTTCTGAATGATTTTTTGAAAAAATTATAACATCTGTTGATACAGTGTTTTAATTTGTCAGCATCTTATCCGTCTTTGTATAGGCATTTTACACGCCTTATCCACCCATCTTCTTCAAAAAGAAATATGATATATAAATAAAAACATCAATATATCTTTAGGTTAATGGCAAACCAAAATAAAACGGAATATATTTCAGTCTATCTCTTACATTAAAAGATTTTAAAAAGACATTAATTCATTTATCATTTTCATTACTATATTTTTCATTATTTATTAAAATACATTAAATTTCATTATGAAAAAAGTCACAAATGATATCACAGATATAGATTATTTTCTCTTAAGTTTATCAATTCAAAAAAAGCCATATTTGCATCTATTCCTTCATATGTATAGATTGTTTGTTTCATGTAGAATGTTTGGACTAAGCATTTACCTATTCTTAGGTAATCAATACGGTTAGTCAGTAGGTTATTCTTATACTACTGCATTTAACAAGGAAAAATTATATTAGTTTAAGAACGTCTGTCTATTCATTTTGACAAGCATTTACCTATTCTTTAGGTAATCAATACGGTTAGTCAGTAGGTTAATCTTATACTACTGCATTTAACAAGGAAAAATTATTTTAGTTTAAGAACGTCTGTCTATTCATTTTGACTTCTTACAATAAAAACATATTAGTAAATTATATTAGTATTATAGTGATATTATGCATTATAAACATTGTAATTTATACTGTAAACAAATAAACTTAACTGCACCCGGCCCATTAGACCTATAAGTAACATATTAAATTAATTGTATAAATTTACAAATGCAGAATTGAATTCTATGGTTAAAGGCTGAGTGTAACAATTTGGCTAATTTTATATGGCAGTTTAGATTTAACACTTTGAACAAATAACCCGTATCATTATTATTCGGGTGATCATTATATAATCTATCAAAACATTTTTCCTTATATCAACATAAATTTGACAGCCTAATAAGAAGTTTGTTTCATCTTCGACAGAAGAGTTTGAACAGAAAACACACGCCCTTTCACTTAAGTTTCTTTTTTTTTGTAACAACCAGTTTCTATACGAATAGGAAAAATGTCATATTGAAGCTGAGCCAGGGTTGGACGTTCTTGCTTTGTGATATTTGATGTAATATACGATTCTGTTTCACAGATAGATTTAATGGAAATGTATGTCCTTAATTTTGGAAAAGATTATACTTTAAATATATTAACTATATTTTTTCAACATTTGGTGAAAGTAAAAATAACCAACTCTTATACTATCCAGATGAATATAGGTAAACTCTTTCTGTGTCCCTTAGAGCGCCCCATAATTGTCTAAATGCCTAATTGGCGAGTAGCCTTTCGGGGAACATACCGATTCTTAATAGCAAAAGATATTTTTCTTCCAAATTTGGAAAGATGTAGTGCGTCATACCTTACTAAATTGTATTTTTTTAATCAAATTTCACAATGAATTTTAACACTGTCCAAAATAAGCCTGTTTTGAAACAAAAATAAGAGGGGGGGGTATAACCTCTCCCCCATCCTCAGTCTCTGTTTTATGCATACATTGTGTGTTTGTTTGTTTTTTTTTATGAATAATAAAATTTTGGTTGTAACACGGCATTAAATTGGATAGAAAAAAATATATATTATATATTGTATAACCTGGTTTGCACGTCACAAGACACATCAAAATGCACCAACGTCAAAAATATATTAATCCGCTTGACGTTACGTTTTAATTTTGAGCAGATTAATATCATTTTTAAAAGCAATTTTTTAAAAGGCAATCAATTTCCGGATTAAAAAACATAAACTGTCCCAACCTAGGTTATACTTGTATAACCTGAATAGACATTGAGTTCATTTCTTAATTAAAGCTTTTATATATACAATCTAGTTATCTTGCCAACATATGCATATTATGTTCCTGGTTCTAATATTTGTACATAACTATCAATTTGCAAACGGTATAAAATTTGTCATATGCGAGAGCATGCATGCATGTATTTTTGTATATAAATCTCAAACCATAGTTGTCAATTTCCTATGTACAGTACCGATCAGACCCAACCTTACAGAAAGTAAACCCCAACTAAACCCTAGGTTTACTTTCTGGGTTTACTCCGGGTTTACTAGAGTTGACCCAAAGTAAACCCAGAGTAAACCCAAAGTAAACCCAGAGTGGACACAGAGAGTAAACCCCGAACAGAAGTATACCCCTGATAACAAACACTACATGTGTATTCGGAATATACAAGAGGCAGGAATTACAGGCAGTAAGATGGTAAGATAAAATACGGGTCTGCTTCACACTTCAGTGCGTACAGTTGACACCAAAAACAATTCCTGAGTAAACCCAAAAGTAAATCCCGAGTAAACCCAAAGTAAACCCGGAGTGGACCCAAATTTTTAAAAAGCAGACCCACAGTAAACCCCAAGTAAACCCCAAAAGTAAACCCGGGGTTTAGTTGGGGTTTACTCTGATGTTAGGTTGGGCCTGATCGGTACTGTATGATGATATGTACGTTGACACTAAAAGCAGATTTAAATATACAAATGACAAGAAAAACCGTATAAACTTGTATCAATACAATCTTCGAAAAAAATGTATTTACCATGGTACACAATTGTTTATCTTTCCAGAACCATAAAATTTAGAACACATACAGAAAAACCTGGCAAAGCAAAAAATAGCCCGTAGCACAAATTTTGACTTCATTCTCATTCAGATGCTCGATGATTTTATTTGATATCATTTTTACCATTTGTTCTATTATCAATCGTGTATAACATTTAGGAAAGAATGAGTATTCTGATATATGATTATTTAGCTCTTGACGTTTCAATTACCTAGAGTACAACTATGTAACAAGGGTGATCCTTTCAGTATACTTTACAAATAGCCAAGGGTAGGTAATTAATAACTGATGTGATCCTCTCAGTGGACTGAATTAAACCTTGGGATACTTCTGTATAACTGTTCTGATACTCTCAGTTGATTTTATCACAAGCCTAGTGTACTAATGATGACATGTGGTGATAATGAACGTTCGTGATCAAAATGTGTATAGCTGTTGTTACCCTCTAAGGGAATTCAATCTTTAGTTTAGGCTACTATTAGATTCCAATGAGAGGATCACAACAGTTAAACATTTTTATCCTAGGTTTTTGATACAGTGTACTGAAATTGTCACAACCTATAGTTATGTATCAGTACCCTATACTATTGACATAATCCACTGAGAGAATACAATGGTTAAAGATAAGTACTCTAGGAAAATGGTACAGTCCATTGACAGGATCACAACATATATACATTGGTACCCCAAGCTATTGATACAGACTACAGAGAAGATGACATTTAAACATTAGTACCTAAGTCTAATGATACAGTCAACTAAAAGGGTCTCAACAGATATTCATGTACCGTAATTTATTGATGTAGGCACAGTCCAATGAGAGGATCACAACGTTTTTTAATTATTGCTATTGACGCTGTCCACCCAGTGAGAGATAACATCATTTCCATATTAGTACATTTGTACTTAAGGATAATGATAATGATACAGTCTATTGACAGGATCACAACATATACACAACGCCTTAAGCTTTTGATACATGTTACTAAAAAGATAATTACAGTTACACATTAGTATCTAAAACTAATGATACTGTTCGGTGAGAACTTTACAAAACACAAGTATGCCCTAAGCTATTGATACAGTCTACTGAGAAGATAAGAATAGTTACACTTTAGAACGTAAAGCTTTGATACTGTCCACGAAGAGGATCACAGCAGTTATACACTATTTCCCTAAGCTTTTGATACAGTTCACTAGGAGGCTAAAACACTTCTAATTCAGGACTCCAGGCAACTGATACAGTCCACTGAGTGGATTACAACAGTTAATTGAGTACTCTATGCTATTAGTACAATGGACTAAGAAGATAACAACATTACACATTAGCACTGTAGGAAATTAAAACAGACAACTTGAAGAGTTACAGCAAATAATCATTAGTACATTATGCAATTAACATTATCAATTGAGAGGATCACAACAGTTACAAATTAATACCCAAAGCTATTGATTCATTCTACTGAGAGGATCACAACAGTTATTCATTAGTACTTTGCTTTTAATACTGTCCACTATAAGTAGCCCTAAGCAATTCTTAACCATTACTGAGGAGACCACACCAGCTAAACAAGCCTAGTGTACATGTGGTGGTGTACATGTGTACATGAGGGCTTGTGGTGATAACAAACAGTGTTCAAAATGTGTATAACTGTTGTTACCATCTAAGGGAATTCAATCTATTGTTTCGGCTATTAACACATTCCAATGAGAGGATCACAACAGTTATACATTAGTATCCTAGGTTTTTGATACAGTGTACTGAAATTATCACAACCTATAGTTATGCATCAGTACCCTATACTATTGATACAATCCACTGAGAGGATACAATGGTTAAAGATAAATAACCTAGGATAATGGTAAAGTCCATTGACAGGATCAGAAC
>CM065925.1:50777021-50849933 GCA_033439105.1 Magallana nippona
TCTAATTCAGAAGCAAAATATCTTCTTCTAAGCGTTATTTACATAGTATAATGAATGGATATATACAAAGTTTTCTGTCTAATATTAAATAATTGTAGTCGGCAAAATCAACCGTAAAAATGTCAAATCACCCAAGTCGGCAAATGTAGCGGACAGTATGAAAGAGTTAAAGTTTTGAAACTGAAATTTTCAAGTACATACATGTTCATTTAAACCGTGAAGATCATGTTCAGTTCAGTTCAAAGACAGTTCAAAACTCTGAAGTTGGAGTCAATTTTCAACAGGGTCAATTTTCAAGGTGTCAATGTCATAACAGGTTGGAAAAATATTTTTCAAGCTGTTGAAAAATGACCCGGGGTATAAACTTCACGACTTTTGTTCTCAATTTTCAACGTTGAAAATTAATCCCTGGGTCAATATTCAACGTTGAAAAATGACCCCCGGGTCAATTTTCAACTCGGGCCAATATTTTCCGTTACAGCGTCAATGCCTGTGGTTATTCGAATATATACAAGGTAAGTGTTAGACCAATAAAACGTCTGAAACGTTCCCGTTCCCCACAGATCTAGTCCCTGTTCTGTGGATTGTCATCATTGGCGACTGTGTTCACAACTTTGCTGATGGTTTGGCTATTGGCGCCATCTTCACACAGAGTCTATAGAGGGACTGTCCACGGCTATTGTCGTATTATGCCACGAGATACCCCACGAACTTGGTGAGTTTTATCTTAATTGATTTGCGACACAACTTTAAAAAATGATGAAGTAGCAAGCCCGCCACACGGCATTTTCAACCTTTAAAAAATGAGTGTTGCGGGTTGACCGACAGGCTTTAAAACACCTCCAGAGTGTGGTAATAAAACAGAAACGAAAGTGACGTTTTTCACAATTTATGCTTACAAAATTAAGATGCTTTACAAATTCATGGACTGACAGACTGGTAGGTCGGGTGGACACAAAGCTTCACCACTCCATTCCTGTACACTATTCACTATTCGGGACCTGCGTACACAAACATACACATAAAGTTCAATACAAGTAATGACCCATATGGTCCACCGTACATGACAGTGAGACAAAGTTGTACACATGGCAGCGCTGCATTACATTTACTTGCATTTCACAATACATAATATTACACTGAATTACTTTACACGTAACTTAAAATACTGTGACGACATTTACTTGTAAATTACACTGTTTAGAGTCACTAAATAAGACATACACATTAACTACTGAAATTACGGCAGCCCTATGAATATACTCTACTCACGACATTATATAAAAAAACAATGAACTATATAACGAACATTACAAACGAATAACATACGAAAGGAACATTCAAACAATACAAATTACAAATAAAACGCATTGAAACAATAAAGTTATCCCAGGACCATTTAATTAACAAATAGAATGAGAATGAATAAGTAAATTGGTTTACTCACCTCAGAAGCTGTGTATGTATTTAAAGTTAGACGATAATTAAGCTAAAATTAATGATACTATGCAGGAAAATCGTGCAGGTAGATTTTATCCGGTCCAAACAGAGACAAAAACCTAAACTCAGGTGGATATATACAGGTATCGAGGGGTACCAAAGAGGGAAAATTGAAACAGAGGTCCGGTACAGGATAACTAAAAATATATACAAATAAAAACAGCATCGTAAATGTAACAATGAGGAACATTCTTGAAATGCTAGACTTACGCGCACGTATATTTAAATTAACTTAAGTATTTTTACACATTGTTTTATCGATTTAGTAATGAAATCTAGTAAACAATATTTGCAACAAAATTCATGAAATGTGCATCAGTACAGACTTGGTTTGTTATGTTAAGGTGACTATCTCTACTAAGTCATAAAAGTACTGACATTCCCATTTTTTACTGATAAACTTAGAGTGTACTGATAAACTTAGAGAAGTACTGACACTTTTACTGACAGTACTGAAAAACTTAAAGAAGTACTGACAAGTACTGATAAGTACTAACACCATTGTTCTTACTCCCGCTAGAGCTTAAAAGGTGTGAAATTGTATTAAATGATGTATTTTTACTTATAATAAAGAATTAAACGATTATTAAACTTATTAATAACATTTTCCTTGTTTAGATGTCAATTTGATATATAATTCATAAATGAAGGAGAAATTGAGCCTTGTTTTTTTTAAAAAAAGAAATTGGCGGATTTTATAATATTTATGTTGTGAGTATGAGTTTTGATAATTATTTAGAATCGAAAAGTCAGTAAAAAAATTGACACTCTAAACATCAATAAACTATATCACCCATAACAACACCTAGTTTTTAGCATTCAATCGACCCGTATTACCCATGCGCGCGGATTTAGAGGGAGTTGGGGGATCTGGACACACCCCCTTGGACCCTCCATGGAAAAATCTAATTTCTTTAATTTGCATAAATATGGATCAGATCCCCCCCCCCTTCCCCCGGGAAAATATAAACAACATTCCTACTCTTTTGAAATGATTTTGGGGTCCGCGCATTTTACATAGTAAATTAATGCGCTGTGTTTCCGTATACTTATGATCGCGGTATTAAGCTTGGAGCGCTTGGGGCAGAGGCCGAACGTGTTAGGTTTATCAGTAAAACTTCGTTATTTTGTCTTTGTGAAATAATATAAATCTGGAAATGAACCCTATCCATCTGCATTGAAGCTTGAGTAGACTAGATTTTATCTAAACATGCACACGTACGTGTAAAACAACGAGACGAAAAATGCGATAAATTACTTTCTCCTGACACTACTGGTTCTGAAAACCCCTGTCCGTATGAAAATCCCGTCTTTCCTTGTCATCCACTTTGCTTTTCCTTCATCCCCTGTGCACCCACTGTCAGCCCCTTTACGCATTACCTTACACCTGCGATCCCTTGTCATATATATTTTAAATTAGCAGTTTGTGATACATAACGAAATGGAAAGCCCGAAAAGTATTGAATTGTTTAGACGGTGCATGTTTTCATTTGTATTTCATAAAGGCCAATATTATTAAAAACGTTACTAATTCTGAATCAACATTGACACAAATCTTGTTAGACATGTATACCGATAAACCGCTTATATATCTTATTACATGTATTTAAACAAATGACCGTGTTTTGTGATTTGTAAAATCAAAAATAAGTAGAGGACGAGTGCGGGAAATCTACAATGTTCTGTGCGATGTAACCTGCCTGAGTTAAACCGCATAAAAACACAACATGATTAGCACGTCCAGATAATCACACACCGATCGAAATTATCACCTATATTTTGACTGTTTTGCCTGGTGTAATAATGCAGAGAATAACATAGTCTCAATGAAATGTCTATTGATTCTATTTATCAGGAAGTAGATTAGTTAATATCTAAATCATGTAAATCGCAATTGATGCTATTTGCTGTCAGCCATTGTTTTTTTCCTGATAAATAATGAGAGAGAGAGAGAGAGAGAGAGAGAGAGAGAGAGAGAGTTGATTTTTTCAGAAGGGGGGGGGGTTTGTCCGTCCTTTGACACTTTTGACTTTTATCAGTGTGCATTGTCCAATTTAGTACAATTCATATGCATTATTGTATAGAATTGTCCTCATAAATATAAAGCAATGATACAATTCATCATTGGTTTAAGGCAAGTATACAAATGCCGGTAATGGGTAACGTAAATACACACATGTATGATTTTAAAACAATGTTTCAGGTTTAAGATTAGAAAAAATATCAAACATTTATTTAAATTTGATTTGAAAAATGAAAAATATAAGAGAGCAATTTAGTTTGAAGTCATATCACTGCGTCAACTAATGTTCCGAATTTAAAACTCTTCCTTTTCATGTACGAAAATCTTAAAACTGATAAATCAAAATTTTCGATTTCTGTTTTCTTTACTTGACAGACTGGGAAAAAAGTATTAAGGGGTGTTAAAACAACATATTGCATTATCATTTAGCATTACCGAGTATTCAGATCTTAAGACGTGTGTGTATATATACAAGTACACGTGTGTCTGTCACCTCATTGTTCCCAACCTCGCTACCGTGCACTGCAAATTGTCAAGAAGGGCTGTGTACAGTAGCTATTATATAATCACTTACTGACCATTTAGATCTTAGGAAGTGTGTATATATATACATGTACATATGTGTCTATCATCTCTTATCCCCTACCTCGCTACCGTGCACTGCAAATTGTCAAGAAGGGCTGTGTACTGACCGAGTGAAAAAAAAATATCAACATCCTCTCCTTTGAAAATAACTTCAACCAACCAGTTGTTAAACATGTGTTTTCAAGTTCTTTGATCAATTGATCTGGTGTAAAATAAAACATTGATGGATTAAAGATTAATTTGACCGCTCCAAGTTAATCTAAATAATTATAAGTTATGAAAATTAATTAGGACTGCATGTTAACTTATTGAGAAATCAATTTCCGGGTAAACTATTAATAACTTTTAATTTCAAAATCAATGCAAACTCTCTCTCTCTCTCTCTCTCTCTCTCTCTCTCTCTCTCTCTCTCTCTCTCTCTCTCTTTGTATCTTTATAACCTCCTATATGTACATGTACACTAGTACTACATTTAAATGTATGGTGTATATAAAGTTAACACGACTTTACCATGTCACCATGCAGCATGTAATAGTTGATTTTTTTTTTAGCGCGGTAGGTTTAACTACCGATTAGCCTTAAGTTACGTTGTATCCCGCATCGATTTTTGTAAAGAAATGATTTTTTTTCCTAGACTGGTTGAGGTAAGTGTTCCTTCTTCACTCACTGATTTACGTGAAAGAGCATCTGCATTTGAATTGTGTTTTCCTCTGCGATATTTGATTTCAAAGTTGAAGAGAGCCAACTGTGACACCCAGCGTTGCTCATATGCACTAAGTTTGGAAGACTGTAGATACACAAGCGGATTATTATCAGGGTTAAGGTTAGGGTTAGGGTTAGGGTTACTTTCTCTTGTAATATCCCGATGTAATAGCTCTCTAATATGTTGTTTAACTTCCTCAAATTGCGTCGGGGGAATGCGTCGATGCGGTAGATTGACCGGTACTCCGTCTGTCAGCGTTATCTGTCGCTTCAACTTTGTCCAAATTTACAGGAATACGGAACTCTGAATCACAGGAACGTTCAGTAGTAGATTAGGTCACACAACACTGCACATATATTTCCTGTACTGTGCCACAATTGGAAAATTGGACAGGGTCACGAATTTCATTGATAACGTCTTCTCCTTTAGATAATATAGCAATGCATGTTCCAGATGAAATCCAGACGTCAAAATCAGTTATGTTCGCTAGCCGCAAATAAAAATGGCCCTTGATCACTTGAACAAATGTCCGAACTACAACAATGCTGTCATTCAAGTGCTCGCTATGAGACAATGGTTCTGCTACTGTTAAGTAATTTCCAGGTATCGGCGGCCCAGTAGCGTTGATCACGATCACAGATCTAGCGAGGACTCTAACGGGATGTCGCGCAGACACTTTAGCAAAACCATACAGTTCTGTTCTCTTGATCACACACTCGGAATGCTGACTTAATATTCGAATTACAGGATATTTCAGACACTTTCTCGTGATAATAATTTACATGTTTTTGAACAAAAATGTCTCTGCACTGTCCAATAATGTTCATTTCAAAAATTCCCTGGATATTGTGTTTACGTTTTCGAGTCATTCCATCTTTTGGATCATTAATTATTAGGATAACGCGATCTTTTATAACGTTTCCCATACATTCAACATCAGCTTCTATGTATCCTATATGAGGGCTTGAAATTCCATTTTCTGCTCTTAAATTTAATTTCACATCATTCTTTATATTATCACAGAGTGCTTCGATGTTGTTTCTATAAACACTTTCCGTTATTGTAGTCACCATAGACCCAGTGTCTAATAAACAGTTAATTTCTACTCCGAACAATTTAATTTTAACTGCAGGGCTCTGACCAAGAATATGATTAAAACAAGTAGAGCCCTCTTTATTTCCTACTGATGTCGGACTCTGCTTATCAGCAGGGTCTATTTTCCTGATTGTTGGTAATTGTTTAACTGTGGATTTGGTAATCGGTATTGTTATTTGGGTTTGGAAAAAGTCTGCCGTTCAAGTAACTTTGAAAGATTGTCGATGTTTTGTTCCTGCGGTTGTAGGACTTCTAAGTATTTGTCAATGCCGTGAGTAGTGTGATGATTCCGCTGCCTGTTTTTTGTAGTATGTCTGTCTGTTGAGGACTTTGAGCGGTTCTTTCTTCATCCTCTGAAAAAAATATTGCTTCGTCCCGGAAGTCCAGAGAATGTATATCCGGCTATTGACGAATAAGCCGTTTTAATTCTCTATGTAATGTGATATCATTCACATTTTGCGCAAATTGTTCACACAGGGTCAAATCGGGGTTCGGAATAATATCTGTTTTTCGTTGTAATTTTCTTGATGAGGTTCATCAAAGCGTAACTGTATTCACGTAAAGATTCCCTCTCCATCTGCTTTCCCTCAAAGAAATTTCTCTGTAGGACTGCTCTTCCTTCTTTGTCTCCAAACGTTTCACTTAAAATACGCAACACTTTTGCTGGATTGCTTTTTTCTTCATATGGCCGATATTTAATTTCTTCTTTTGCCAATCCCGTCAGATTTGAATATACGAAGTCGGTACTTTCTTCTCTATTCATACAGTGACTTTTGATAACATGTTCAACTTCTTCTATCCTGTCGTCGACATCAATATTGTCCTTATCTTCATTTCCGCTGAATTTCTGCACGTTATTGACTGGTTTTAAATAAGTAGTTTTGGATTTGTGTTCTTCGTTGTCCTCTTCTATTCGTCTATCGAATTCTTTTAGTAGATTTTTTATTTGTTGTCGTAATTTCTTTGTCGTCATGGTTCGGCGTTTAAAGGTATTTCTATCAAAGGGGTAACGGTACCTTCCGGACTTTTCACAGGTGAGTTGTTTTCAGCGATGACTGCTTACTTGATTTTGTAGACATTCTTCCTCACACAAGAATCACCATTGACTGTAGATACCGACGACGCCATTTGTGACCGAGTAAATAATAAAGGCAAGGTTCTTTGTTCAAGATGTTTAATATGTACAAAAAGGTGATTCTGTAAATAAATATAAACACATGTAAATATATATACAATTTATATACAGTAATTCATTACGGTTTTAATGAACCTTAATGAATTTTATAATAAGCTTAGTTTACTTTATGTAGGCACTAAGAAAAGTTATGTTATATTAATTAATACAATACATACCTTATGCGAGGTGCTGGTGTACAAAATCGCCGGACCCACAGTGAAACAAAATTAAAAGTTACCCGGTTTTATAATAATAGAAATGTTCTGATTCGATAATACGAACCAATGGGAACAACGGCCAATGGAAGAGTAAAGAAAGTGTTCACCAACTCAATCCACCTGCGCACAAGAACTAGCGTACCTTAATTCATAAGTAGATAGTGTAAATTTGAAACTATATGCATTTGAAAGTAACAAAATTTGTTGTATAATAAATAATTGATTAATTCTAAATCTGCCCACATAGGCAAACAATGCTTGTCATTGAATAAAGTGTACTCTAGATTCCTAATTAAACTCCAGGAATTAATATTCGCCTAAAATCTTGAAAAACATATCTCGCGGATATCAAAATATCGCTTTTATTTTTCGGACAGATGTACACTAAATGAAACTATGATAGAAATTTGGCGTTCACGATTTGATATACAGTAACCCAGGGAACTTAGGTTAGATGCTTGGTGTAGTAAATATGAAGAAGATTGAGACACCAAGTACCTCTCTCTTAACAGGAACCGGGTATAGAAACAGGTGCAGAAAGCCCACCTCGTACATTATCCCCATAGATTATATTAAGTGATTAAAACAATATCCGATTAGAGAAAAATTATTTCAACAATCTTTATTAACTCGGGTAGATTTAGAGAATAATTGATCAAAGATATTATCCCTGAGAACCAAGGACAAAACACATTACAATACAGTAGTTGAAAACCGCTTATCGTTTAAGATATCAATGCGACAAGCGTTTGTTACATAGCAATTTACTTTCTGTTCGTATTGTTCATGTGATTTCTTCTGAGCTTCGTCTAGGAAACACAACTCAAGAGTAGAAATATGCTATATATACCCGTTATGGGGTCACGTGACTATCACGGTGGGATAACGAAATCGCTTTTCAAGCATTGATATTGTAAAGGCTTACATATATTATTGTATTATTCAATAAACTGTTACCACTACAAACTTTATTGGCTTTGAGACAATTGATTAAAAGGTGAATATGAAACATACATTATGAATTCCTTTACTAATTTATCAAAGAATTATACATGATAAGGGCTTAAAATGGCACCCTAAAATGAAGGTAATATTATCATTGTACAAGTTTTCTTCGAAAATGTGTACATGTGCAATTTTTTTATCATATATTTATTTATCCACGCCTAATACCTGATCAAAATATTTTGATTGTTTAAAGCTGCGCTATATATGTCCCATTTGAAAAAAGATAACAAAAATACACGTTACTGATTCTGATTGAATTCTATATGTAGCATCATTTCCGACGTCATAATTTGCCAGCGAGTGAAATAAATTGAGAGAAATAGATGGAAGATATATTTAATGCCAACTCTTTTACGAAATATGACATGTAGTGATAACGAACAGTGTTCAAATTCAAAAGTCCAAAGGAAAATTACAAAGCAGGAGCAGAGTAAACACGGACCTCTTAAAAAAATAGAGGTAGGATCAGGTGCCATGGAGGAGTGAGCCTCCTCTGCTGACCGGTCACACCCGCCGTGTGCTCTTTTTTGTAATCGGGAAAAAAAAACAAAAAAGGGGAAATGTCCGTAGACAATTAGGTGATTAATTATTGTCTAACAATTAGTATGAAAAACTATAACAAGATAACAAAAATACACGTTACTGATTCTGATTAAATTCTATATCTAGCGTCATTTCTGAAGTCATATTTTTCCAGCGAGTCAAATATAATGATAGAAATAGATGGAAAATGTATTTAATGCCAACTCTTTAACGAAACATGACATGTGGTGATAACGAACAGTGTTCAAATTCAAAAGTCCAAAGGAAAACTAGAATGCTGTCATTAGACAGTAATACCCGCACCAAGTGTTTGCCTCTAAATAACACTCTCTTGTACCAGTTTTATTCAAAACGAAGGCCACATGCAATTTCCGGTACTTTTTAAAAATTATAATTTTCATAAATGATGAGTTCACAACCAATAATACACATTTTGTTTTTATGTACTATTTGGGGTTGAACTGTTTGCATCTGTTTGTGATCTTCATATTATTTCCATTAAAAACCCGTTTTTAAATATGACACAAACATTCTTAGGATTTTATATTTGTATTTGCAGTGCCATCATGCAGAAAAATATGATAAAAAAAGAAAATCACTACCTACCTAACCTAATTTTTTTCCTCAGCGTTGCCCAAAACACATTATGTTTTTTCTTAGGCCTAAACCATTGCACTATTCTGTTAGCTAACATTATTTTGGGAAAAAATATTATATTTTATACACTTTATTGTTTCGTTCAACAAGGAGTACATAACAATATGTAGGTGTCCCATACCACCTTAAAGCTGAAAATTGTGCTTTACGTGGTTAATTACCTAATAAAATTGTGCAAGGGGTTTTAAAGAATAAAGTTATGAAAATAAAAGCAATATGTTACAATTAAATGATCTTTGTCTGAAGTTACGTACACAACACAGGTCTACCGGTTGCATTAGCAGGTACTAGTTTTACCCAGTTCTTTGGTTAGATGGGTTCCAACCATGGGTTGTGGTGATCAGCTAAAGGAATTCATATTGTGTTCTAATTGGATTATCATTACGATGTTGACCAATATAGGTAAGTATAATACATGTAGTACTATAGCGGAATATTATGAGACACCAGAATACAAAACAGTTAAGTTTAACTTTCACTTTCTAAAATGTGATCTCCCTTTGCCAGCATACTGTATCATCATCTTTATTTAAATAAGTTAATCTACAGTTTCTGTCATTTTAATTGCAAAAGTTATTTTTTTCATTTGTCAGGCTTACACTATTGAGTTGACTCCATATTGTCCCTGTAACATTTTGTATTAAATTTGGGTTTTAGATATCATGTTTATATGAGTTATAATAGGGAGGAAGGGGAAGGGGTCTTAACCGTTCCCCATCCCCAGGATGTGTGGATTAGATATACATTTCTAGTGAGAATGACGGCATGATGCAGCTTTCTTTTTTCATTAAACCCCCTACCCCATCATCATACACAATTAATAGAAAAGAGTTCATGACTGTAATTTTCTTTTATTTTGCTTATTCTTTTTTGTCAAGATATATGTGGTATATCAAGATTTATGACTCTATGAAAAGTTGCGCATTTCAATCCCGATTGCTAACATACATGTTTAATTATATATATTAAAAAAACATGTGATATTATACTAGGGATCATGCAATCAATTGCAGAATTGCCAATCGGTTATTTATAACTCATTTTGACTGATTAATTTGTTAATCATTTTGAAAATATAGATATTTCCAAATACATGTATAACATATTATCAATATTTTTTGAAGATTGATTTTGTAACTATTAACAACTTATTTAGGGCCCTACTCTGCAGATGCCCTATAGTGATCATTCTGTCCAATTCTGCAGATCATGTCAAGATACATTTAAGACAAATTGGCCCCTGCCCCTTGGGTCATTCCCCCCCCCCCCCAAGGACTTGTTTTTAAACCACCACCACCACCCCTAACCCTAACCCTAACCCTCTGTAATAGGAAATGATAATACATTTTAATAACTGTTCAGATCCCCACCGCTCATTCTTCTTTCTTCCTTCTTTTGTCATTGCACATCAATTGGTACATGTATATAGGTCATGCCCCCTTTGAGACGCCCAGTGACTTTCCAGAGTTGGAACTAATTATGTAATCTTTCTTATTCATATGTAGTGTAATTCCTAGTCCAATGTTGACCCTACTTTGTTTTTTACAGCAAGGTTTTTGTTGACTGACTTTACAATTTCTACAATTACATATAACATTTTGTTTATCTTTAAGATTAAAAGGAAATTTCCAAAATCTCCAGGTACATCTGACATCATACAGAAAAATACCAATCAATAAATGATTTTGCTACTATAAAAATGTGAGAAGAGACTCTGAATCTCCCAATCCACCTGCCCCCGAAAACATGAATAGTCGAATATTTTTAAAATATCCTTGAAATCATCAAAATCTCCACTCCTAAACCATATATATTTTTGTTTCTTGAACCATGACCATGTCAAGGCAAATCTTTTCGTGGTATAAGTAGGTCATGGCCTCTGGGGGTCACCCTAACCCCACCCCACCCTCCCAAAATTAGAAATGATCAAATAACTTGAAAAAAATGCTTGTGATCCCCACCCCTAAAGCATTTATATTTTTCCTCCTTATGCACCTTATGATACGATATTTCAATCACAAGAGATAAGAGGAGGTCCAGGAATTAGGTTTTTTTATTGGATGGAACATCATTTTGCAGATAGTATTGTCCGTCAGAATCAAATCTATATTTCTAAAACCTTTTTGCATATCTATGGCTCAGCCCCTGTAATATCCCTATAGATGATGTGCTACTCATTAAATCATGAGAGGAGTTCTGGGAAGTAGGTTTTTTCAGGAGTGATAAACGTCAATTTTCAGCTACTATTTGACTCCCTGGATGAAATCTAAATTTTTAAAACATCATTGCACAACTAAAGGACAGCCCCTATCATACCCCAAGATATAATGTGGCTATTCATATAATCATGAGAGGAGTTCTGGGAAGTAGGTTTTTTTAGGAGTGATAAATGTCAATTTTTAGCTACTATCTGACTCCCTGGATGAAATTTTAAATTTTTAAAACCTTATTGCACACCTATAGGACAGCCCATATCATATCTTAAGAGATGACATAGCTACTGCATAAATTGAAAGAAGAGTTCTGGGAACTATATTTTTTTGCAAAAAAAAACGTTATTTTTTGATGACCACAGACCCCCGTGATAAAAACAAAAATTCTGAAACATGATTACACATCAACATGACAACCCAAATCATATTGTAGATCATTTGGCTAGTGCCAAAAAAATGACATCTTTTGAAACCAGACTTTTTGTAAAAAAAAAAAAAAAAACCCGTCATTTTTCAGCCATATAATGACCCCCAAGACAAAATATCTAAAAAAATCTATAAGGCACCCCAAAACATATTCCAAGAGATGATTTGTCTGCTATTAAAAATGTAAAAGGAGTTCGAGGAAGGTTTTTTGTGAAAAAACGTCATTTTGTACCAATTATTTGACCCCCAGGACTACAAGAGAATTTTTATAAAAAGATTTCAAATATTCTTTGGTAGTCCTGGGGGGTCAAATAATAGGTAAAAAATGACGTTTTTTTTCACAAAAAACCTTCTTCCTCGAACTCCTTTTACATTTTCAACAGTAGACAAATCATCTCTTGGAGTATATTTTGGGGTGTCCTATAGATGGGCAATAAGGTTTCGGAAATTTCTATTATGACCTATTATGTCTATGACCTGGGGGTCATTAAATGGCTGAAAATGACGTTTTTTTTGTTGTTGTTGTTTTTTTTTTTTACAAAAAGTCTGGTTTCAAAAAAAGTCAATTTTTTGGCCGTAGCCTAATTATCTACTAGAATATGATTCGGGGTGTCATGTTGATGTGTAATTTTCAGAATTTTTGTTTTGATCACGGGGTTCTGTGGGTATCAAAAAATGACGTTTTTTGCAAAAAAAAATATGGTTGCCAGAACTCCTCTTACAATATATGCAGTAGCTATGTCATCTCTTGAGATATGATAGGGGCTGTCCTATAGATGTGCAAAAGGTTTTAAAAATTTAATTTCATCCAGGGAGTCAAATAGTAGCTGAAAATTAAAGTTTATCACTCCTAAAAAAAAACCTACTTCCCAGAACTCCTCTCATGATTTAATAAGTAGCCACATCATATCTTGGGGTATGATAGGGGCTGTCCTTTAGTTGTGCAATAAGGTTTTAAAAATTTAAATTTCATCCAGGGGGTCAAATAGTAGCAGAAAATTGACGTTTATCACTCCTGAAAAAAACCTACTTCCCAGAACTCCTCTCATGATTTAATGAATAGCAACATCATCTCTAGGGATATAACAGGGGCTGAACTATAGATATGCAATAAGGTTTTAGAAATATAAATTTGATTCTGACGGACAATACTATCTGCAAAATGATGTTCCGTCCAATAAAAAACCTAATTCCTGGACCTCCTCTTATCTCTTGTGATTGAAATAACGTACCGTGAGATGCATAAGGAGGAAGAATATATATGCTTCAGGGGTGGGAATCACAAGCATTTTTTTTTAATTTATTTGATCATTTCTGATTTTGGGAGGGTGGGTTGCGGTTAGGGTGACCCCCAGAGGCCATGACCTATTAATACCACAAAAAGATTTGCCTTGACATGGTCATGGTTCAAGAAACAAAAATATATATGGTTAAGGAGTGGGGATGTTGATGATTTCAATGATATTTTAAAAATATTCGACAATTCATGTTTTCGGGGGCAGGTGGATTGGGAGATTCAGAGTCTCTTCTCACATTTTTACAGTAGCAAAATCATTTCTTTAACCCTAACCCTACATAAAGAGATTTTGGAAATTTCTTTTTAATCTTAAAGATAAACAAAATGTTATATATAATTGTGGAAATTATAAAGTCAGTCAACAAAAACCTTGCTGTAAAAAACAAAGCAGGGTCATCATTGGGCTAGGGATAGGAATTACACTACATATGAATAAGACAGGTTACTTGATTAGTTCTAACTCTGGAAAGTCACTGGGAGTCTCAAAGGGGGCATAACCTATACACATGTACCAATTGATGTGCAATGATACAACGAGCAAGAATGAATATGGGTTAGGGGTGGGGATCTGAACAGTTATTAAAATGTATTATCATTCCCTATTTCAGAGAAGGGGGTGGTGGTGGTGGTTTAAAAGCAACTATTGGGGGGAGGGGGAATGACCCAAGGGGCAGGGGCCAATTTGTCTTAAATGTATCTTGACATGATCAGCGGAATTGGACAGAATGATTACTATAGGGCATCTGCAGAGTGGGGCCCTAAATAAGTTGTTAATAGTTACAAAATCAATCTTCAAAAAATATTGATAATATGTTATACATGTATTTAAAAATGTCTGTATTTTCAAAATGATTAACAAATTAATCAGTCAAAATGAGTTATAAATAATCAATTGACAATTCTGCAATTGAATGCCATCCCTAGTATAATATCACAAGTATTTTTTTTATATATAATTATACATGTATATCTGTTAACAATCAGGATTGAAATGCGCAAATTTTCATGAGTCCTAAATCTTGACATACCACATATGTCTTGACAAAAAAGAATAAGCAAAATAAAAGAAAATTAGAGTCATTAACTCTTTTTATATTACTGGTGTATGATGATGGGGTAGGGGTTTAATGGGGGAAAACACCTGCAGCATTCCTTCATTCTCACTAAATGTATATCTAATCCACACATCCTGGGGATGGGGAACGGTTAAGGCCCCTTCCCCTTCCTCCCTATTATAACTCATATAAACATGATATGTACCGGTAATACCCAAATTTAATACAAAATGTTACAGTATGATACAGTATGCTATCAAAGGGAGATCACATTTTTGTCATTTTAGAAAGTGAGAGTAAAACTTAACTGTTTTGTATACCGGTGTCTCATAATATTGCGCTACTACATGTATTATACTTACCTATATTGGTCAACATCATAATGATAATTCAATTAGAACACAATAAGAATTCCTTTAGCTGATCACCACAAAACAAACGTTTATTCATGATAATTAATCCTATTCTGCATATCAAAAACACATATGCATATGCACCACGTGAAACCCATCTAACCAAAGAGCTGGGTAAAACTAGTAACTGCTAATGCAACATGTAGACCTGTGTTGCGTACGTAACTTCGGACAAAGACCATTTGCTTGTAACATATTGCATGTATTTTCACAACTTTATTCTTTAAAACCTCTTGCACAATTTTATTAGGTAATTAATCATGTAAAGCACAATTTTCAGCTTTAAGGTGGTATAGGACACCTACAAATTGTGATGTACTCCTTATTGAACGAAACAAATAAAGTATGAAATATAATATTTTTCCCAAAATAATATTACCTAACAGCATAGTGCTATAGGTTAGAGCGTTAACAATGTGTCCGTAAGTAGAGAGTTTGAATCCTGCTGGGGCTTATCTTATTTTTAACTTAAGTTTCCAAAAATTTTAAAACTTATTTTTTGGCCCAAATATTCATTTGTAAAAATTTTTAATTCTAAAACGGTGAAAGTAATTTATTAAATTATAATATAACTACATATAATATAAAATAACGCACATAAATATCGACATGTTTCTGATGCCACTTCTTAAAATTGTTAAAACAATCGTGCAGTGAAAATCATTGCATAATATGACATTTATTTTGCACTGTTTACACTATTCTTTATCGCAATGACATGTACAAGCTTTCATTGTTTTAAAAATATTAAGAATTAATAAAATGTTAATAATTATTTTTGCAGGGGGGGGTTGTAGCACACAAAAGCATAAAAGCATAAATAAAGCAGGCAACCGCCGAGGGGGGGGGGGGCATGATTAAATTATGTTTGTAATAATTATATAGACCATTCTTTCTATGACATGAAATGTTTATATTTCTAATTAATTTAAAATTCACATGCAAACAGTTCAAACCCAAATTGTACATAAAAGTAATTTGTGTATTATGGGGTGTGACCTCATCATTTATAAAAATTTTAATTTTTAAAAAGTACCGGAATTGCATGTGGCCTTCTTTGTGACTAAAACTGGTACTAGAGAGTGTTATTTAGAGGCAAACACTTGGTGCAGGTATAACTGTCTAATGACAGCATTTAGTTTTATATTGGCTTTTGGACATCATTGATAGATTGATCCCGTAAATTTACTTACCTTTAATTACTTTGTCATCGGTCACTTACAAAATTATTTTGTAAAAAACAATTTGGATTGCGTGCACAAATACTCCAAAGATGATATAAAAAGATGCTTGCGTTTCTGATTGACAACGTCTATGAAGTTTTTGGAAATCAGGTCTCCAACAATCTGTTCGAATTTCCATTGGTACCAATCGCACCCCATTGTTAGCCGACCTATTTCTATATTCATATGAATCCTAATTTATTCAAAGACCTTTACACGAAAGAAAAGAAATCACTCGCTGTGGCCGTCAACTCAACATTTAGGTAAATCAATGACGTATTTTCAATTAACAATTGTTAATTTCATTCTTACGTTGACTCGATATATCCCAGTGAACTTCAAATAAAAGATATATCATCCTAATAAAACACCCTAGTGATCAAACGTAATTTTGACGGCAAAGACTATTTTGTGCCAATATGAGTATTAACATTCTCGTGTGAAATCAATGATTTTGTTTTTTGGTTGTGTGGTCCGATTGAATAGCAATATGTTTAATGTACCCATTTATATTACCAGGCAATGCAGGTTTGATAAAGAAAATGATAAGCTTTTAACAAAAAGTATAAAAAAATTCGTTTGTAAAAAAATAAATATTTTAATGAGCTGTTTTCCAAACAATTGAATCGAACATTTTAAGTATTAAAGAATACAATTCTTTCACCGATGAAAAACAATAAAATTGTTTCTATGATTCCTTCAAAATTGTTCAACCGGGTTAAACTTTCAAAAAGTTGTTTACAGCTCTGTCACTTGAGGTATTGTTTGTCCTTAGTAGACTTATGTAATTGAATTTTTAAATTTTGAAGTACCAAAGCACCTGTTAAAGAGGAGCAAATTTTGTAGGACTTCTGAACTGACAACGTAAAATATCTTTATTTCTAAGCTTTTGGTTTCCATATCTATATCTTAGTCGACATTGTGTTAAGATCGTATGATAATGGACGTCTACTTGCATTGTTTATCTTAATGCAATCTTCCCCTTACAGTTGATAACGTGCCTTGTGAAGATAAGAATATGTCCATTGTCCTTTATCCAGTAAGTTTGTTTTCTTTTAGAGTATCATCAATGACTTTCTAGTATTATTGAACTAAATAAATTTATAACGTTTCTGTTTTAAATTAATGAAAGTCGTTACGCTCAATATATCAATATTCAAAAATGGCTGTTGCATTTAATCAAATAAGGCCGATTAATGGCATCCAATATTTGAAAAGGTGCTATATAAGAATAGGAAAAATAATGTGTGTAATTAGGTGTAAAATACATGTATTAAATAAAAGATACCACAAAGTCTGCGCCATCTGTTTCATATTTTACTGGAAATGGATGGTAACATAACAACATAACTTTATGATAAACGTGATGACGTCAATTTTTTTTATAGACAACTTTCCTTACTTATGTAGCAATATACCTTCATCACCTGCATATGGTGTTTTTGTCTCTCAGTTGATTCGATACGCAAGGGCATGTTCTTCGTATGAACAGTTTTTAAGGCCAGGCAAGCTACTGACAAACAAGTTGATAAAACAGGACTATCAACAGTCTCATTTAAAGTCATCTTTTCCTAAGTTTTATGATCGATACAACGACCTTGTCAGCAAATACAATCTCCCACTGGGTCGCATGCTGACTGACGTTTTTCATACTAATTGTTAGACCATAATTAATCACCTAATTGTCTACGGACATTTCCGGGGTTTTTTTCCTATTATGACAAAGAGCACACGGCGGGTGTGACTGATCACCAGAGGATACTCACTCCTCCTAGGCACCTGATCCTACCTGTATCTTTTTAGAGGTCCGTGTTGCCCTGCTTTGAATTTGTATTTCGTTTTATGGATTTTTGAGATGGTTGGCAGTTTGTTATTGTCATTTTTCATGTACTTATATTTCATATAAAATCAGATGAATATCTTAATTATTTGTTGCTCGTCGTTTTGATTATATGAAACAGAAAATAACAATAAGGGACAATGTACTTTTACAAGGTGTACTTGTTATCGTTATGTTATAAAACAGATACAGTTGATCGATTGAGCGACGATGAGATTGTCAGTTAAATAGTCTCGATTTTTAAATTTTAAAATGTGAAGTTGTTGCTGACCTTTTGTATGCAGTGCAAATTGTATCGTCATAAGAAGAAATAAATCAAATTATAATGAAACAAAATGATAAAGTATTACTAATTATTTAAAAATTTCAGTGGTTTTTTTTGTGATAACACAACGAAATGATTTTAAATTGTATAGCTAGTTTAATACATTTTATCAACGCTTTTTATCATATTTAATCGTGCAATTGCGGAGAAATACATAAATATGAAAAAAACAATCATTCTTATGTCTTGGATTTGATCACCTTATAATATTCAGAAAACGATTCCTTATTTTTTCAAACTATTCTACAATATCTTATATTTGCAAATTAAATACTGATAATATAAACAAACTTGACAAGAATTGTCATAATAATTCCTCCGGAACAATAAATAATATTCCGTTGTTCTTTAACGTATCTTTCAATAATATCATTCGTTTGTTTTCGTTTTGCAGGATCTACAATGATCAGGTTCTTCCTCATTATCGGTTTTCTTTCACACACATGCGTGAGTAGAGAAGTAAATCCTGGAAACTGTGAAAACACAATTTTAGAAAATTTAGCGGGCGTCATCAATACCTCGTCATCTGATTTAGCAAAAGAGGTCCTAACGACATTCCTCCTTCGTGTCAATGGTGAGAGCAGATTCAATGCAACAAAGGAGAGGAAATGCAAGGACCATAGTCAAACTTATCAACAGGTTTATTATGATCAAAATTGTTTAAAGATTTAATAGTGTTTCCAATCAGAGAGTTGTAAAATATATCATTTTAATACTGTGATATTCACTTTCACGTCTTTTCTAGTTTTTAGATAAAACTAGTTGGCATCTTTCTAGACACACGGTTTGTGGCAATTCGTACTTTAAGATAAGTGTGGCAACACTTATGACCTTTCTGCACTTAGATAGATATGTTTGTTCAGACTACAATGCACCGTACCAAGCTTATGTAGACCAAATAAACCGTATAAACATTTTACAAATGGTCAGTCGTCATATTCATCACGATAGAAATAGGACTATTGCACCAAAAAGACAGGTAATTCTTGGTTCATTATTTTAAATTATACATATAAAATCGTGCACTCTTTTAATGAGTGTGAATGATCTTTTGTGTCTGATTACTTTATATAGTGCCTAAATGAAAACAAGCTGCAGAAAATGGTGGACATCATTCTTACCAATCAACAACATATCCAACACCAACACTCAAAGCGAGGTTTCAGACATATCGCACGAACGCAACTTAATATTTCTTTCGATAATTCATCAACACAACCATACAGTTCAGAGAACCTACAGCTTAACACGTCTTTGAGCACGCCAACGTTTACAACTTCATCCACCATTGGTTATGAGTTAAACATAACAAAGGATTCATCGAATTTCACTTCAATGAAATCTAATTACAAGGGCACAGAAACACATTGCTTCTTGGGAGTAAACACAGGACACCCTGTTTGTATTGGCATGAACTCTACATTTCAGTTTACGTCATTCTTTTGTATGGAAGGTCGCAAGTCAAGTGTCTTCAAGTGTACAAAATACAGAAGTACCACTCAAAATAAACAATCAAAAAGCAATACCTTTACTCTAGTATTGATGTCTTCATTTAGTAATGAAACTCTCCAGAGATTGTATAGGTTTGCTGAACAAATTGACTTTGTTCCTCCTTTTGATCGTCTTTCTTGGACCATTAAATACTTATCCTTTAAACCTTTAAAGGTATATTTGGATCAACTTTCTTCTCATTTTGATGAACAGGATCTTGTAGAGATCAGTTCATCTCAAACATCAACATTAAATCCACTTCATATGACGACTACAAAGAAACCTAATCACATCACCACGGAAATAGAAACCGGGACTCCTCGGACACATGGAAGTGCAAGAAAATATCAGCATGCTGTTCATCATCACGTGACTGAACCAGAAGCTCGTGCTGCTCTGATAGTTTATGCAGTGATCAAAGGTAGGTAAAAGACTTCACTGTTTTTACTTAACAAAATGCATCTTTCTTCATGCTATAATTTTGTGTTTGTAAGACTCAATATTTTCTTCTTTAACTTAGAGTACTTGCTGCAGCCACGTGATTTACCTTGCCCCAAAGATATCCTTCAGAATTTATTCTCATATTGGGTTTCTCCAAAATCTCAATATCTCTCGATACAAGGTTTGATATTTTTTGGATACTGCATTATTAATTTTTACATTCGATAGAAAAGCCTTCAATATTCTACGTTTAAGAACCATCTGCAATTTTATATTGTTAAATTATTTTTGACAATTATCAATGTAAACTTCTAATGAAATAATATATTGATGTTAACAGATATCGAGGGGAAAATTCAAATATTTTTGCGCAACAAAACTTCACCAAAAAGCCACGAATCGCATGCTCACAAAAGGAGATCTTCCTCAGCTGAACCACGTGCTTTATCTCTAAGACACTATTCAAATTACGCACCACACTCTCTAAGTCATCCATCAGACAATGTTCAACAATTGTCGAAAAAGTATGAAAAAAGTCGCAGTCATGAACATATTCCTGATCATAACCATGAACACTTTCCAAACCCTGAGCATAATTATGAACATCATAGCGACCACCAATCTTCTCAAAATAATTTGATAATGAAACCTCATCTGACGCCACCAGAACAAAACAAGCACCAATCATCAGGTGTCCACACGTCGGATCACGGACATTCTCAGCAAGTTCATGGGCATCCCAGTCAGTGCTCTCACTTATTGTCACCAGTACTTAACGAACATCGCGAACACTACGGAGACGACAGTACTAAACACAATTGGGTATAGTTCACGTATCAGTTAAATATTTTTTGGATTTTGTTGTTAACTCAACTGGAAATAACTAGTAAACAATCCTTTGCATGCGTGGATCCTAGGGGAGGGGGTGGGGGCAAGGAATTTAAAAATTATGTTTGCCGGGAGGAGGGGGGTTCAAATGCATATTTTATATATTTGTAGCATATGAATTCAATAAATTTTAATTTCCCAGGGGGGTTCGGACCCAACCCCGACCCCAACCCTTCTCTGGATCTGCGCATGTATTGTTTGATAGTTTGTTAGTTTGAAATTAATTGTTAATGCCTAAACTAATATTCGTTATAAAAAATAAATAATACCTTATTAAAATACTTCGGTTCGTTACAGAATATAAGTGACATTCCAAACCTGTACTTTAAATCAAGGACGTCTCTCAGTATACAGGATTTACAGGATATAGCGCCCGCCCTGCTGCTGCTGCTTATTTCTGGTGAAGACAGGGTGGAGCCGCCTGAAGATCGACCTGGAGTTACATATGTACAAAGTAGGTGATGGTTTTCTATGTTCATAGCAAGACATATCTTTATTACATTAAAATGAAGGATCATTGTCCTTGAGCAAAGAATAAGTTACCAAAAATTACATTTGAAACGCTGACTAGAATTTCAGTAAAATATATACGAAAACAAACACTTTTGTGAGAAAACCTATACCAAAACAATGAGACGCATGTCTGGCTACAGCAATCAAGATATCTTGCTTGGTGCCTCAAACGCTTAAGGTTCAATATACCGGTTTGACATTGACATTGTTATACCGATATCTTGAGTCACATATTCTAATGCAGAGTTCGAGATTTTGGGAGGTGACTAAAAAAGAAAAAGTGTTCGTCGATTGAGTTCCCGAACAAACTTCTTTTGTTAATCATAACGGAAATACCTGTATTAGAGTCGTCCCACATTGCCTCGCCTACCCAAACGTTAACAACATTAAAAGGTTTCCAATATCGAATAAATTGGTATTCAACATTTTAGGTTACGGATTGGGCACACTCTGTGTAGTTTTCCTAAGCTTGGCTTCAGTTCTTGGAGCCATTTTCATTAAGATTACCGGGACAAAAAAGAAGGCCTTCCTTTTGTCCTTTTTGTTGGCTATATCAGTGGGGTGTCTGCTTGGAGACGCAATACTGCACCTTGTACCGTCGGTAAGTTGAATCCCACACAAAATTCTTTAAGATGGAATAACACATCAACGCAAAATGGCTGACCTTTGGTCGAAACGACAATTCCTTTAATTAAAGGAGTTCATAGACGGTAGCATGTAACTTACTCCATAGCCGAGTGGATAAAGTTTTAGGCTTGTGATCCGTACATCCCGAGTTCGAATCCCGCAGGGGCTTTTGTTGTTAGTTACTGAATTAAATTTTTAGATATTCATTTTTTATCCCCAAACTGCAAATTTTTCGCTTATTTAACATATGTACAGTTTAATCATTATATCTTTCATAATCAAATAATTTACTGTTAATTTGAGTGCCTTTTTCCAGGTGTGTTATTCCAACTTAATATGAACAACAACAGTCATAATGCGTGTATCTTTAACAATCAGTTCAGAAAAAGCATATTCTAATTTAAGTAAGTTGTCATTCGATTAGTATCACTGCAATTAGCTATCTCTGTATTTTGAACATTTACAGTATAATATTTCTTGCATGTCGTGTTGATAATAATATAGTACATTTGTAACACTTGCGTTCATTTCATTGTCACGTCCGAACAGATCAATTTGAATAAAATTATGTCTCCATGTATTGGACAGACTCTGGGATTCCACGAGCATGACAATCTGGGTAAGCTAGTGATTATATTGGCGACAATGTACGGCTTCTTCCTGATTCAGCTCATAGTCAGCTTGTTTCACAAAAACCATGACCATTCCACGGTATAATATTATATTTCAAAATTTTTCATTGCTTCTCAAACTCTGTTCTTATGAAGTTTTATTGCTTTATTTTTATTTTTTTTTATAGATTTTTATGAAAGACAGTAAGAAGACACCCAATTTTAATATCACTAAAAATGAATCTTTCGAAATTGAAAATAAGGTAATGAAAATTTAATAAAAATATCCTGATACATCACTTATTATGTATCGTTAGCTTCATTCATTCCCTTTTTTCATAACTTTAGGCTAGAAAAGATGAGACAGTTCTTAACAATATTTCAACAGAAGACAAACAAATGGAGAGGCAGGAATCGAATGAAAGTCAGAAAGATCTTACCATCGAAGAGTGTCCTTCGGAATCCAACGTCTCCACAGCGGATAGAGGTAACTGTGAACATAGGTATAATGTACCATCATAAGCATTCCTGAAAACATATCATAAGAACCCAACATCTTCACTAAGGACAGAGGGTTCTTTTAAATACAATCAGAATCCATCGTATCTAGAGCGGATAAAGCCTTGACAGTTATATGTTAGGTTTTTAAGCTGTCTCTGTCATTGATCATGTAATATGTTAAAAAAAATTGAGATAACAGTATTCCATCTTTTTCTGACTTAGTGTCAAAATTGCAATCCGGTAAAAAAAGCTTGGAATAAACTTCTGTTGCGGCAATGCCTGTGGTTATTTTAATAATATACAGGGTTATGTTAGAGGAATAAAATGTCTGAAACGTTCCCGTTCTCCACAGATCTAGTCCCAGTTGTGTGGATGGTCATCATTGGCGACTGTGTTCACAACTTTGCTGATGGTTTGGCCATTGGTGCCACCTTCACACAGAGTCTAACAGAGGGACTGTCCACGGCTATTGCCGTATTATGCCACGAGATACCCCACGAACTTGGTGAGTTCTATCTAAATTAACTTGCGATGCAACTTTTATTGATAATGAAATAGCAAACCCGCCACACGGCATTTTCAACCTATAAAAAACGAGGAACATCCTTGAATCGTTAGACTTGCGCTCACGTATATTTATATTAACTATAGTATTTTTACACATTGTTTGAATCATATTTGCAACAACATTCATAAAATATGCATCAGTACAGACTTGGTTTGTTATGTTCAGGTGACTTTGCCATTCTTCTGGCCGCGGGATTCTCAGTGAAGAAGGCAATAGTGGTCAATCTCCTCTCCAGTATCACCGCTTTCATTGGTCTCTACATCGGCATCTCCGTGGGCGAGGAATTTAGGATCTGGATCATAGCAGCGGGCGCCGGCATGTTTCTGTATATCTCTATGGTAACCATGGTATGTGTATTTCACTATTATCATAACAAAAATGGTTTGCCTCGTACTTGCAACCATTTTATAAAGACCGCCCATTTTTATATTGGTAAATAATGCTTGGCAAATAATATAGTGTACTGTTGATTAATATTCGCGTAAAATCGCGAGAAACACATCTCGCGGATAATGAAATATCGTTTTATTTTCGGACAGATGTAAACTAAATGAAACTATGATAAAAAAAAAAAAAATTCGGCGTTTGCGATTTGATATTCTCGCGATTGAATCGCGGAATTAAGTACTCGCGTAAAATAAGGAATCTTTAGAAGTCTTTGGGTTTAACAACCAAGTATATCAATAATTATACTACAGCATCAAATTTTGAAAATATAACAATAGTGTATGACCTGGATTTGCTCATCATGATAAGTTGTCAAATATATTTCAGCCTACAAAGTAAATTTTGAGTTGAATTCATTGTGCAAAACATCGGACCTCTGACAATCGACTATTTATTTGACTTATTTCAGATTCCTGAACTGGTTCGAATATTCAGAAACAACACTAGTAAAGAGATGTTTTTCTCCCTCAACCTGGGCTATATCCTTGGAGTTGTGGCGATGTTGCTTCTGGCCATTTACGAAGATCACTTGAAAATTGTCTAATGCCGTTGTTTTTGTTTTGTTTTTTAACAATTAATTTGTCTATTTATTCCATGTTCAACCGTTTATTAATTCGTTTAATTATAAATACGTTTCTGTTCATATTTTGGTAACTTGATTAGGCAAAGAGCCTAAGCTGGCGTAATATAAATGAATAACGATTTGATACAATCCACCCCTAATTCCAGGCGATATAATTACCACAAACCCATCTTTGATATCCTTTAGAGCAGGAACAATTTAATGTTATAGTTATAGCGGTAACTTAGGACAAACTAGTAAAAAAAAAAAAGCACATTTGCTATTCTTCAAATCCAGCCGCAAATTTACGCTTAAAAATTTATGATGAAGATATAAGGAGAAATCAAGGCATTCTCTTTGATAATCATCAGCTCATGCACAATGTTGGTATGGTGACTCTGTCCTCATCAATCTAATAATCTAAATGTCCGGGTATTCACTCGCCACCAATATAACCACTCAACAACCATGTTCACAAGACGACAAGGTGTTGATATTCTGAAGTTTGTGAACAAGATCTTCGATAATATCCAAAACATGACAAAAACAGCCCAATATCTGATGAGTATCTAAAATTTGTACCATAGCTTGGTGCGTTTTCTATTGTTAAAAGTGTGGGTTATTTGTACATACCCCACACCTTTTTTTTAAACTCCGCCCACTATCTCAGGTAAAAACAACGTCAACAAAGTTGTGTTTTTTTAAAACACGTCCATGATACTAAAACCCTAACCCTAACCCTCACAGTAAAAGATAACTCCAGATCAAAATTGCTAATAACTCAACACGGATAACTGATTCAAACTAAGTTCGTCGAATAAATCTCATTTGTAGCTTGAGACAAAACTATATCAGCAATGGCTCTGTCAGAATGACTCTGTAACAATCACAGATATCAGGTTAGCTTTACGGCCCTGTATTTTAAACCCGGCTGGGTATTACCCACAAGTCTGTTATTTAACACGTGATCGTGTGTGACGTAGTAGAATCTAGCCATTTTTCCGGGTGTGCGGTCGTGTTGCAAGAGGGGCGCACGATTTTTCTACCAGCATGTGTATGCATATACCTGCTTGACTTACTTCATAACACGGGCACGGAAAACAGACCGTGGTGAGTAATGTACAGTGTATTCGATATGTATTCTTGTTATTTTTGCATGTAAAGTAAAACTTTGTAGTTTAACGTGTTTCTAAATATAGCTTGGCTAGCATTCACAAAACTTACCTGTGTTGTTCACTCAGGTGTGACAGTGGAGAGAAAGTTCAAATACCCTATTCTTATTTCTATCGATAACTTTGAACGCCTTTTGTATTTGTATTTTTCTTCTCCTTTTAAATGTATTTTTCTACCGTAGAGATATTTTTGGTAAAGTGAATTAAATGGTTTGGGCGGAAGTGAGTTTCCGGAAGTGGAAGGCATATTGGTTTAAACTTTGTTTACATGTTACCATGCATATGTATTTTAATCAATATAGACAGCTATAAGATATCATTTACTATATTAATATAATTATGTTGTCTATGGTTGTTGCCTACATAGATTTATATACGGTGCGTATTGATACAGTTGATTTATTAGTGTTGACTTTGTAGCGTTGTGACAGTGGTCGATGAGCATGAGGTAGCACACGATTGGATCCGATAGGACTTTGTTTCACTACCACGCCACACCACAATCAGTTCTAGGACTACAGCCCCAGAAATAGTGATGAGGGTGGATTGTGAATGTCATTATTGAACCATCAGCGCAGGCGTCCGTATCTAGATGTCGATGGTTGAGCTAAGTGGAACCTATAGTGATAGGACAAGTGGACAAGAAGTTTTCTTGTGAATGTTTGGCAACATAGATAATATAAACGTTACTGTATAAGTGTGTTTGAAAACTGAACATTAATAGTATGATCGTTTAGCTGTCTCTCTCTCTCTATATATATATATAAAGCTAGTAATTGTCAAGAAGGGAATTTAATTTTTGGGGTTTAGATTTAAGCAATTAGGTTTTTTTTTTGAACGAGAGTGAGTGTGTGAGTGAGGATGAAAGTGAGTGAGAATTATTTGTAAATATTTTCTATTGATTTATTTTCTTGTAAATAAATTCATTAATTGAAACTGTTTTGAGTGTTATTTGGAGATCGCCTGACTCAAACACGTTACATTTGGTGGCAGCGGTTGTTGACAACCTGTCGTTCTCCAAATCAGTCAAGATTGTTTTAATTGTGAAGGTTTGCCAAACTTAAATACAATAGTCAAACGATAGATATTATAATTTAGATTGATAGGCTCAGTGAGTTGTTAATCCCAGGTTGTGTGCTGATTATAGTATACCTAGAGGTAAGTTAAAGTATGGTTCACCAATAAAGTGTTAGGAGGTGAGTATACCAGATAAAAGTAAAAAGTTCAGTATTTAGACATTGGGTGCTGATCATCTTGAGGTATACTGGTTCACTTCAGTATTTATTACCATGTCTACTATCACGGAAATGGAGAAACTCTTGGAGATGGGAACCAAGATGGGACTAAAAGATGAAGAACTTAAACAATTTGTGCGTGATGAACAATCTCGTATGCGTGATGAACGGGAAAAGGATAGAACTGAAAGACAGGCAAGAGAAGAAAGAGAATTTAAGCTACAAATGGAAAAAGAACACAGTGATCGCGCTCGAGAAGAACGGCAGCATCAACTTGAAATGGAAGCCAGAAAAGAACAGTTCAACGCATCCGAGCATCAAAGAAAAATAGAAGAACTTGAAACTGACCAACAGTTCCAAGCAGTTGCAGCAGAGAAAACGCAGAAATCATCCATGGAATCAACTCACGTCATTGAAACTCACCAACCAATGAAAGGTCCTAAATTACCTCCTTTTGACGAAACAAAAGACAATATTGATGCATATATTCAGCGGTTCGAAAGATATGCTACTGCACAGAATTGGATCCGCATCAACTGGGGATCACATCTTAGTGCACTTTTGACTGGAAAGGCTTTGGACGTTTTCGCTAGATTACCACCGTCCAGTGCTCTTGATTATGATTAACTTAAGAAAGCACTTTACAAACGATTTGAAATGACAGAGGATGGTTTCCGGAAGAAATTTCGAACATCAAAACCTGATAGAAGTGAGACGTTTTCACAGTTCTCTTCTAGACTAGACAGTTATTTAGAACGCTGGATTGAACTATCAGAATCTACCAAATCGTATGAGGAACCGAAGGATCTCATTCTAGGGGAACAATTCCTATTGTGTTGTAATAAGGAACTTTCACTTTTCCTTAAGGAAAGATGTCCATCAAATATCCAGGAAATGGCACAGTTCGCTGATCAATTTGCGGAAGCCAGAACTACCACTTCGTTTTTCCTCACACAGAAGCCATTTGGATTCGAAAGAAACCAACAAAATAATAGACAATACAATGATCGTCAGTTTCAATCCAAAGACATTGTGCAAGCTACATCAACTAATCAAAGAGGATGCTTTATATGTGGAAGATTTGGACACAAAGCTAATGATTGTGATTTACGTAGAACAGTTAGAAACCAAATCGACAGATTTAGTGATGGCGGTCGTGAAAAATCCGGTAACAATAATACACGATACAGAAATCAGAATCCAAGTACAGTTAAACAGCAAACTAACAACAAAAATTTTGAAAAATTCCAAGGAAATCAACGTCATGGAAATTACCGACAAGGCCAAGGATCGTCAGTAATCGACAAACAAATAGACTTACCCTATGTTAGTGAAACTGTGACATTTATCGAGACGAACATGCCATTTGTGAAAGGATGCATCGGTGATAGAATCATCAACGTTCTCAGGGACACTGGTTGCAGTCGTGCTGTGATTAGAAGAGATCTAGTTGAATCCGATCAGATGACAGGACAAAATCAAAAGTGTATTCTAGCAGATGGAAGAGTTGTCGAAGCAGATCTTGCTGAAGTTGAAATAGATACGCCTTACTACACCGGTACAGTGATTGCTTGGTGTTTTGACAATCCGTCATATGACTTGATCCTCGGAAATTTCAATGGTGTAAGAAATCCAGATGATCCTGATACGTCATGGATTCGATCGACTGGAATATCAGCAGCAGCACAGACTCGTGCACAAGCAAAGAAACGGAGTACGATCTATAAACCATTAAGAGTTCCTGATGCAGTCTCAGAAGTTACACCAAAAGAGATCGCGCAAGAACAACAAACAGATCAAACATTAGAAAAGTTAAGAACTTTATCCAAAGACAATTCAGAAAAATCATATAAAGATGGAGGAAAAACCAAGATTTATGAATGGAACAATATTATGTACAGGGATTTCAAAAGTCCAAAATGTTCAAACGGCAAGGTTTTTCAACAACTCATTGTGCCAAAGAAATACAGAAACGCAGTGATGAAACTAGCTCATGAAACAATAATGGCAGGTCACCTTGGAGTCAAGAAAACTACAGATAGATTAACATCAGAATTCTACTGGCCTGGTGTTCAAGCAGATATAAGAAGATACTGCCAGTCCTGTGATATTTGCCAAAGAACAATCCCGAAAGGAAGAACCAAACCAGTACCACTTGGAAGGATGCCAATAATTACCACACCATTCAAACGAGTAGTAGTTGACCTACTAGGGCCACTCGATCCACGAACCACCAAAGGAAACAAATACATACTTACCTTGGTTGACTACGCAACTCGATATCCAGAGGCTGTACCATTACCAGGAATAGAAACAGAACGTGTGGCAGAGGCTTTGGTCGATATATTCAGCTGAGTAGGAATACCAAGAGAAATGTTGTCTGATCAAGGATCACAGTTGACTTCAGACCTAATGAAAGAAGTCAGTCGATTGTTATCCTTGAAGAGAATCACCACTACTCCTTACCACCCAATCTGTAACGGATTAGTAGAGAAATTTAATGGTACTCTGAAGCAAATGTTGAAAAGAATGTGTGCAGAAAAACCAAATGATTGGGACAAATACATCAATGCATTACTATTTGCGTATCGAGAAGTACCTCAAGAGAGTTTAGGCTTTGCACCATTTGAACTTTTGCATGGTCACACAGTACGAGGTCCTATGCAGATACTCAAAGAACTGTGGACGGAAGAAATTCCGGATGATGACGTCAAGACTACATACCAGTATGTCATAGACTTAAGAGAAATTAGAGGAAACATGCAAGATTGCCCATGAACAGCTAGAGAAGGCGCAACAGAAACAGAGAAAATACTACAACAAAAAGACAAAAGTCAGAAAAATGAAAGTAGGAGACAAAGTCTTAATACTTCTTCCTACAGAAGCAAACAAACTACTTATGCAGTGGAAGGGTCCATTTGACATAGTTGAAAGATTAGGAGACATGGATGACAGAGTCAATATTGATGGAAAGATTAAGACAATCCATGCAAACTTACTCAAGCAGTACATCGAAAGAGAAGATGAATGCTGTGGTGCATTTTCAGCATGTAGTGTGTCATTAATAGACTTCGAAGGTGATGATGACGAAATAGATGACAACAAAGAACCTATTTTTTTACCACCTGCCGTACAAACAGAAACTTACAATGATGTCAATATTTCAGAAAATGTCACATCAGATCAGCGCAATGAAATGCAGAAATTATGCGAGTCGTTTGCAGAGGTTCTTACTGACTTACCTGGAGTCACGAATTTGATGGAACACAGAATAGAATTGATGACAAATGAACCTGTGCGAATAAAACAGTATCCGATTCCTTTTCATACAGAAAAAACCATTTAAGAGGAAGTCGAAAAGATGCTTCAATTGAAAGTTATTGAACCTTCTTCGTCGCCATATTGTGCGCCAATAGTGATTGCGCGAAAGAAAGATGGAACAAATAGATTCTGCGTGGACTTTCGGAAGCTGAACAACATTACAGTGTTCGATTCAGAACCTATGCCAAATCCTGAAAGCATTTTCGCAATGATGTCTGGAAAGAAATTTGTATCAAAAATTGACCTCAGTAAAGGATACTGGCAAGTGCCCATGGATCAACACAGCAAACATCTCACAGCATTTTCTACACCATGTGGACTATTCCAATTCACAACTATGCCGTTTGGTCTAGTGAATGCGCCAGCGACATTTAACAGGCTGATGAGAAAACTGTTACATGGTATGAACGAGGTTGACAACTTCAAAGATGATATACTGATTTCAACTGATACATGGGAAGATCATCTGGAGGTGCTGACAGAATTGTTTGTTCGCTTACAAAACGCTGGATTGACCGCCAGACCATCGAAATGTTTCTTTGCATTCTCCGAACTAGAATGTCTCGGACATATCATCGGTCAACAAAGACTACGACCTGAGAAGGATAAGATTGAATCTTTGAAGAATGCACCTATCCCTGAAACAAAGTAACAAGTTCGATCTTTTTTGGGACTAGCGGGGTTTTATAGGAAGTTTATCCCAAACTTTTCAGTGATCGCAATCCCTTTATCAAACCTGACGAAGAAAGGTCAGCCAAACAGAGTAAAATGGAGTAGAGTACTCAGCAAGCATTTGATACTTTGAAAGATTTGTTATGTAAAAGACCTATCCTTAAACTGCCAGATTTTGATCGCACATTTGTCTTACGCACAGATGCTTCAGAAGATGGGATAGGAGCCGTACTTCTTCAGCTGGAAAATGAAGATAAACTTCCCGTGGCATATGCGAGCAGAAAATTGCAAGATAGAGAACGGTCCAATGTAGTAATTGAAAAAGAGTGTCTTGCAGTTGTATGGGGAGTACAGAAATTCCGTCAATATCTATACGGCCAGGTGTTCATATTGGAAACCGACCATCAACCACTTACGTACCTGGACAAGTCAAAGACCGAGAATTCTCGTTTGATGAGATGGGCCTTACTTCTCCAACAATATCGCTTCCGAATTGTAGCCATCAAGGGCAGTGACAATGTCGGGGCAGATTACTTGAGCCGTCAGTAGTGAGTATAGACATTTCATAGGTACGTATTAGGTACGTTTTGTAAATACGTTCAGAATATTTTCTTAAGTTGTCCCTTGATATTTTTGATTGTTTTTTTTAGAAAAATTGTGGACAATTTTCTTGAAAAGGGGGGAGGTATGTAACAATCACAGATATCAGGTTAGCTTTACGGCCCTGTATTTTAAACCCGGCTGGGTATTACCCACAAGTCTGTTATTTAACACGTGATCGTGTGTGACGTAGTAGAATCTAGCCATTTTTCCGGGTGTGCGGTCGTGTTGCAAGAGGGGCGCACGATTTTTCTACCAGCATGTGTATGCATATACCTGCTTGGCTTACTTCATAACACGGGCACGGAAAACAGACCGTGGTGAGTAATGTACAGTGTATTCGATATGTATTCTTGTTATTTTTGCATGTAAAGTAAAACTTTGTAGTTTAACGTATTTCTAAATATAGCTTGGCTAGCATTCACAAAACTTACCTGTGTTGTTCACTCAGGTGTGACAGTGGAGAGAAAGTTTAAATACCCTATTCTTATTTCTATCGATAACTTTGAACGCCTTTTGTATTTGTATTTTTCTTCTCCTTTTAAATGTATTTTTCTACTGTAGAGATATTTTTGGTAAAGTGAATTAAATGGTTTGGGCGGAAGTGAGTTTCCGGAAGTGGAAGGCATATTGGTTTAAACTTTGTTTACATGTTACCATGCATATGTATTTTAATCAATATAGACAGCTATAAGATATCATTTACTATATTAATTTAATAATGTTGCCTATGGTTGTTGCCTACATAGATTTATATACGGTGCGTATTGATACAGTTGATTTATTAGTGTTGACTTTGTAGCGTTGTGACAGTGGTCGATGAGCATGAGGTAGCACACGATTGGATCCGATAGGACTTTGTTTCACTACCACGCCACACCACAATCAGTTCTAGGACTACAGCCCCAGAAATAGTGATGAGGGTGGATTGTGAATGTCATTATTGAACCATCAGCGCAGGCGTCCGTATCTAGATGTCGATGGTTGAGCTAAGTGGAACCTATGGTGATAGGACAAGTGGACAAGAAGTTTTCTTGTGAATGTTTGGCAACATAGATAATATAAACGTTACTGTATAAGTGTGTTTGAAAACTGAACATTAATAGTATGATCATTTAGCTGTCTCTCTCTCTCTCTCTCTCTCTCTCTCTCTCTCTCTCTCTCTTTATATATATATATATATATATATATATATATATATAAAGCTAGTAATTGTCAAGAAGGGAATTTAATTTTTGGGATTTAGATTTAAGCAATTAGGTTTTTTTTTTGAACGAGAGTGAGTGTGTGAGTGAGGATGAAAGTGAGTGAGAATTATTTGTAAATATTTTCTATTGATTTATTTTCTTGTAAATAAATTCATTAATTGAAACTGTTTTGAGTGTTATTTGGAGATCGCCTGGCTCAACCACGTTACAGACTCTATTTTAATATTCTCCTCAATGTGTGCGAACAAGTAACGCGTGTAAGATGAAATAAGGGTATCCTGTAGAAAGGTTTTATAGAAAGTCAATCACGTGATAGGAACGTGTTTGAATAGTAAACTTGTTTTGTGGACAGAGTGAATAGCGGCAGCCAATCGGATTTGACATTTTATCATTCACGGTTTCTCAATTTTTTACTTTTTATGTTTTTTGCTTCATGATTGATTTTTTAAAGTATATATATGTGTATGTTTATTCAGCCATTTTTAAAATCATACATGTATATTATTGATACAGAGTATCAAATAGGATTTCAAAAAGAGTAATTATATCATCATCAATTTAATCTAATTTCAACAGGAGCATTGCACAACTTAAGGTTCGTAAACTTAAAATGTTTTAATAAGTTTAATTATTTGAAGCAAGTATCGATACTGGAAGTCCGAAAATGAATAAATATGAAATAAAAATATAACATTGAACAGTCGATTTATTCTTAAGCTATGAATTTTTAAACAATTACAGATAATTAATTAATATTCGTTGCCGATAGAAAATCACTTTAGAAATTCACGGAGTACAATGTACAGACCAACTCATTGGCGCCGTATTGATTAGATGCAAGTGCACGCTCGAAAACTGTAATAATTGTAAACTATGGTACAAGTAACTTACCACATATAATATTGTTGATTATGTGCAGATACCCGATGGACGTGGCCATAATGACACTCGGGAGCTGCGCTCCCTCGTGTCATTATGACCACGCCCATCGGGTATCTGCACATAACCAACAATATTATATGGGGTAACTACTACTAAGGCAGATACTGAACACATTTTGTGTAAACCAATGGTCCCGTGTACCAAAATTCTCCCATAGAGCTACAGCTCTCATACTATGATGACATTAGGATCGATTCAAGGGAAACTTGTCACATTCATCATCATTTCAAACAAAAACTTCAAATATCGAGTTAAAATGACAATTTTTATTTACATAATAACGATATAATCAAGCAGATTCGGACAGCTATTGAACACCTTGATCAATGTATGAAGCAGATGTCAAGGAATGTATAAGAACAATTGATATAAATAAATAATAGCTACTATTTGTTATGGTTACGTGGCTCTGTTAAAAGTCACAGTGTGGTGTGGGGCCAGCTTGGCCAGCCCCGGGGGAGAGGTTTTGAGCTACTATGATGGTCGGCTGTTAGATGGAAGAGTGGAGGAGGATCTGGCGTTACTCTGTCGGGCCTGAATACCAAACGAGGCGTACTGTCGGGTGTTCCGCGTCGGCCTGCATAACAAAATGTGTCAATTAAGTATATCAATGAATAAGTCACTGAAAAACAAATACAACATATTACTAAAGAATACAGGTATCATACTACATGTACTGCTGATGTTTTGTTGAATTGAATAAAATATTAATTTCCAGGGACACTGAAGAGTAAAGATGATTAGACAAAGATAAAAATAATCTACTAACATGTTTTAAAATTACTCAATTACTAAGACAAACAGTGTTCTAATGTACGTTACATATTGAATATTAAATTAGAATTTTAATATATGGTTATAATCATAACTATTATTAAGCTACCAGAGTTTAATTACTTAGGTAAGATGAGACCTATCTTCCATTATTTCCTATTTTATTTTCCTATCTTAGCAATGTGTAGATTTCCATAACGTAATTCCAAAATTATATTTTCATGTTATATGATATTTTTCTATTTGAATGTATAGTTTCAATTGAAAATATATATACTATGACTTTATCAATAAGCATTCAATTGCATTTTGTATGCAATTAAAAGAAAAATTCAAAATATTCTAACTCGAAAAAAGCCTGGCAATGCAGTCTGAGTTTTTGGGCATTAACAGGTTTTATCACAAATAAAGAAGAAATAATCTATCAAGGAAAATTATCTAAAACCAAGGAACGTCGCATCTATACTTAAGGTTTGAATTAGGATTACTGTAAGTTTTTTTTTAATTTGTTTTAGTTGTTTTAATTCCACCGCGTGAAAACTTCACAATTTCTCAAAAAGAACCAATCGTGATGGTTTTAATTTCACGCTGCAAGAGTTATCTATCTCTGGTTCTGCATAAATATAATACGTGTTTGAAAACTTATGATAGTATTCACGATAGTTTTAATCTCGCGGGAATATGATAAATCGCGAACATAGTGAAATTAAAACAATCGTGATTATTTTCCAATCTACAGTATCTTAAGATTTGACCACTTGTCTTTAGGAAAAATTGAAAATTAAAAAAGGAATGTCAAATAACAAAATTGATAAAGAGAGCTGATTTCAGAGAAAAGTTTGCACTGACTTAATCTCAAAAAAAAATTTAGGAGAGATTATCATCAGAGATAATGCAGCCAACCAAGATTTTATCTACCCAGGTCTTCTGAGAAACACCCAAATTGATTAAACCCTAACAAACCCAGCTGTTTTGAAAAACACCCTAACTGAACCCTAACCTATCCAGCTGGTCTAAGATACGCCTTACTGAATTGAACCCTTATTTACCCAGCTGATCTTAGAAACATAAGCTCTAACCTAGGCCATTGTTCTGAGAATCATCTTAATTTCTAACTGATCTTACCCTGTCGTTCCTAAGCTTGCAAAGCCCTTTCTAGAGATTTTTTTGCTGAGATGCTGGATCCATACTTTCTGTTTTTCACTGGTATCAGCCAGAAGTAACATCTCTTTGGCCTGAATGTTCTGATCATAGTTCACTGAAACAAAGTGATGTATACATCAATTATTGGCCAAAACATGGCTATTTTTCTGTTACACTGCTTATTTTGCAGTTACACTGCTTACCTTGCATCTGTTTAAAGCAAAGAAAGAGTATGTGTCATTAAATAATTAGGAAGGAGGGGGTGTTCACGTATGCAAGATTTTATATTAGAGACAGCCCCTTCATTGTCTTACCACTACATCTCTCGTGAACCTTACTTTTACAATAATCAACAAATTCTTCATTCTTATCTAAATGATCTTTATGAACCTTGGTATGGCATCCTACAAAACACAACAACACATTGAGTGACTTTTTATACAATATGGAGATAAAACAACACATTTAGTGGCTTTTCATACAACATGGAAATACAACAACAGATTTAGTAGCTGCAGATTTGTAGCTCCCGGTCTGAAAAAATCCGAATGGACGACCTGGGAGCTACAGTGCCTCCAATAGTAAAAATCTGCTATTTACGGCACACAAAAAAATGCGCTAGTTTTGAACTGATTGACCTTACTTCCGAACACATTCTATACAAATATTTAATTCCAAAATATTCCTCAGACATTTTACTACAGATATAAACACTTTAGTTGCCTCTGATATTCTTTTAAACACCATCACCAGCCCCGTAAAGTGAAGTGGCGCAGTTTGTTTACATGTAAAAATGGCGACTCTCGATCTCAACGTGAATTTAACATACTTCAATTTCCTATGTCGGTTAGCGTGTTTAAGAGAAAGTTTGAGGCAAATAAAGTACCGATATGAGTAGTAAATTGACTGTAGAATTTAATTGTACTAATTTTTTCCACAGAATTTGTGTGAAAATAAGGTTAATCAGTCCAAAACTAGCGCAATTTTTTGTGTGCCGTCAATTGCAGATTTTTACTATGGGAGGCACTGTAGCTCCCAGGTCGTCCATCCGAATTTTTTTCAAAACGGGAGCTAAAGACCTGCAGCTACACATTTAATGTCTTTTCTTATAACATGGAGGTAAAAAACATTTAGTGACTTTTTATACACATGGAGATACTTCATCTGATTGGTTATCTACAACAGTTCTAGCCTCCCTACTTACGCCTACACTCCAGAGCTTGAGGAGGGTGAAGCATATGCCACACTGGTTTGTCACACGAATCACATGTGGTTGGTGTGCGGTAATGGATAAGCACAAACTCATGCCCTTTGTGCATTTCTACTGCTGACTTGTCCTGTAAATAGGTAAACATTGCCAGACTAATGACATTAAAATATCAAAATAAAAGCAAATGCCAAACCAAATCAAGAAAAGAATGGTATGTTGGTACTATATATGTCTTTCCTATTAAACTGTGAGAACTTTTCTTGCCTACCTGAGCTGACATATCGTGACCAATTTCTTCTGGTCTTCGATTCTCACCCTCTGTAGCATATAGCACCTGAAAAATAACCAAACTCCATGATAATCGGTATGTGTAGTCAATCATATATAATTTTGAATTTGACATAATTATTTAAAAAATTGCAATCATTCAAATGTAAAACATTGCTTTTAAATTTATATTCAAATTCTTGAAAAAAAAATTTTATACTGACATTAACAAAAACCATGCTTACAGCTATTGATTTGTTTTAACTTATTTACCTCTCTACAGATTCTTACCAGAAATATCCTTGAATATCTTTAGAATCTACCTGAATTCTTTCAGCTATTTATCTCTTTACAGACCTTCAACTGAAATATCCTTGGAATACCTTTATAATATTTTATGGATATTTTACCGATTTATCTCTCTACAGTATCTCACCTAAAATATCGTTGGAATATTTTTAGAATCTACCCTGGATATTATTGCCTCATATTTATATCTTTACAGACCCTGATCTGAAAAATCCTTGGAAAATCTTTATAATATTTCATGGATATTTTATCTATTTATCTCTCTACAGAATCTCACCTGAAATATCCTTGGAATATCTTTAGAATCTGCCTGGTACACATCTCCCTGTGTCACTGGCCTCACATGGAATAGCGACCTGCAACAAAAATCTAAACTGTAAATATGTGACAACACTTTGACTTTTAGTTATTAGACTTAAACACATATACAACAGGGATTTGCTCATTGACTTTGAGACTTAAACAGATTTGTGAGTGACGGATAGTTTTTTACTTATTCTTTGACCTGTGACATGTGACTCACAGACTTGTGACTTAGTAATATACTTAAGTCTCTAGATTTGTGACTAAGTAATAGACTAAAGCCTCCAGTCTTGTGACTTAGTAATAAACTTAGGTCTCCCATACTTGTAACTTAGTTATAGACTTAAGTCTCCCATACATGTGTCTTAGTGATAGATTTCAGTCTCCCAGACTTGTGACTTACTCTATATCTAACACCAGTACACGGTCAGACACATTCTGTCGGTCGGCCTCACTGTTGTAGAACAGCACTTTCTTACTGCTGACGACCACGTATTGTTTCTTCCAGCCGTATTTCTTAATGTTCTGTTTATTTGGCACTGCTAACCATCCCTCCATATGAATATCACTAGGGGCTGCAATCAAAGCACAGTTTACATTAAACATCTACGCCACAAACACAAACTAGAGAAATGTTGATGCCTACATGTTAATAACCAGCACGAATGTTTACTTACATGTAAACGTTTGTACTCTCTCAGCTTATATGTAAGTAATATGTACTAATGTTATCCAGTATGTAAATAATCTGCACTACTGTGTGCAGTAAAATCTAAGTCCTCTCTACTTACAAGTAAAGTTACTTCTACTTAAAAAGAAAAAAGAAATTGACATTACTTAAACGTAAATGCTCTGTTCTAGTGTAATCTTAAATGTCAATTGAATGGCCTGTTTTTACATGTAAATTTTCCGTGTTGATGTAATCTTTCATGTAAAATTCAATAGTCTTTATTTACATGAAAATGATCGTACTGGTGTAATCTTACATGCAAACAAAATGTACTAATGTAATCTTACATGTTATTATGTATGGACATGTAATTATTTACATTCATGTAATTATGAAAATACATGTTACTATCTAATTATGAAATTACATGTTATGAGCTTATGAACATACATGTAATTATAAAATTACATTATTATGTACACACATGTGATTATGTACTTCTATTATGTTCTTGCATGTTAGTACATTCTTACGTCATTATGTATGTTCATGGAATAAATTACTTACATGTTACTATGTACTTACTTGTTATTATGTACTTACACATAATTATGAACTTACATGCACTAGTCAGACTGACATCCCCGTCCTCAATGTGAGAGCTATTTATAGACACATTGTCGCTGACCGCCAGTTTCTGCCGGAGCTGCTCTATCTCACTCTCCTTTGCATCTAGCTCCATCTGGAGTTTCCCCTTCTGTTGCCTCTCCTCGAACAGCGCCGCCTGGGTCTCCGACAGGTCCCGCCCTAGCTTCTCCACCATCTTGTTGTACTTCTCTTTCTCCTGTCAATGAAATGGGTACTGAAGTGACTTGATCAGTTACAGATATTAATATATAGACTGTTTGAAGTTAAGTATGTTTATAGATATTGATGTACATTATTGTACAGAATGTGTGAAGTTTGTCTATAGATAATGATGAACTATTGCCCAAATGAAGTTAAGTATAAAGATTTCTATGAACTACCCATGTGTGCATCCTGCAGTAGGCCAATATAAATAGCCTGGTATTGATTTTGATACAGATATGTATAATTATATACATAATGTTTCAATCTACTGTGAAGCCCGCAAGGGGAAAGCGCTATAGATAAATGTTTGAGCATTGGATATACATAGGTAACCCTAACCCGTCTGATTGGTACAAAAATATATCCTACGATATGGCATGCCTAAACAAATAGTGTGATAAAATTTCAAGCATCTGCGATAAATAGTTGCTGAGAAATCTTTGACAAAAATTTGTTTGAAAATTTGGCTGAAAATAAACAAAATCGTCATTTAACAGGAAGTTGACATCCGATTGGTACAAAAATATATCCCACTATATGGCATGCCTAAACAAATAGTGTGTTAAAATTGCAAGCATCTGCAATTTATAGTTACTGAGAAATCTTTGACGAAAATTTGTTTGAAAATTAAGGTTAAAAATAAACATTCGTCATTTAACAGGAAGTTGACGTCCGATTGGTACAAAAATATACCCCAAGATATGGTATGCTGAAACAAATAGTTGTGTTAAAATTTCAAGCATCTGCAATGGATAGTTGCTGAGAAAAATGTGACCGAAATTTTGGTTACGGACAGACAGACAGACTGACCGACACAAAAGAGTAAAACAGTATACCCCTTTCTCCTTCGGAGTGGGGGTATAATAAATATGACTATTTCATCATTTTTTATCAAATTTGTAGTCTGTGCACACTTGAATATCTCATTAGTTTTATGGGGCGCACTAATCTATTTTGGATTCAATTGTTGTCAAGATGTTTCTCTACACATGGGACCATGGCAGGATAGTGTACTATATCTCATTAATGAAGTAAATGGGTTGGAAGAATTAATTTGGGAATAGAAATATGATGAAAACAAGTCATATTTACAAAAAATAATAAATATATTTACATTATGTAGTTAGTAGAAATGACAGTAATCAGTTATTTTTTCAATATGATGGATTTCAGTCTCAACCCTGACTAATATAAGTATAGATAAAAATTATTATTTATATGTATATAGATATACACTTACCATGTGTAGATCCTGCTGTAACTTCCTCATCTCTTTCTCCTTCTTCTTGAGGGCCTGGTCGGCAGCATTATTTTTACCGGACTTCTTGGAGGAATATTCTTTTCGATTCATAATCTCAGCTAGTTTGTTAACAGCCTGTAAAGAAATACAAAGGTTTGGAACTTGCATACATATCTCATTAGCATTATAGTGAGAAAGAATACCAATATCTGCTTAGTTACTCATCAACTCACTTAAACAGTTCAAAGTTCAGTAGACCTAGATTACAGCATTTAGCAGTAATGTTAATGTTAATCACATCTATGTGCTTTTCATGCTGCTTCTTTTCTTTTATTAGTCCCCAACCATTAAAAACATCCCCTACTATTAAAAACATCCCCTACCATTAAAAACACCCCTACCATTAAAAACATCCCCTACCATTAAAACCTCCCCTACCAGTGAAATCTGAGGACTAGTTTTTATCGCTGTGACTCATTCCGTCTTGTTTGTTTTCCAGAACTTTTTTCGTTATGGTTTAGTGAATCGATTTGAAACTTGTCATGTAGCTTTATAATGAGAAACTACAGATCAGGTTTGAATTTTATTAAGATTCATTAACAAATAATGAAGAAATTAATTTTAGATGTCTCAGTTTTTTTAAATCAGGTTCGTCCTTTAAAAAACTCATTTTCTCAAATTAATTAGCACATAAAATGACAATTGGGGGTGCCGGTAGGGGACATGTATTGCTAAGAAATGCTCTCAGAATGTTTATTCAACTACACTCTATTACTAATACATATAGAAGCTTGGACATATTTTCCACCAATATGAAGAAACAACATTAAACAGAGAAGCAGCTTTTTCCATCATTATATTGACCACTTTTGTGACATAAGTACCTGGATTTTCTTGAGCTTCTCTTCCTCCAAGATCTTCTTCAGTTTCTCAATCTCTGAACTGGAGCCACCAGACTGGGACTGCACTTGGCGAAGATCTACAGTCAAGAATGTGACAATTATAATAATTTGGTCTGGACTTGACGATAATATCTTGGTTGATGGATGACATTGATCAGTGTGATAACACAGTCGTGAACTACAGACACTTACCCTCGGACAACTTCTGACACCTGCTGGTTAAATCACTCTTCTCCGCCGTTAACTCCGCAATTTCCTTCGAATACTCTCGCTTGGAGTCCTCCATCTAACACACAACAGTTACATTCAATTAGTTAAATTTATAACTCTTGTAGTGCAAATAAAAATTCTCATTTCTCACATTCTATTATTAGTTTGAGTATTCATTTTTTAAACTTCCAAGTTCTATACAGAGTCATTACATTAAACTTCCCAGTTCTATATAAGGTCGTTACAATAAACTTCCCAGTTCTATACAAGGACTATAAATACAATAGACCTCTCTGTTCTACACAAAAAATACAGGACAAGTCATTCTATACAAAAACTACAGGACAAGATAGAACCATTTTAACAAAAGCTTGGACTTTGGGTAGTTGTATCTAACAGCAATGTGATGAAGACCTATCTATTTCATTGCTGGCCACTCAGCCATGGCTCTAAGAAATCAACAAGATTTATCTGGCATTTGAGTTAAGACTAAACTATTTTTGCATATTTCACCAGGGCTCAGAGTTGCGACTTAATAGCATTCAAGACTTAAATTCAAGTTTTGCGACTTAAATCAAAAGCCACTCCCCGTTTGGCGACCAAAAATATTCAATAAAATTTATAATTTTTACATTGGATTCAAAATTCTGTCAATTTTTGGGGGGGAAAAGAAAAAATGGCTGACTATTTAAAACAACGTGTTTGTCTCAGTCTTTTATACAAAGAAGAGATTTTGTCCAAGATATCCAACAGTAGTTTATATGCAAAACTGCACGAGACAATCATGTTTAGATATGTTTGTGAGACTTTAACATAACAAGAAGGTAAAATGATTCTGTTTAGCCAAGTGAAAGAACTTCATACGAGATTCTCGTTTTATGTATCAAAACAACGCACAATTTTAGAGATTTACTTCTGTCTTCCAATAATCAAAGTTAAAGAAAACGTCTAGTGCCAAAAAATATAATAATCATAAGCAACTTTATTTAAAATTTTTAAATACTTCCACTGTAAAACCTTTTGCTTTTAAATTTATATTCACATTCTTGAAAAAGTGTTTATACTGACTCTGAAAAAAAATCAATGCTTACAACTATTATTTGTTTTAACCTATTTACCTCTCTACAGATTCTCACCGGAAATACTCTTGAATATCTTTAGAATCTACCTTGGATATTATTGCCTATTTACATGTATATCTTTACAGACCCTCATCTGAAAAATCCTTGGGATATCTTTATAATATTTCATGGATATTTTATCTATTTATCTCTCTACAAAATCTCACCTGAAATATCCTTGGAATATCTTTAGAATCAGCCCGGTACACATCTCCCTGTGTTACAGGCCTCACATGGAATAGCGACCTGCAACAATAAAACTCATGTGTTAACATCAAGTGACAACAACATGACTAATAGTCATTTGACTTACAGACATACACAACAGGAACTTGCTCACTGACTTTGAGACTTATCCAGACATTGTTATTGACTGATAGTGTTTGACTTACTCTTTGACCTGAGACATGTGACTCACAGACTTGTGACTTAGTAATAGACTCAAATCTCCCAGACTTGTGACTTACTCTATATCTAACACCAGCACAGGGTCAGACACATTTTGTCGGTCGGCTTCACTGTTGTAGAACAGCATTTTCTTACTGCTGACGACCACGTATTGTTTCTTCCAGCCATATTTCTTAATGTTCCGTTTATGTGGCACTGCTAACCATCCCTCCATATGAATATCACTGGCTGCAATAACAGCAAAGTTTACATAAAAACATCTATGACACAAATTACAAACGAGAAAAATGTTGATGTCTACATGTTATTAATCAGCACTAATGTCTACTTACATGTGAATGCTCTGTACTAATTAATCATGATTTCTCAACTTTTATGTAAGTAAACTTACATGAACTAGTCAGACTGACATCCCCGTCCTCTAGGTCGCTGACCGCCAGTTTCTGGCGGAGCTGCTCTATCTCACTCTCCTTTGCATCTAGCTCCATCTGGAGTTTCCCCTTCTGTTGCCCCTCCTCGAACAGCGCCGCCTGTGTCGTCGACAGGTCCCGCCCTAGCTTCCCCACCATCGTGTTGTACTTCTCTTTCTCCTGTCAAAGAAACAGGTACTGAAGTAAAATGACCAGTTACAGATATTGTTCTTACGACTGTTTGAAGGTAAGTATGTCAATACATATTGACAAACTGATCATATGAAAATAAGTAAAGAAAGCTCTATAAACTGACCATGTGTAAGCATGTGAGCTAACCATATGAAGATCCTGCTCTCGGCAACTATGAATAACCTGTTATAATATTGATTTTGCTATATACTCGTAAGTTTATAAATTAACTATATGTCGTTAATTATTTATATTAGCTATATGCTTAGTTACTCAATAAATTCAATCACCAATTAAATAAAGAATTAAACACTTCAAAGTTCTGTAGATCTATTGCTGATAAAATATTTTAGCAGAAATCAATTTTAATGCTTTCCATTTTGTTTCTTTTCCTCTTATTAGTCCACTACCGCTGAAACCTGAGGAATCTGTAGGCTTAATCGCTGTCACTTATTCTGTGACAACTTTGTTTTCCCGACATATTTTTTGTTATGAAGTTCATGAAAAATAATCTCTATCATATTCTAATCACGGATAATAAAAATTAATTTTTAGATTCTCGTTTTTTACTTATCAGGTTTGCTTTTGAAAAAAAACCTTTCAAAGAACTTTTTCCAAGCTATAAAAATGACACAAAGGTAATGCAAAATGCCAACGATAATCTTATGCAGATGACAAACTTTAATGGAAGACTAGTTTATTGTAAATGCGACTTCAGAAAAACAACTTTTTCCTCATTATATTTACCACATTTTATTTTGTAACACAAGTACCTGGGTTTTCTTGAGCTTCTCTTTCTTCAGTTTCGCTATTTCTGAGCTGGGTCCACCTGACTTGGACTGCAGTTGGAGAAGATCTACGTACAAGATGAAAACTGTCTACACTTGGCAAAGATCTACCTTTAAGAATGTGACATTAAAAAGGAAAGGTTGTTTTTGACTTGGCAAAGATCTACATTTGTAGGCTAAACTTGCGCAATTCTATTTTTTAGTGGCTGAGTTAAATACCTTTATTTTGGGTTAGTGAGGCGGGGTCCACAGAATCAGTCACTGCAGCACTAGCACGATGTTTGGTTAGGTTTAGTTTTACGGTAATCAAAGTCCATTAGGGGTAAGTTCGTTTTTCCTTTATATTTTAGTCTTGTTTGTAGTATTTAAAAAAATTGTTTTAGGTATCTGTTCTTGTATACGTGATCGCTAATATTTCCGAGTAAACGTTTTTGGTTAGGGTTAGGGAACGTTTTATGTGACAAGCGTGGTTAGCAATGTTATTTGTGAGTTTGTATTTTGTAGCCTGATATCATCGGTCATATATTGAGTGTTTATAATAATGTTAAAGGTATACATGGCGTATTTTTGTGAATAACATTAATAAGATCTGATTATTTAAAAAATTGTTTTAGGTATCTGTTCTTGTATACGTGATCGCTAATATTTCCGAGTAAACGTTTTTGGTTAGGGTTAGGGAACGTTTTATGTGACAAGCGTGGTTAGCAATGTTATTTGTGAGTTTGTATTTTGTAGCCTGATATCATCGGTCATATATTGAGTGTTTATAATAATGTTAAAGGTATACATGGCGTATTTTTGTGAATAACATTAATAAGATCTGATTATTTGCTTCATTACTTTATTCAAAGATAGAATTTTCACATAAATTACGCTGTCTAAGTCAATCGCACAACAATATTATTTTGTTTTTTACGTGCCGTAAAAAAAGATTTGAATAAGCCCGCCTTAAATGGCTCACGTGACATGCATCTTGGTCTATCAACAACAATGGCGACGACAAGAAAGAGGGGGTAGACTGTTAAGTTTGACAGATTCGACAAGGAAATTTAGAAAGAGACAGACAGACAAGGATAGGAACAAAGGGGAGATCTTTATCAGAGACCATGTAGATAGATGGAATATGGTTAAAGCTGAATTGAACTTGTTTCCATCATGAAATTTTAGAGTTTTGCTAGACACGTTAACAGGTTCGTGTCTTATGTGTTCAATGTCTTTCCTTTATAAGTTATAACTAGATGCTGTCATTAGACAGTAATACCCTCACCAAGTGTTTGCCTATAAATAACACCCCTTGTACCAGTTTTAGTCAAAAAGTAGGCCACATGCAATTTCCGGTACTTTTTAAAAATTATAATTTTCATAAATGCTGAGGTCACATCCCATAATACACATATTGCCTTTATGTACAATTTGGGGTTGAACTGTTTGCATGTGAATTTTAAATAAATCAATAATCGAAACGTTTCATGTCATAGAAAGTATGGTCTATATAATTATTACAAACAAAATCAAATTATCCCCCCCCCGGCGGTTGCCTGCTTTACATATGCTTTTGTGTGCCAACATCATTGTGTGCGTGGATTTAGAGAAAGGGTGAGAGTGAGAAATCCAGACCCCCTCCCCCCCAAAAAAAAAATCATTTATGTAGTAAAATTACCAAAAGTAAACCTCAGACTACAACCCCCCCTCCCCCCTGCAAACACAATTATTACTCTGATCCCCCCCCCCCCCACACTACCCATGGATAAATAAAAAATAATCAGAATATTTTGATAACAATGAAAGCCTGTACATGTATTGCAATAAAGAATATTGTAAACAATGCAAAATAAATGTCATATTGCGCAATGATTTTCGCTGCAGGACTGCTTTAACGATTTTAAAAGGTGGTATCAAACACATGTCGATATTTATGTGGAAAAAGTGCGTTATTTATATTATATATAGTTATATTCTAATTAAATTACTTTAACCGTTTTAGAATTAAAAATTTTTACAAATGAATATTTGTCCAAAAAAATAAGTTTTTAAAATTTTTGGAAAGTTAAGGTAAAAATAAGATAAGCCCCAGCAGGATTCAAACTCTCTACTTACAGACACATTGTTAACGCTCTAACCCATTGCACTATGCTGTTAGGTAACATTATTTTTTAGATATTATATTTTAAATTTTGTTTTGTTTAATAAGGAGTATATTACAATATGTGGGTGTCCCATACCACCATAAAGCTGAAAATTGTGGTTTACATGGTTAATTACCTAATAAAATTGTGCAAGGGGTTTTAAAGAATAATGTTATGAAAATACATGCAATATGTTACAATTAAATGATCTTTGTCTGAAGTTACGTACACAACACAGTTGTACAGGTTGCATTAGCAGGTACTAGTTTTACCCAGCTCTTTGGCTAGATGGGTTTCACGTGGTGTACATGCATATGTTTTTTTGATATGCAGAATAGGATTAATCAACATGAATAAACGTTTCTTTTGTGGTGATCAGCTAAAGGATTCTTATTGTGCTCTAATTGGATTATCATTATGATGTTGACCAATATAGGTAAGTATAATACATGTAGAAGCGCAATATTATGAGACACCAGTATACAAAACAGTTAAGTTTTACTTTCACTTTGTAAAATGTGATCTCCCTTTGCCAGCATACTGTATCATCAACTTTATTTAAATAAGCTTATCTACAGTTTCTGTCATTTTAATTGCAGAATTGTTTTATTTTTTCATTTGTCAGACTTACACTATTGAGTTGATTCCATATTGACTCTATTTTGTATTAATGTTGGGTTTTAAATATCATGTCTATTTGAGTTATAATAGGGAGGAAGAGGAAGGGGTCTTAACCGTTCCCCATCTCCAGGATGTGTGGATTAGATATACATTTATAGTGAGAATGAAGGCATGCTGCAGCTTTTTTTCCATTATACCCCTACCCCATCATCATACAACACTAATAGAAAAAGAGTTAATGACTAATTTTCTTTTATTTTAAATTGCTTATTCTTTTTTGTCAAGAGATATGTGGTATGTCAAGATTTATGACTCATGAAAATTTGTGCATTTAAATCCTGGTTGTTAACATACATGTATAATTATATACAAAAAAATACATGTGATATTATACTAGGGATCTTGCAATCAATTGCAGAATTGCCAATCGGTTATTTATAACTCATTTTGGCTGATTAATTTGTTAATCATTTTGAAAATAGATTATTTCAATCACAAGATATAAGAGGAGGTCCAGGAATAAGGTTATGGGACGGAACATCATTTTGCAGATAGGATTGACCCTCAGAATCAAATTTATATTTCTAAAACCTTATTGCATATCTATGGCTCAGCCCCTGCTATATTCCATATATGATGTGGCTATTCATTAAATCATGAGAGGAGTTCTGGGAAGTAGGTTTTTTAGGAGTGATAAACGTCAATTTTCAGCTACTATTTGACTCCCTGGATGAAATTTAAATTTTTAAACCCTTATTGCACAACTAAAGGACAGCTCCTATCATACACCAAGATATGATATGGCTATTCATTAAATTATGAGAGGAGTTCTGGGAAGTAGTTTTTTTTTTGAGTGATAAACGTCAGTTTTCTGCTACTATTTGACTCCCTGGATGAAATTTAATTTTTTAAAACCTTATTGCACACCTATAGGACAGCCCCTATCATATCTCAAGAGATGACATAGCTACTGCATAAAGTGTAAGAAGAGTTCTGGGAACCTTTTCTTTTTTTTATGACCACAGACCCACCTGATAAAAACAAAAATTCTGAAACATGATTACACATTAACATGACATCCCGAATCATATTATAGAAGATCATTTGGCTACTGCAAAAAGAAATTGACCTTTTTTGAAACCAGACTTTTTGTAAAAAAAAAAAAAAAAAAAAAACCGTCATTTTTCAGCCATTTAATGACCCCCAGGACAAAATTGAAATTTCCAAAACCTTATTGCGCATCTATAGGACACCCCAAAACATATTCCAAGAGAGGATTTGTCTACTGTTGAAAATGTAAAAAGAGTTCGAGGAAGAAGGTTTTTTGTCAAAAAACGTCATTTTTTACCAATTATTTGTCCCCCAGGACTACCAGAGAATTTTTGAAACCTTTCTACAAAACAACATGACACTCCAAATCAAACTCCAAGAGTTCAATTTGCTGGTTTATAAGATGTAAGAGCAGTTTGAGAAAGTAAAACGTGACAGACGGACGGACGGACGGACGGACGGACGGACGGACAAGCAGACGGAACAGGGTAACAACAATATACCCGAACTTTCTTTAGAGAGTGCGGGTATACCACAAGCGGATTTTTGGATAGAGATATTTTTGAAGAAGGAAGAAATAAACACTTTCAGTGCATGCATCTCTCAGGGTGGAGGGGCATAATTACTCCGCATAATACCGTCAATATGTCAATAACGCTAATTATCTTTATTACACATAATTAACACTTTATTCTACATTAATCAATATCGGAATAATAATGCTTCGAGTATCATCTGATACAAGAATTATCTTATTTAATAAAAGTAAAACGAGATTCTAAATTGTAAACAAATTGTTCTTCCGTCTTGTGTTCAATGATTGGTTTTAGCACACTCATGCGCAGTGGAGTTAAAAATGGCGGATAACAATAATATTCATCAGACTTGTAGAAAAGTTTAGAGACAAATTATTGAAGACAAAGCATGTTTCATGGGCCCAGAGTTGGTGAAACGTCTAATTATAAGAAGCATGATGAATATATTTGCTCAGACTCATGTCAAAAAATTTCACTCCAGATACGCCATATATACCTTTAAGGAGTCCAATACACTTAGCTGTGATACTGCGTGAGAAGGGGTCCTATAAGCTTAAAGGTGAGAGTGTTTGCTAACTTATCAACACCTTAAATGAATCAGTGAATGTGGTTTCTGCCGCTAGATTGAAAAATCGGGAGTTTGGAAAGCCAGCTTCGTTAAATTTAGCTTTGTGCATGATAAAATAAAGGTTCTGAGAACAAGAGGCCCAAGAGCCACATCGCTCACCTGAACAACAGTCCCTTGTAACATTCTATTTCGTATTATATGCTATTTCTATTTCAAACTTTGAACCCCTTTCTGTGGCCCGAGTATTGGTCTGCGGTTTATGGTTACCTTTAACAATTTAGAATCTACACTATTTGAGGATCCTTGCAATTTTTAAACATTTTCCATATATATTTCTATGTTAAACTTTAAACCCTTCTTGAGGCCCCAGTTTTAGTCCGGTGGTCACAGCTTTTTTAATTTAGAATCTACATTATTTAGGATGCTTGCATACTAATCCCCTTCAAGGGCTCCAGTATTGGTCCGGTCACGACTTTTACAATTAGAATTTTTACTATTTGAGGATCTTTGCATAGTAATCTTACTGTAACATTGTAGTTCTTGAGAAGATTTTTAAACATTTTTCCTACCTATTTCTATGTTAAACTTTGAACCCCGCCTGGGGCCCCCTCTTTGGTCCGGGGGTCACGATTTTTATAATTAAGAATTTTCACTATATAAGAGGGGTTCCCAAAAAAGCGTAGACAAGTGGCGTTATTCAGTTAATCGATGACACAGGAAAGTGAAATTTGTGTCACAAAGGGTTCAAGTAATTTGCATTCAAATTATGTTTTGAAATCAAATATTGTTTGAGATTAATTTGTGAAATGAAAGCATGTTAGATCCTAAATTTGAAATGCGGCGCAATGTCAAAAACAAAAAGTTAAAATAAACATAATGAAATGAAAATTGCAAGGAAAAGTACTTTTCAAATGAAAAATATCAAGTAAAAAAAATACAATTATGTTTGTTGATAGTTCTATCATTTACTCAAAAAATGTTTTAGCTATGAAAAACTATTAAAGATTTTTACAGCGGGTTTTGTGACGGGTTGAAGTGTTAACTCGTATTAAAATGACGACATCAGCGTTAAGGCGGCGCAGCATTAACTGATAAAATTTTGTAAAGACATTGAAGTAAATCCTAAGCGCATTTAAAGTAAATAGAATTCACAATATCTCTTAGAAATGCATTTTATGAATATGTAGTCTAACAACATTGAAACTATTCTGACAATTATGATGACAATATGAAGAAAAAGAAACCCCGACCTATAGAAATGAACGTCAAAATGCTGAACGACACATTTTGGTAGGACGGACGTTAATACAGGGCAATTTTGGAGTAAGCAGATCGTTTGTACTTGGAAAATATTTTAAAATAAACAAAACTAGAAATGTATGGTGAATGTGCACTCAGGGTACATGTTCAAAGAAAATATTTTTTCCAAGACATTTTCGGAAATAAAACGTAAATGTTATCGTAAACGATGTGTAGGGTTTAGCAACACCGCAAAAACTGGAAATTTTTGACGTTGCATTTTGCGCCGCCTGACAAAACTTGTTGTTTCTAATTATTCATTTTCTGAAGAAATAAATTAAGCACATATTTGAATTTTTCAGTATTGTTTGCGAAAGGGTCATTAAAATAAGCATAGAAGTCTAATGAAATTGCAGTGAACAGATTTTAAGTTGTGTGTCTGTCTACGCTATTTTGGGACAACCCTCGTATACAAGGTTTTGTGTAAATATTTGCATTTCTAGTGGAGTGGTTCTTGAGAAGAAGATTTTTAAACATTTTTCCTACGTATTTCTATGTTAAAATTTGAACCCTGCCTGGGGCCTCAGTTTTGATCCGGTGGTCAAGAATTTTATAAGTTATAATTTGCATTATTTATACAAGCTTTTTAGTGAATATTGGCATTTCTGGTGCAGTGGTTCTTGAGAAGAATATTTTTAAAGATAAACACCCTCTATACTCACTGTTTCGAAATTATCTCTTGAAAAGGGTTTAGCCCTTTGTTTTAACAATTTAGAATCCCTTTCCCATAAGGATGTTTTGTACCATTGCAAGTTTGGTTGCTAATATATTTGGTTCAGTGGTTTTAGAGAAGAAGTCAAAAATGTGAAAAGTTTACAAACGGACGGACGACGGACAAAAGGTGATCAGAAAAGTTCACTTGAACCTTCGGTTCAGGTTAGCTAAAAACCAAGTAAAAAATGGTGATAAAATATAAAAATGTGTTGTTTTTGCGTGCCACTAAAACTTACACGGGGAGATTGTTGGAATGCCCGTTCACTGCTGAATGAATTGCCGCATGGAAAAGATTTTTGCATCAGGGCAAACGGGCGGATTGTTAAGAAAACACTGGAGAAATCACCAACGGATCATCACGACAACAATAACGGGTAGGATTCACATCGGTTCAATGAACATTCACGATCCTTTTGTAATTTAAATGTGGGTGAATGGACAAAAAACAATTACGATCTAAGGCGTGCGTTTTTCAGATATATGGGAGGCAGATATTGTAAGTTATAGGACTTGATTTAAAAGACTTGGGTTATAAATGGTATGGGTTTAATCGAGCATACATACACAAGGATGCCCCAAAGCGTCTGGGGGAGTGGTTTTTCTTATTAGAAATGATATAATGAAGCAGTATGATGTGAACGTTATGAATAAATGCATCAATGCAATATTGGGAATTCAGTTTAAAAACAAATTCACAGATTTAAAATTTATTGCATTTGTTTGTTACCTCCCACCAGAAAATTCACCATGGGTTAGAGACGCACTTGCATTTTTTTCGCACTTACTTTCACAAATCTATCTTAGCAGTAAAACAGATGCATTATTCTTGCTAAGTGATTTTAAAATAATCGTCTAGGTTCACTTAGGGGATTTTTGTGTTGATGTTAACAACATGTGATCAAAGGAAATAACTGACCATTTGGATCTAATATAAAGATATAAAGCGAGTAAACTGAATATATAAAGCACTAAAAATGGCTAACGACACGAACAATTGAAATTGTCAAACTTTCAGAACAGCCAGTTCCTTCTTCAGGACAAAAGGACAAACTACGTAGAATAAAACACGGAAAACAAAAACTAGCACTACTACTAATTACTAACTATAGAAACTATAAAAGACAAATAACAACTACATTTTGTACAGTTTTGTATTTCAGTGTTTGGGTGGTGCTGACCATGCGGCTGATCGCTTCTGGAATCAGTCAGTCGCTTAATTAGATAAATGAATGTTCTCTGGAATATGAAGCTAGGAAATGATGTCATGATCTTTCTTTAATTTGCTGGTGAACATATTTGAATTACAGAGTATTGAATTTAGTATTCCAGTACATTTTGGTGAGGCTGAAACTTCACATGATTGACAATTGCTGATAAGTTGTTAATTTTTTTTTTTTAAAATCATTCAAAAAAACAGACACGCAATTTATAGCTTTATCGATACTCAAGATGATCTGCAGCGTGTCAACTGAATAAACTGTAAATTGTGGTTGTCTAAAATTTAAACTTTAAACAGATGGATACAAGCACTTATACTATTGTTGGCGAATATTAAGATTACTTTAAAATGATCTCCTTCAAATAAATATCATCCTTATCGTCAATCAACGTTTTATAATGCTTTAAATGAAAACGTTCAATCGGAATCAATGATTTGTTCGTTTGCAATATCTAAAGATCCCATTTTCATGTCATTCATTTACACTTGCTTTAGTGAAAAGAAGTGTATTGTGGAAAAAAACTGACAAGGTTTAATGGTCATTTATTGTAACATACTGAAGCGTTCATACACTATACAAGCACATGCTCTGTCGTCTGGGCGACCGTGTTTACAGCTAGCAACTCTACTATAGAATGATTATTTATGTCTACTTATAAAGAATGGTGCACTTTTGAAAAAAGCAACTAAACTGAAGTCATACGAAATCAAAATAAACTTTTCAAATATTACATTTGAGAACTCTATATTGAATCAACTTTACCCGCTGTATGAACCAGTCAGTTGATAACACATTGATAGAATAATGCACGTGTTTAATTTATCTTAATTGTAAATGATTCTGCAGATTTAAAGAATAGGAATTTTTATCCAGTAAATAATATAACGGCAACATCCACAACATGGTATCAGACCTAACAATCTCAAAAGAATCAGTGGGTATATGAGCGAGATAAGAATTAAAGTCATAGTCTAGAAGAAACAAACAATAAAAATAAACGGATTTTTGTTTTTAAAAATAATAAGGCCTCTGGATGGAATCGGTGGACCGTAATGAAACTTTGAAAAGTACATCTATCTTTTTCATCATAATCAACTCTTGACCTATCTGTACTTCACTGGTAGAAGTGTTACAATTGTTATCTTAAATATAACGTTTGACCAACCATTGATATATGTAAAACAAACAATATACTTTATTATATTCTGAATATTAATGTTTACTGAGTTTCAACAAAACGTCGATTTGAAAGCATAATGAATGGAGTTTCTTTGAAAAAAAATCCCCATAAACCTTTGTACAACCAAAGAATTAAAGACAAGGCAAGTAGTAAAAATGGTTATCAAACTTTTAAATCAAAATGCAAAATATACTACCTATATCTCTGAAACTGCCGTCCTTTTCCATGGCATCATAATGCGTTTTTATCCGTGTGATATAGTCCAAATTCTCGACAACAAACCCCACATCACCCAATTTAGTCAAGTCTTTCAAACGCTCGACTACATCAATGTATGTCCACTTAATTTTTGATCTTTTAAAGTTCACTCTCTTATCTTCCATGCTTTCCATGTGAATAGATAATCGAAGTTTCATTTTTTCCATTGCAATGAAAAGCTGTCTTCTGGTTCCCCTCTGCATAACAGAAGAAGCAATGTTCTCACTTTGGGTTAGATCTGCATCAAAATCCTCTAGTGTATTAAGTAGAGATGACAGTTTAGATGTTTCCTTTTCGAAAATACTTCTTAATGAATTTTGGAACTCTGAGTGTAAGTAATCAAGCTGCCGTTTTATGTCTTCGATGTTTTTGGCAACGTTTTTCAGAATTTCATTTCTTTCCTGGTCGAGTTCTGCTAAATTTTTCTTTGTGCCGAGAATTGTATTTGTGGTCAAATTCCTCATCTGTTTTGTTTCATTGATGCAACTCCTTACGGAGTTTTCTAAAGCATTCTCATCAATTTCATCCAATGACAGCACAATTTTGCATTCTTTGTGTATTGCGGTCAAACAATAGCTACAACCAAGTTTTCCATGATCAAAGCAATACACTTCCATTGGTTTTTCTTTGTGAATCACACAATTTCCAAGCTCAACTTGAGCGTCAATTTCTTTTTTTGTTGCTCTATAATCTATGAATGTGTGCAACGCAAATGTCTTCACCCTTTCATGGATAAATTTAAAACAAGCACCACAAAAGTTTTCCTTGCATTGTTGACACCGGATTGTTGCAATTACTTGCTCACCGTTTTCTCTACAGGAATCGCATAAGACTTTTCCTGAATCGGCCTCTTTCTGAAACAATTCAGAAATAGCCAAAATCTGATGGTTTATCGGCAATTGCTCTACCCATTCCTTCGCCGATATTTTGTCAGCTGGCGGATGTATGTCAAGTCGACACACTGGACAACCAAACGATATCGTCTTTTTGTTTTTGACACATTCCAAAATAGATGAATCAATAAGCGAATGTAAACACAACGCACAAAACGTATGCAAACAAGGCAGGTATTTTGGATACTTCAATTTTTCCAAACAAATTGGACAGTCAAAAACACTTCCTCTTTCACTTGAGGCGGCCATCTCTAAGCCGCGTATACGGTAAAAGTCGTTCCCTGTAGAGCTCGTACCCGGCGATATGGCCACTACGGAAGCCCATTTAGGACCTATCTAAAAGAAATTTGATATAACGAATTCTTGAATTTGTTAAAACGAATTTAAATCGTTTTAACAAATTGTTGAATCCGTTATAACGAATTAAATTTGTTATAACAATTTTTCGGAATTCGTTATAACGAATTTAATCTGTTATAACAAATTTTCTGAATTCGTTTTTACAAATTTTGAAATCTGTTTTAACAATTTATCTGCATGATAAACAACAATCAGCATACCGTGCTCATCATTCAACGGAAACGGCACTCTTGAGAGTCCATCATGTCATATCATCTGCTTTAGACAAATGAATGTGTGTTGTTCTGTTGATGCTGGACTTATCTGCAGCATTTGATGTGATAGACCACACTATTCTTATAAATTTTCTTTTGGAATAACCGGTGCTGCCTTGTCATGGATACAGTCATACCTCAGTTATCGACATCAAAGTATTGCTATAGGCCAATCTAAGTCTAGAGACCTTCAATTGAATTTTAGTGTTCCATAGGGTTCGGTCCTTGGACCAAAGCTTTACAGCCTGTTTGCTAAACCAATTTGTGATATTTGCCGTAAACACAACGAGTTTTCAGTGCTATGCCGACGATACTCAATTGTATATGGCAATTACACCTACTAGCAACTGAAAAGATATAGCACCTCGTCTGCAGATTTGCCTGTCTGATCTTGGTTCTTGGATGCGTTCCAACTATTTGAAGATTAATCAGGAAAAAACAGAGCTAATTGTCTTCGCTCCAAAACACAAAATCAATTACTTCAAAGAACTCGGCATCAATTTTTAGGGCAACAAAATTAACGTCTCATCAATTGTAAAAAATTTAGGTGTCATTTTTGATTCGAAATATCGCAAAATCATGTTACCACCAACTACGGAACATTGGTCGCATTCGACCCCTAATATCAGATAGCGCAAGTAAAACCCTTGTATGCTCACTTGTGACCTCTCGTTTGGACTACGGCAATGCCTTACTACATGGTGTATGTACCAGTGCCTTGTCAAGGCTTCAAAGGATTCAAAACACAGCTGCGAGGATTATAACGCGTACTATGACTTATGACCACATAACACCAGTGCTAGTCAAGTTACACTGGCTTCCAATCGAGCAGCGAATTCAATACAAGCTGATCCTACAGACTTTCAAAGCCTTACACAGAACATCGTCATTGTATATACAAGGACTGGTCCAGGTCTACAAGCCAAATAGGTCTCTGCGCTCAGAGAGCTCTATGCCTTTGTTCAGTGGCCTGCGCGGACTAGGTTGTATGGTGACAGGCGGTTCGACGTGGCCAGTTCTACATTGTGGAACAACCTTCCCAAAAATCTTACATTAGAGGGAAATTTTATTCGTTTTAAAAAATTATTGAAAACTTATCTTTTTAGCAAGGCTTATCATTAAGACCATTCTTACGGAAGCCCATTTAGGACCTATCAAAAAATATTTTTGAATTTGATATAACGAATTCTTGAATTTGTTAAAACGAATTTAAATCGTTTTAACGAATTGTTGAATCCGTAATAACGAATTAAATTTGTTATAACAAATTTTAGGAATTCGTTATAACGAATTTAATCTGTTATAACAAATTTTATGAATTGGTTTTTACAAATTTTAAAATCTGTTTTTAACAAATTAAATTTGAAATAACGAATTCTTGAATTTGTTATTTCAAAGCTATAATTCGTATTTTCGGTTTTTAAAATCTGTTAAAACGTATTTTCATCCAATTTGTGATAACAATTTTCATATATTGCGGGAACAAAATAAACGGGGCGGACTTCATTTGTCCCATATAGGCGTACGCCGAAATGCGCTGATCAATTGACCGACGTGAAAGGGCAAAATGGCAAATGAATTAAACTTGTGTAAAAACAAAAATGGAGGAACATATTGTCACAGCTGTTGGTGTAACCAATGTAACAGATGTAACAATTCTAAAGACACCTTTCTTTAACGGCTTTGCTAGAATTCCTACATAAATAGGAACTCTTAAATTTGTAACGACGCAATTTCACCAAAAGTACCAGGAAATACAAATTTTTTAGGGGTTTCTGCGCAAAATTTGTTAAATCAATGTTACAAATCAATGAGCATGCTGATTTATTAACAAATATCTGCATTTTTCATCTCATTGCATCACCAAATTAAACTTTGAGATTACGTCATACTTAAAAAATGCGATAAATTCCACGCCGGTCTGGTATAGAATTGATATTTTATATAACGTGACCAGGCATTATAACTAGGATGTGCGCTTGCGTGAACCAACTTCTAATCGGGATCGGTAAACGTTTGGGAGGAAATTCGAAAGCTTTTTGGAGGAACTTTGAACTGATATGTATTCAATAAAAAAAAAAAGGAAAACGCGAGTTTTATATCATATTGTCATTAAAAGTGATAAGAATGCTATGTACATTTGGTTTATACTAAAAAGAAATCTCATCTCATTGCATCGCCAAACTTTGAGATTACGTCATACTTAAAAAGCGGTGAATTCCACGCTGGTCTGGTATAGAATTGATAATATTTTATATAATTTGACCAGGCGTTATAACTAGGATGTGCGCATGCATGAACGAACTTTCCATCGCGATTGGTAAACGTTCAAAAGCTTTTTGGAGGAACTTCGAACTTATAGATGTGCAATAGAAAAAGAAAATGCAATTTTCATTTCATATAGCCATTAAAAAGGGATAAAAATGTTACATATATTTAGTTTTACACCTAAATATTTGAGCAGACAATAAAAGTAATGCTACAGGAAAACAACAGGCACATAACATCAGCCCCCCCCCCCCCTCCCCCACACACACTTGTTCTTGCAGCAAACATTTTTCTTAAATTTAGATATAAAAAAGTGAATTTACATGGCCTAAGTTTGTTGGAAGCATATCCAAAATTGAAGTGGAAGGGTGGAAATAAACAGTGAAATTGAAGATAAGGGTACACTTAATCCCCCTATACCCACTGATTAGGATTTTCAAATGTTTGAGAAGTATTTTTTTTTTGCATGTCAATATTTTTTTGGATGGCCCCAACCCCCACTTTGCTACAATGATACGTGTCTAAACAAAATATCATGGTTTCATTACAAACCGTACACCATCAATAAAGAATTGGGTTTATATATTATCTCTTGCATTTTGTGCCGTTCACAAGGTTCTATAAACACCTAAGCTCGGATTCAATTACAAATTCAAGGTTAGGAGGGTGAGTTGGATAATTTATTTTGTTTTTCTTTTTCTCAGGAGTAATTAGTGGGGATGGGTGGGATGGTCATGACTCCGACCCCATGACCCATCACCAGGGTCTGTAGGCCCACAGGTCTTTATACACATAATAAGGCTCATTAAACGTATCACCTTGGTTTTTAAATATATCACCAGGGTCAGTATACCTATCACCACAGTCAGAATACGTATTACAAGGGTCTGTGTGCCCATCACCAGGGCCAGTATGCCCATCAACTGGGTCTCACTACCCATCACCAGGGTCAGTGTACGTATTACCAAGGTCTGTGTGTGCCCATTACCAGAGTCAGTTTACCTATCACTAAGGTCTCAATACCTATCACCAGGGTGTACTGTAAGTATCACAAGGGTCAGTGTGTCATTAACCAGGGTCAGTGTACCCATCACCATGTTCTGTGTACCCATATCCAAGGTCTCAATACATATCGCCAGGGTCAGTGTACGTATCACCAGGGTCGGTATGCCCAACACCAGGGTCTGTATAACCACAAACACGGTCAGTATACTTATCACCAGGGCCTCAATTCCTATCAACAGGGTCAGTGTACGTATCACCTTGGTTTGGTTGTCCATCACCAGGGTCTCAATGCCTATCACTAGGGTCAGAGTACGTATCACAGGGGTTTGTCTATCCACCACCAGGGTCTGTATAGCTATAACCAGGGTCAGTACATCCATCACCAGGGCCTCAATACGTTTGACCAGGGTCAGTATGCGTATCACGAGGGTCTGTGTGCATATCACTAGGGTCTCAATGCATATTACCAAGGTCAGTATACATATCACTAGGATCTGGGTGCCCACCACCAGGGTCTCAATACCTATCTTGTGATATATATTGAGACCCTGGTGAAAGGTATACTGATTTATGTGTATACAGACCCTGGTGATGCGTACACTGACCTTGGTTATAGGTAAACTGATAATGGTGATGTGTATACTGATTCTGATTATGGGTATACAGACTTGGTGATGTGCACTCTGACCCTGGTGATAGGTACTAGTATACAGACCCTGGTAATAGGCATTTAGACCCTGATGATACGTACACTGACCCTGGTGATAGGTATTGAGACCCTAATAATGATTAGGTGTATTTCTGGTTATGGGTATACAGACTCTAGTGATGGGCACACAGACCCCGATGATATATACTCTGACCCTGGTGATGGGTATACTTACCCTGGTGATGGGTACACAGACCATGGTAATATGTACACTTATCCCGGTGATAGGTATTGAGACCCTGGTGATGGGTATACTGACTCTAGTTATGTGTATACAGACCCTGGTGATGGGCACATAGACCTTGGTGAGAGGTCATGGATAGATCTACAAGTAGTCGGTGTCCTGACCACCCCTACCCCCATAACCCCTGATAAGAAAAGAAAAACAAAATAAATTATCCCTTCTCCCCCTCCTAACCTTGGATTTTTTAATTGAAACTAAGCTTAGATGTTTATAGAACCTGGTGAATGTCACAATGCATGAGATAATATTAGTTTATATATAAACACAATTCTTTCTTACTAGTATATGTAATGAAATCATGATATGTTGTCCAAACAGGTAGCATAGTAGAAAAGTGGAAAGGGGGAATACTCACCCAAAATTTCTTTACATACCAAAAAAAAAAAATACTTCTTAAAAATTGAAAATCGTAAACTGGGAGGTAGCTATAGAAAGGCTAAGTGTACCTTAAATTCTTCAAATTTCAAACTTCAATTTCACTGTTTATTTCCTCACTTTCACTTCAATTTTATACATGCTTTAAAAATGCTGGGGGCAACACCATGTAAATTCACTTCCTTATATGTAAATTTAAGAAAATGTTTGCTGCGAGCAAAAGTGGAGGGGGGGGGGGGGAGAGAGAGACAGGCCAGGCCTCCCCTGTCTCCCTGCAACCCCTCCCCCCTTTGTTTTAAGCTACGTGCCTGTTGTTTTTCTGTAACAATGCTTTTATTGTCCTCTCAAATATTTATTTAGTTTCTTTTTAGTATAAACCAAATGTACATAACATTCTTATCACTTTTAATGACAATATGATATAAAACTCGCGTTTTCCTTTTTTTCTATTGAATACATATCAGTTCAAAGTTCCTCCAAAAAGCTTTCGAATTTCCTCCCAAACGTTTACCGATCCCGATTAGAAGTTGGTTCACGCAAGCGCACATCCTAGTTATAATGCCTGGTCACGTTATATAAAATATCAATTCTATACCAGACCGGCGTGGAATTCATCGCATTTTTTAAGTATGACGTAATCTCTAAGTTTAATTTGGTGATGCAATGAGATGAAAAATGCAGATATTTGTTAATAAATCAGCATGCTCATTGATTTGTAACATTGATGTAACAAATTTTGCGCAGAAACCCCTAAAAAAATCTGTATTTCCTGGTACTTTTGGTGAAATTGCGTTGTTGCAAATTTAAGAGTTCCTTTCTATGTAGGAATTCTAGCAAAGCCGTTAAAGAAAGGTGTCTTTTAGAATTATTACATCTGTTACATTGGTTACACCAACAGCTGTGACAATATGTTCCTCCATTTTTGTTTTTACACAAGTTTAATTCATTTGCCATTTTGCCCTTTCACGTCGGCCAATTGATCAGCGCATTTCGGCGTACGCCTATATGGGACAAATGAAGTCCGCCCCGTTTATTTTGTTCCCGCAATATATGAAAATTGTTATCACAAATTGGATGAAAATACGTTTTAACAGATTTTAAAAACCGAAAATACGAATTATAACTTTGAAATAACAAATTCAAGAATTCGTTATTTCAAATTTAATTTGTTAAAACAGATTTCAAAATTTGTAAAAACCAATTCATAAAATTTGTTATAACAGATTAAATTCGTGATAACGAATTCCTAAAATTTGTTATAACAAATTTAATTCGTTATTACGGATTCAACAATTCGTTAAAACGATTTAAATTCGTTTTAACAAATTCAAGAATTCGTTATATCAAATTCAAAAATATTTTTTGATAGGTCCTAAATGGGCTTCCGTAGAAAGCCTAGTGAGGTCAAATCGGAATGTTAATAAAAAAAAAGTCGTTAGTACGAGATAAAAAAATCGTTATAACGATTTAAAAAAAAGATTATTTCGAGATATGAAGTCGTTATTACGAAATAAAATTATTACGTTATTACTTTTAAAAGTCGTATTATCTAGTGAAAAGTCGTTATTACGAGATAGAAAGTCGTTATTACGACTTTTAAAAGTCGTATTAACGAGTGAAAAGTTGTTATTACGAGATATAAAGGCGTTATTACGAGATAAAAAGTCGGCTTTTGAAAGTTGTAAAAAACGACTTGATGTCTCGTAATAACGTCTTTTTACCTCGTCGAAATAACGACTTTTTATCTCATTAATATGACTTTTGAAAGTCGTAATAACAACTTTCTATCTCGTAGTAACGTATTTTTATCTCCTTAATACGACTTTTAAAGTCGAAATAACGACTTTTTATATCGTAATGACGACTTCATATCTCGTGATAACGACTTTTTATTTCGTTATAACTACAGAAGCGTATCGGGGCCTACACTTGTTGTGTTATTGTACATAGTCATATCTTTTTTATCGTCCTATTGACATATAATCAATTAGGTCGTATTTTTAATGCAAATATTTTGCATTGTATTGAGGTAAATTTACATAATTCAAATCACCTTTTTTTAATTGATCATTTTTCTTGCAATCTGCTATATCGACAAATATATGTTTCATTTCTTGGGAAAATATTGCGAAAATATTGTTATCGTATGAATTTTGCGGAGGCGGGAGTTCTGATGGTACGACACTTCATCTGGCTGTAGCTCTGAAAAACACATGTAGATTGACATTTGTGGACTCATTGGAATTCGTATGCTCAATTTTCATGGATTTCGATTATCCTTTCATCAATGAATTTAAATCCACAACGAATTATGAGTAAAAGTATTGATATCTTAAGTTTATCATACAAATTATTCAACGAAATATACAACCCATTAACCAATGAAAAAATAGTAATCTACGAATATTGGATCCATACGGAAGCCCATTTAGGACCTATCAAAAAATATTTTTGAATTTGATATAACGAATTCTTGAATTTGTTAAAACGAATTTAAATCGTTATAACGAATTGTTGAATCCGTAATAACGAATTAAATTTGTTATAACAAATTTTAGGAATTCGTTATAACGAATTTAATCTGTTATAACAAATTGTATGAATTGGTTTTTACAAATTTTGAAATCTGTTTTAACAAATTAAATTTGAAATAACGAATTCTTGAATTTGTTATTTCAAAGTTATAATTCGTATTTTCGGTTTTTAAAATCTGTTAAAACGTATTTTCATCCAATTTGTGATAACAATTTTCATATATTGCGGGAACAAAATAAACGGGGCGGACTTCATTTGTCCCATATAGGCGTACGCCGAAATGCGCTGATCAATTGATCGACGTGAAAGGGCAAAATGGCAAGTGAATTGAACTTGTGTAAAAACAAAAATGGAGGAACATATTGTCACAGCTGTTGGTGTAACCAATGTAACAGATGTAACAATTCTAAAAGACACCTTTCTTTAACGGCTTTGCTAGAATTCCTACATAGATAGGAACTGTTAAATTTGCAACAACGCAATTTCACCAAAAGTACCAGGAAATACAGATTGTTTTAGGGGTTTCTGCGCAAAATTTGTTAAATCAATGTTACAAATCAATGAGCATGCTGATTTATTAACAAATATCTGCATTTTTCATCTCATTGCATCACCAAATTAAACTTTGAGTTTACGTCATACTTAAAAAATGCGATGAATTCCACGCCGGTCTGGTATAGAATTGATATTTTATGTAACGTGACCAGGCATTATAACTAGGATGTGCGCTTGCGTGAACCAACTTCTAATCGAGATCGGTAAACGTTTGGGAGGAAATTCGAAAGCTTTTTGGAGAAAATTTGAACTGATATGTATTCAATAAAAAAAAGGAAAACGCGAGTTTTATATCATATTGTCATTAAAAGTGATAAGAATGTTATGTACATTTGGTTTATACTAAAAAGAAATCTCATCTCATTGCATCGCAAAACTTTGAGATTACGTCATACTTAAAAAGCGGTGAATTCCACGCTGGTCTGGTATAGAATTGATAATATTTTATATAATTTGACCAGGCGTTATAACTAGGATGTGCGCATGCGTGAACGAACTTTCCATCGCGATCGGTAAACGTTCAAAAGCTTTTTGGAGGAACTTCGAACTTACATATGTGCAATAGAAAAAGAAAATGCAATTTTCATTTCATATAGTCATTAAAAAGGGATAAAAATGTTACATATATTTAGTTTTACACCTAAATATTTGAGCAGACAATAAAAGTAATGCTACAGGAAAACAACAGGCACATAGCATCAGCCCCCCCCCCCCCCCCCCACACACACACACACTTGTTCTTGCAGCAAACATTTTTCTTAAATTTATATATAAAAAAGTGAATTTACATGGCCTAAGTTTGTTGGGAGCATATCCAAAATTGAAGTGGAAGGGTGGAAATAAACAGTGAAATTGAAGATAAGGGTACACTTAATCCCCCTATACCCACTGATTAGGATTTTCAAATGTTTGAGAAGTATTTTTTTTTTGCATGTCAATATTTTTTGGATGGGTCTGGCCCAACCCCCACTTTGCTACAATGATACATGTCTGAACAAAATATCATGGTTTCATTACAAACCGTACACCAGTAATAAAGAATTGGGTTTATATATTATCTCTTGCATTTTGTGCCGTTCACCAGCTTCTATAAACACCTAAGCTCGGATTCAATTACCAATTCATGGTTAGGAGGGTGAGTTGGATAATTTATTTTGTTTTTCTTTTTCTAAGGGGTAATTAGTGGGGATGGGTGGATGGTCATGACTCCGACCCCATGACCCATCACCAGGGTCTGTAGGCCCACAGGTCTTTATACACACAATAAGGCTCATTATACGTATCACCTTGGTTTTTAAATATATCACCAGGGTCAGTATACCTATCACCACAGTCAAAATACGTATTACCAGGGTCTGTGTGCCCATCACCACGGTCAGTATGCCCATCAACCGGGTCTCACTACCCATCACCAGGGTCAGTGTACGTATTACCAAGGTCTGTGTGTGCCCATTACCAGAGTCAGTTTACCTATCACTAAGGTCTCAATACCTATCACCAGGGTGTAGTGTACGTATCACAAGGGTCAGTGTGTCATTAACCAGGGTCAGTGTACCCATCACCATGTTCTGTGTACCCATATCCAAGGTCTCAATACCTATCGCCAGGGTCAGTGTACGTATCACCAGGGTCGGTGTGCCCAACACCAGGGTCTGTATAACCACAACCACAGTCAGTATACTTATCACCAGGGCCTCAATTCCTATCAACAGGGTCAGTGTACGTATCACCTTGGTTTGGTTGTCCATCACCAGGGCCTCAATACCTATCAACAGGGTCAGTGTACGTATCACCTTGGTTTGGTTGTCCATCACCAGGGTCTCAATACCTATCACTAGGGTCAGAGTACGTATCACAGGGGTTTGTCTATCCACCACCAGGGTCTGTATAGCTATAACCAGGGTCAGTACATCCATCACCAGGGCCTCAATACGTTTGACCAGGGTCAGTATGCGTATCACGAGGGTCTGTGTGCCTATTACTAGGGTCTCAATGCATATTATCAAGGTCAGTATACATATCAATAGGATCTGGGTGCCCACCACCAGGGTCTTAATACATATCTTGTGATATATATTGAGACCCTGGTGAAGGGTATACTGACTTATGTGTATACAGACTCTGGTGATGCGTACACTGACCTTGGTTATAGGTAAACTGATAATGGTGATGGGTATACTGGTTCTGGTTATGGGTATACAGACTTGGTGATGTGCACTCTGACCCTGGTGATAGTTAATAGTATACAGACCCTGGTAATAGGCATTTAGACCCTGATGATACGTACACTGACCCTGGTGATAGGTATTGAGACCCTATTAATGGTTAGGTGTATTTCTGGTTATGGGTATACAGACTCTAGTGATGGGCACACAGACCCCGATGATATATACTCTGACCCTGGTGATGGGTATACTTACCCTGGTGATGGGTACACAGACCATGGTAATATGTACACTTATCCCGGTGATAGGTATTGAGACCCTGGTGATGGGTATACTGACTCTAGTTATGTGTATACAGACCCTGGTGATGGGCACATAGACCTTGGTGAGAGGTCATGGATAGATCTACAAGTAGTCGGTGTCCTGACCACCCCTACCCCCATAATCCCTGATAAGAAAAGAAAAACAATATAAATTATCCCTCTCTCCCCCTCCTAACCTTGGATTGTTTTAATTGAAACTAAGCTTAGATGTTTATAGAACCTGGTGAATGTCACAATACATGAGATAATATTAGTTTATATATAAAAACAATTCTTTCTTACTAGTATATGTAATGAAACCATGATATGTTGTCAAACAGGTAGCATAGTAGGAAAGTGAAAGGGGGAATACTCACCCAAAATTTCTTTACATACCAAAAAAAAATACTTCTTAAAAATCGTAAACTGGGAGGTAGCTATAGAAAGGCTAAGTGTACCTTAAATTCTTCAAATTTCAAACTTCAATTTTACTGTTTATTTCCTCACTTTCACTTCAATTTTATACATGCTTTAAAAATGCTGGGGGCAACACCATGTAAATTCACTTCTTTATATGTAAATTTAAGAAAACCATGTAAATTCACTTCTTTATATGTAAATTTAAGTTTGCTGCGAGCAAAAGTGGAGGGGGGGGGGGGAGAGACAGGCCAGGACTCCCCTGTCTCCCTGCAACCCCTCCCCCCTTTGTTTTAAGCTACGTGCCTGTTGTTTTTCTGTAACAATGCTTTTACTGTCCTCTCAAATATTTATTTAGTTTCTTTTTAGTATAAACCAAATGTACATAACATTCTTATCACTTTTAATGACAATATGATATAAAACTCGCGTTTTCCTTTTTTTTTTTATTGAATACATATCAGTTCAAAGTTCCTCCAAAAAGCTTTCGAATTTCCTCCCAAACGTTTACCGATCCCGATTAGAAGTTGGTTCACGCAAGCGCACATCCTAGTTATAATGCCTGGTCACGTTATATAAAATATCAATTCCATACCAGACCGGCGTGGAATTCATCGCATTTTTTAAGTATGACGTAATCTCAAAGTTTAATTTGGTGATGCAATGAGATGAAAAATGCAGATATTTGTTAATAAATCAGCATGCTCATTGATTTGTAACATTGATTTAACAAATTTTGCGCAGAAACCCCTAAAACAATCTGTATTTCCTGGTACTTTTGGTGAAATTGCGTCATTACACATTTAACAGTTCCTATCTATGTAGGAATTCTAGCAAAGCCGTTAAAGAAAGGTGTCTTTTAGAATTGTTACATCTGTTACATTGGTTACACCAACAGCTGTGACAATATGTTCCTCCATTTTTGTTTTTACACAAGTTTAATTCATTTGCCATTTTGCCCTTTCACGTCGGTCAATTGATCAGCGCATTTCGGCGTACGCCTTTATGGGACAAATGAAGTCCGCCCCGTTTATTTTGTTCCCGCAATATATGAAAATTGTTATCACAAATTGGATGAAAATACGTTTTAACAGGTTTTAAAAACCGAAAATACGAATTATAACTTTGAAATAACAAATTCAAGAATTCGTTATTTCAAATTTAATTTGTTAAAACAGATTTCAAAATTTGTAAAAACCAATTCATAAAATTTGTTATAACAGATTAAATTCGTTATAACGAATTCCTAAAATTTGTTATAACACATTTAATTCGTTATTACGGATTCAACAATTCGTTATAACGATTTAAATTCGTTTTAACAAATTCAAAAATTCGTTATATCAAATTCAAAAATATTTTTTGATAGGTCCTAAATGGGCTTCCGTAGATCCATGAAATTCAATCCAAAATAAAGTAAATAAATTTAAACTCTAAAAATCAGATACTTCATTTATTGTCAAGCAATTAACAAACTATCTGCATTTCATCGTAGTTAGGGACGGTAGATGTGAGCAGTCTTACATATGTACTCCAAAATTATGATCATATTTCAATAGTCATGTTTTTACAACGGTCTCCCATCGAAGAGACTTGTTTCACCCATCTGTCTTGAGCAATTTAATTTGATGATAACCCACCCTCTCAACTAAAATGTAATCTAACTAGGATATCAACTGCTATTATGCATGAACTAACTGCATAAGCGTTGCATTTTCTCATTATCATGATCTGATGTGAGTCTTTTCTTTATTCGCGTGGTGAAAAGACTCGCATCAAATCATGGTAGTGAGAGAAATGCAACGCTCATGCGATAAGTTCATGCATAGTATTATTTTAAAGCAAATACACTACATTTTATATATTTTTTTCGACGCTTTGGTAAATGAAACATTTTAACATTTTTAAGAGGGGGGGGGGGTAATATAATACGTGTAAGTAAATGAGTTCACGTACTTTACATGTTTTACCATGTTTTCAAAACTCATTTCACATGTTTAATTGAGAGTAACCCAAACAAAGATCATAACTACAATATCAAATACTAATATGAATTGCAATTAATATAAAGTAATTACTGCTCTTTGTTTTTTATTTGTATGAAATGTTAGATTCAAAGTGAGGTGACGTACATGTACAATCATAACTCCCGCGCCCGCGAAGTTCATTTAATATTAACATTTTCGCAATAGATTCCCTAGAAATGAAAGCATATTGATATCGACATGACTATAAAGAATTTATTTTATTGTTCTTTCTCTAAATTTCTAACTCAATATAATTTAATCACATTCTTAAATCAACATTTCAAACTCCATATTTTGTGAAGTCGATAACGCAGATAGCAATAAAACTTGTAAAATTCAATAAGGTGAATTAAATTATATAGAAATCACCAGATACACATTTGCATAAATAAGAGGTCACAATGTTTTATATGTTGACAATACAATAAAAAGAACATTTTATAAGTTGAAACACAACAAGTGTAGGCCCCGATACGCTTCCGTATAAAACGACTATTTATCCCGTATTAACGACTCTTTATTTTTTTTTTTAATTCCTATTTGACCTCACTAGGCTTTCGTAGGAAACGTTTTGCGTTTCTGCAAAACTTTAATAATACTGCATTTCATACCCTTATGATCTACCATTCATACTTTGTCTTTTTTCGAATGGAATAACAAGAATTTATTACATTTTGTACCTTTGACTTCTATAAATATATAAGGAATATCCAATTCAAATACAACTATTTGCAAACTATTGATGATTTGAAAATCGGATGCTTACGAAAGCCCAGAAGGCTCATTCGAGATTTGAAATACGAGAATACGAGATTCAAGATTCAAAATTCGAGATTCAATATTTAAATTAATCAATCAAATAATGGATCTGAAAACCTGTATCCTAGCAACACCAAATTGTTCTAAATAACAATCATCCGTACATACTCTTTCCTACAAATAAATGTCATATTATCACTTATATCAAGTTGGTCCTATAATGGTTAAATTAACTTTGATGCATTTTCCCACACAGTATAAACAATTAAATTAGTGATAAAACTTTGCGCTTCGCGAGTATAAATGATTTTGCTTGTGTATATATTCTTCTCGATACATTTATTTAACCGGAGTGTATTCGCCTTAGTTTTGTTAAAATCGGTTCGCAAAAAAAGATATGTTTAATCTAAATAATGGAAATTGAATATGGCATTTGCTATGAAAGGAAATTCAATCAAAATGATGATGTTCAGCCACCATGATTTAAATAACAAGTCTTAAAACCATAAAAGATATATGTACCTATGAACAAATAATTAAGCCTTTTAAAGGAGAAATGAAAGAAGAGAGCTAGGGTATGGCAGAGCTACTTACAGGCTTTTATTTCGTTCATCGTTTGTAGCCCACGTATGATTTACATCGACTCCGTCTCCAACTATACTCTAGCAATAATAACAAAAACATCAAGTTTTCTGAAAATGGCTCGCGGATGGGTTGTACCAATGATCTATTTTTCAGTATATAAATTTCAGGCAGAGGGGTCTATATAGTCTTCATTGCACTTTGTCAGTTTTTATGTCCCGATTTCGCTATCAAGACTTTTTTTGTTACGGTTCGGCGAATTAATTTCAAACTTTCTGTGTAATTTCATAACAGATAAATTATGAGTAGCTATACTTTTTATTAACAGGTATTTACGTGATTTATTTTAAATGTGACTCGTTTGATGGGTTGGATTAGTATTTCAATAAATGAAGGTAAAAAGGGTGAGAAAAGAGAAGACGGGACTTTTTAGTGCATATCATACTGTACCATTCATCCAACTCAGCAATTAGCACTCATCGACTTCGGCTTGCGTTACTTTTTATCCCATGTTTTTTAAGTTATCAATTTTCGAAAAGCTTTCGTATTCATGATCTGATTAGAGCTGCGCGGTCGCATCTATTTCCCAAATGGACCCAAATAAACCCAAATGGACCTAAATATAATGGCGAACTTAATTTTAAACAATGCGTTTTTCATTACTTATCGGGTTTGTTCATTGGGAAAAAAATTAAAACAAATTTCCCCCACACCTGCTTTACGGAAGCGTATCGGGGCCTACACTTGTGTTATAACTTATACATTGTCATATTTTTTACCGTCCTATTTACATAATCTTTTATGTCGTATTTTTAATGCAAATATTTTGCATTGTATTGAAGTAAGTTTACATAATTTAAATCACCTTATTATAATTGATCAGTTTTCTTGCAATCTGCTATATCGACTTAACAAAATATGGGGTTGTGAATAATAACTTAAGAATGAGTTTTAGTCATATCGAGAAAGAAATGTTGACATAGGACAATGAAATTGTATACGTTATAGGTATATTGACATATATATGTTTCATTTCTTGGGAAAATATTGCGAAAATATTGTTATCGTATGAATTTCGCGGGGGCGGGAGTTCTGACGTACGACACTTCATCTTACTCTAGCTCTGAGAAACACATGTAGATTGACATGTGTGGACTCCCTGGAATTCGTATGCTCAGTTTTCATGGATTTCGATTATCCTTTCATCAATGAATTTAAATCCACAACGAATCATGAGTAATAGTATTGATATATTTATGATACAAATTATTCCAAGAAATATAGTAGCCATTAACCTATGAAAAAAATAGTAATCTACGAATATTGGCTCCACGAAATTCAAGCCAAAATGAAGTAAATAAATTTAAACTCTAAAAATCAGATACTTCTTTTATTGACAAGCAATTAACAGTTGATATCGTAGTTAGATTACATTGTAGTTGAGAGGTTGGGTTATCATCCAATCAAATTGCTTCAAGACAGATGGGTGAAACAAGTCTCTTCGATGGGAGACCGTTGTAAAAACATGATTATTGAAACATGATCATAATTTTAGGGTACATATGTAGGGATGGTCTAATCTACCTAACTACGATAACAAAAATGCAGATATTTTGTTAATTGCTTGACAATAAAAAAATTATCTGATTTTTAGAGTTTAAATTTATTTTCGTTATTTTGGATTGAATTTCGTGGAGCCAATATTCGTAGATTACTATTTTTTCATAGGTTAATGGGTACCATATTTCTTGGAATAATTTGTATGATAAATATATCAATACTATTACTCATAATTCGTTGTGGATTTAAATTCATTGATGAAAGGATAATCGAAATCCATGAAAATTGAGCATACGAATTCCAATGAGTCCACAAATGTCAGTCTACATTTGTTTCCCAGAGCTAGAGTCAAATGAAGTGTCGTACCATCAGAACTCCTGCCCCTCGAAATTCATACGATAACAATATTTTCGCAATATTTTCCCAAGAAATGAAACATATATATGTCGATACCTATAATGTATAAAATTTCATTGTTCTATGTCAACATTTCTTTCTCGATATGACTAAAACTCATTCTTAAGTTATTATTTATAACCCCATATTTTGTTTAGTCGATATAGCAGATTGCAAGAAAACTGATTAATTATAATAAGGTGATTTAAATTATGTAAACTTACCTCAATACAATGCAAAATATTTGCATTAAAAATACGACATGATAGATTATATGTAAATAGGACGGTAACAAATATGACAATGTATAAGTTATATAAGTTATAACACAACAAGTGTAGGCCCCGATACGCTTCCGTATATTCCAGCCTGTTTCGAAGTAAAGAGTGTCTTTAGAGGCAAATATTGGTAAACCGGTACTATTCTGGCAGCAGATAATTGCACTTGTTTGAGTTTTTCAGAGTCCGTGAGAGAACACCCCCTCCAAACTACGGAAGCGTATCGGGGCCTACACTTGTTGTGTTTCAACTTATAAACTGTCTTTCTTTTTATTGAATTGTCAACATATAAAATATTGTGACCTCTTATTTATGCAAATGTTTTGAATTGTATCTTGCAATTTCTATATAATTAAAATCACCTTAATTCTTTTACCAGTTTTATTGCAATCTGCGTTATCGACTTCAGAAAATAAGATGTTTAAAATGTTGATTTAAGAATGTGATTTAATTATATTGAGATAGAAATGTAGACAAAGAACAATAAAATAAAAACGTTATAGTCATATCGATATCAATATACTTTCATTTCTATGGAACACATTGCATTGCAAAAATATTTTTATCGAATGAACTTTGCGGGCGCAGGAATTCTGATGGTACGTTTACGTCACCTTACTCTGAATCTACCTCTAGGAAACACATGTAGACAGCATTTGACAGTTTGATATAAATCAAAAACAAAGAACACTAATTACTTTATATTGATTGCAATTCATATAAGTGTTTTATGTCGTAGTTAGAGAGCTGCTACATA